>JAHSUH010002652.1:600000-1018403 GCA_025388415.1 Cynanchum wilfordii
ATTTTAAGTTGATTAAACTTAATAAATCACTCGTAAAATGAGAATAATAATAAAATAAGACTAAAATGACTAATTTTTTAAGTAAATTTTCAAATTTAAATTTTATGTGTAGAGGTTACAGCAGACGTAGTTCAGTTGTTGGGGAAGAGTTTTTTCAAAAGAGATTTAAAAATGACTATTAGATATTAGAGAAGTTAAATGAAAATATATTACTCAGAGATGTTTATTTCCTTTTTATTTTTAACTCATTCGATATTTTTAAAATCACTATTCTTACGTAGTGAGTTGGTAAGATCTCTTCATGAATGTGCTTTCTTCTGTAAGAGATTAACTTGGGTAGAACAAGATTAATTTGTGGATTAACTTAAAGTTGTCCCTTCTATAGAGTTGTTCGTGAATCGAGTTGTTCGCGAACAAAGCTCGTTCGAGCTCGTTTATGCTCGGTTCGAACTCGTTCGTTTATTAATCAAATCGAACTCGAACAAATTTTTAGGCTCAATTAATTTTCGAGCTTACTCGAACACTGTTCGCGAACATATTATTAATTTTTTTTAATTATAATTTTTATATATATTATTTAAATAAAAAAGTAAAAAAAAAAAGTGTCATAGTTCGCGAACTCGAGTTCGAACTCGAGCTTTATAAACAAATAATCGAACGAACTCGAACAAAATTTTTGGCTCGAATTATTAAATGAGAGAACTCAAACAGTGTTCGAACACTTAATCGAACGAGCTCAAATTTCTGATGTTCGACTCAACTCGACTCGTTTACAGCTTTATGGCCTTCTATAATTTGGAATTAGGACAGCCAAAAAAAAAATTACAAACGTCAGTCATCTAATTGGGCCGCTGTGGTTTAGAGTCAGCTAATTGCCGGATCAAACTTGGCTCTCCAGCCCATAATGCAAATTTCAACAACTTAGCAGCTGGCGGCGGAATTTCTCTTTCTGTGACCGATATACAGAGGCTTTTCACGGCGTCGCTTCCGTCATCTCCGTCGTCTCTTCCACTCTATTCTCTCTTCACCCTGCTTAACAACCATCAGCCCTTCCCTCCATCACCTCCGTGTCAGTAGAGATGATCTCCGGCTCAGTACCGGCACTGTCTTTTCCTTTAGCTGCAAATTATCTGGCTACTGAATAGGTGATTTCTTCCTGTCTTTTCTAACCCCATATATATGCATTAGTGACTATTTTTTTCAATGTTTATCAGAAAATTCAGCTTAAAGGCACGTCGGAATGAGATGATATCTCAGTTTAAGATTCTGTTTAATTCTCCATTTATTTGTGAAAATCCTTCACCTTTGTTTGCCGCTCCTGATGTAGCGTCATCGAGAATTCAATGCTTTCGTAAATTCGGGAACTTAGGAATTAAGAATGCTAAAGCTGTTGAAGTTTCTGAATGTCAGCAATCTATTTCGGTTCCTAGTAATCGAATCTCTAGGTTTGCACGAAACGATGCACAGATTGCGCTTTGTGATTACTTACATTTGACTAGGGGTTTCACTTATACAGATGCGGAGCATATGAGTAAGAATTCACCTACATTTCTTCGGAATTTGGTCTCCATGGTTAACTTTGATGATAAAGATCAAAATCTTTCAAAGGCTTTGTCAAAGTTACTTAGATTTTGTCCTATTAATGAATTTGAACCGTTTCTGGAGAGTATGGGGTTGAGTTCATCTGAGGTCACATCTCTGCTTCCGCGGGACTTGATGTTTTTGGAAGATGATCGTTTATTACTTGATAACTTTCACGTTCTTTGTGACTATGGTATTCCACGAACTCAAATGGGTAAGATATACAAGCAGGCTTCTACAGTTTTTAGATATCAGTGTGGAGTTTTGTTGGTGAAATTGAAAGCTTATGAAGATTTAGGATTGAGTAGACGAACTGTTACAAAATTGGTGATTTCCTGCCCTTTAATTTTGGTTGGTGATGTTAACAAGGACCTAATTGGGGTTCTTGATAAAATGAGAGCAGTGGGCCTAGAAAGTGACTGGATTGGATGCTATCTATCAAGTGAACACACCTACAATTTGACTAGGATGCATACAGCACTGATTTTTCTTGAAGAAATTGGGTATGTCAGGATAGAGATGGGGGATTTGATCAGGCAAAATCCAGGAATGCTTTTTGAAGGTTCAGGGAAGAATATATATGGATTAGTAGGTCGACTACTCAAATTGGGTCTTAAAATGCAAGAGGTGTATTGTTTGATTAGAAAAAATCCCGAGATTCTATCACCAAAGTCTGTTAAGAATCTATGTGGTGTGCTGTACTTCCTATTTGAAATAGAAATGGAAGCTGAATATATTGCAAAAATTGTATCTGACCACTTGCAGCTTTTGGTTTCATATTCTCTGGAGGGACGAAGATCTATTTTGAATACCTTTAATGGTGATAAACAAAGGTTACGTGAAGTTATTAAGGAAAACCCAGTAACACTGTTCTCTTTAGCTTCTAAACCAGCTGTTAATGGCACTAAGGGAATTTACTCCCAAAATCCTAGTTCACATTTGGATAGAACTAGATTTTTGCTAAAGTTGGGTTATACTGAGAACTCGGATGAGCTGACCAAAGCATTAAAGAAATTCAGGGGTAGAGGAGATCAGTTGCAAGAAAGGTTTGATTGCCTGGTTCAAGCTGGTCTCGACTGCAATGTTGTGTCAAATATGATTAAACAGGCACCTGACGTGCTAAATCAGTCAAAAGAGGTGCTTGAGAAGAAAATTTCTTTTCTGAAAAGTTCAGGATATTCATTAGAATCTATTGTAAGGTTCCCTTCATACCTGGGCTATGATATGAAAAGAATCCAAAGGCGAATCTCAATGTATTTGTGGCTCAGACAAAAAGGTCTAGCAAAGCCTATGGTATCACTAAGCACACTTCTTGCTTGTGCAGATTCACGATTCATGAAATTCTTTGTTGACATTCATCCTGAAGGTCCAGCAAAGTGGGAGCATTTGGGAAAATCATGATTGGTTAGTTATATATGTTATGCATGTCAAATCCATTTTACCAGCACGCTTACACTTTCGTTAATGTGCTGCTCTTTGCTTCTTGGTAGTGGAATTTTATATATATATCAGACTTTCAGATAATCTTATTATAGATACATAGACTTATACAAGACTATACTCCAAAACTTTCTTTTTCATTTTCTTTCTAATGGGTGATTCCCAAAATATTTCCACTGGCAACCTAAGCCCAAAAACTGTAAATTATTTTGAATTTCTTTTTACTGAATTGTCTGTTTTAAAACTTCTGAGCAAATTCAAAGTGTCAAATGCGGAAGCTGTTTTTCAGAAAATTGATTAATAAAGTTCACTTGTGCTTATTTTCTGTTAAGAGATTAAGCTTCACTGTTTTCTCATGGACTAGATGACGTTCACCAGTTTCCTTCATCAACCTTGATCATGAAAGTTTTAAGTAGATAGTTTACTCGTTTGAGGTGCAAAATGATGGGTGAAATTGAACCTATCGGGTCTTGATCATTGATATGATTCCAATTACTATTTATTTATAAGTAACAGATGATTAGAAGTTTAATTTGATATTTGTTCTTGCAGTTGGAACATGTGTTAGCTTTATTGGTATGTTCTTTATCTCTTTCCAAGATATTTGTGCACTATAAAGTTTTTGCACTGTCAACGAAAAACAACTTTCTTCTGCTCGATCTATGTCGTTGATTTTAAGTGCTTAGATACATTTATATTCTGTAATAATTAACCTTGTGTACTTTTTGAGCCTGAACTGCAAGATCTTAGATGTGCTTGCTTTCTGGTTGAGCTTAAATTAGGTTTCACTTCTTGTTTTGGTTGGACCATGAGGTATTTGGAGCAACTGCTTCAACTAATCTGAATTCAGCCTGGATTATAGCTGCAGAGTTTAACTCTTGTTTGGAAGAAAAGTGAGTGGCCTTATCCTGACTTTGGTGCCTAAAACAAATGTCGATCTTGAGACTTCGTGTAGTATTCATAAGAAGCTTATCACTTGTGCCCGAGGAAAGGGATTAATTAAGTTTCACTTCTGCTGTGTTGGAAACTAATTCCAAGTAGTATCTTAAATAGGGTAGGTAGTGTCTTTTATCTAGCTCTTTGTTACTATCAGTTGCACCGCTTTGAGAAATTGATTACATTAAGGAAGGTTCCCGTGCTTTTCTATTTTTTGTTTCTTTTATATATCAATCCATTTTGATCGGGGTGGTTTGGTTTTTAAACTTGTGGGAAGTTGTTAACCCTGTTTTGCTAGCAGGTTTCTGCAAACTCCTATATTTTGGCTTACCTATTACTGAGTTGTTTACCATTTCATGCAGCTAATGTTTGGGAGTATTGTTATATTTATTCATCAGTAGATTTATAGCACAACTATCTGACTTTTGCAGTTCTGGACCAAGCAAGCTTCAAAAGATCCGCTCGGATCTTGTTTCCTTTGCAAATATTCTTTCAGCAAAATCTGACTTTTTACCAAGAACTGCTGGTACTTAAAGATCTCGTGTCTATCTAATTGTTGTGCCTAATTTTACAAATTTGTTTCTTCTAACTATTAATCTGTTCAGTTTCTAAGTTTCTGTCTCCATCAGATATCATTACAAAGTGGCAGGACACCATTTAGCTGTGAGAAAACAATCTGGTCTTCAACTCCTACAATCATCAATAAAAATGGGGTCGCATGAGGCATTCCAAGGACTACATATCTCATTCGATCACAGCACCGCAACTCCAATCGGAATGGCCTGGAACCCTAAAAATTGAACGTTGGAGACCTGATTAGGGACACTCCTTAAGACGAGTTTTGCTAGCTTTCAGCGATCTACTCGATGTGGTTTTCAGCTCTAAACACGCAGAATGCAATGGCAACAACTTTCCCCGCTACAAAGTTGCTCCCCCACTGTCATATCCTTCATGAATGACCTTTCAATCCAGCCTTGGGTGGAGTCTATTGCTTTTTGTTCTGTGGCACATCAAATGTATCATCTAATTTTATTTTATTTAACATATATATATATATATATATATATAATCATATTACTCTTTTTATTACAATTGGTATCACATATATATATACACACTAGGGGTACATTTCACCCCAATCTCTTCTCTCTCTAGATAAAGAATTTTTAATTTTTAATTTTTTGAAGGATTGAGGTACTAATAACTACAAAAGATAAATACTTAATATATATAATATATATTTACATTTTTGTATTAAAATTATGAAAATAATATTTACCTGAAATGTAAAATAACAAATAGCAAGTGATGTTATTAATATTATTCAGAGAACTTTGTTCAGACAAATATAAAATGTAAATATTCTTTTAAATTATAAACTTTTAGGTGGAATAACTATATTTTATTTTTTTAAAAAAAAATGCCTATGTTTTAATTTTAAATTATCATATTTAAAAGAATAAATTATTTTGATTTGTGGTGTAATTTTTTTTTTTTTTTTGGTAAAAAAGAAAAAAAAAATTCCAAGGTAATCAAAACCTATAACCCCTTCCTCCATTATGCCCGCCGCTGCATGCATATTTTTTCTCTGCTATAAGCTCCGGTCATCGGTCGTCTTCATCCTTTACGCTCCGTTAAGTCTCATCTGCCGGAGAAGAGAGTGCAGACCGACCAACAAGAAGTTAAATTCAGTGTAGGAGATGGCCTACTAATAACTGCTGCTTTTTCTCTTTACTGCGACTTCAATTCTACTGTCATTAAGCGTTTTAGTTATGGAAATGAAAGCGCCCTTTGGGTTTACTCAAAGAGGAATTCATTTTTTTTTTAATATATAGAGAACCGCTACATCGATTATATGGGCTTTCTAAAAATTCTTACTTAGGGTTAAAGCTTTGCATTTCTTTTTAAAATTTCTCTTGGATCTTTATATCTTGAGTCATTGAATTGAGATGAATTCGGCTTAGGGTTATGGAAGCTTGACTGATCTTTGATCTTTTCAGTAATAGATAGGTCATGGAAATGTAATATTGAATCTTTTATTTGTTTGTTGCTCAAAGCCTGATTTAGTCGTTGGGTTTTGCTTATGGAAGCTTTGTGCACTTATGCCTTTTCCGTTAACTGAAATACTAATGTATTAATATTGGGTAACGTTATTTATCCAGCACAGAAGATTTTGATAATCATCAGTTTGTATTTTGTGTAGGTTGGCCTTCTGTTTGTTTATGGAGGCTGTTGATTTTCGGGTATGATTGATTAAGAAGGAAGGATACCTTTTTATTGATTTTCAGAAATCCCAAGATGAGTTTAATTTTGCGATCGAGGCATTACTTGCCCCACGAATTATTTAGGAAAGTCCTTGCATCTTCTACAACCCACCTAGTCAATTCAATTGGGGCAACTAGGAATTTTGCTCAAGCAGCAAGGGAAGAAGAAGAGGAGGAAGAAATAGAGATTGATCAGAGGAGGCTGCCTGCTGATTATGACCCTGCTACCTTTGATCCAACAGAGCACCGTAGTCCTCCAACTGAGAGGGTATGGAGGCTTGTTGATGAGATATCTGGATTGACATTAGCAGAGACTGCACAGCTTGGCACAATTTTGATGGAAAGATTGGGCAAGAAACCTGTTGTGGGGATCATGAAACCGGGTGCAGTCATATCAGCTACAAAGGAGCCAACAACAGCAGCTAAAGAGGAGAAGAAGCCAGAAAAGACTGTCTTTGAACTTAAGTTGGAGTCCTACGATGCAGCCTCAAAAATAAAAATAATTAAGGAGGTTCGCAGTCATACTGATTTAGGGCTAAAGGAAGCAAAGGAGTTGGTAGAGAAGACACCTGCTGTTTTCAAAAAGGGAGTTTCAAAGGAAGAAGGAGAGCAGATAATTGAGAAAATGAAAGCCATTGGAGCCAAAGTTTGTATGGAATAAGATTATTCCAGCATCTTGTTCTTGTAGTTGATTTGGATATTTACTTTATCTAGTGAATCTTGACAGCAAGAGCACAACTAAGTTACACTGATGCTAATTCTTATCAAATTCACTTGTTGATCTCCACAATGTATGCCTTCAGATAAAGTATTTGAGGTGTTGAATTAAGTCCATTGAACTTTCGCATTCCTATTGCTGAAGTTAGATCTTTTGAAGTTTGTTTTGTGCATTGTAATTGTCTTATTTGATTTAGGTGTTCCAACAATAGGGTTAAGTGTTTAATTAACACTAAAAAAGAAAATTCAGGAAGTTTTTAATTCTTGAATGTCCAGTTTTAACATTGTACAAGAATTAAGGAAAGTCTTTGACTTGATATTACTATGTTATCCTTTATGTAGCTCCTCTGAAATGGATCTTTGTATTATTCATAAAAGATCCTTAATTTAGTTAGTGTTCAATTCTGGATGGAGAGAACACACATTTTTTGCTTGTTCTTGAAACATTACATGCTTGGAATATTGCTTTAACCAGTGACTTATTGAGTTTCTGAATCATGGTTATGACTCTTGATTGATGAAATTTATTTGAACCCTATGATTAGAAGATTGACCTTCTCTAACAATGTGTTATTTTATTTGAACCCTATGTTCTACTGGTACTTGGTGGTTGGTGCTTCCAATATTTGTTGTGAATTATTGGTTTATCATTATTACGGTTTGACACTTATATTTTCTTACTACTGTGGCCCTGTGACTACACCAAAGGAGCTATTGTTCGCAGAACTTGTAGGCGATTTTAAGTGCAGTGATCAAAACTTTGGATCTGGTTTCCAGGTAAGGCATTTTTTTTTTTTTTTACTTCTTTCTGACTTTTCCCTTTTTCCAGATACTGGCCATTTTCCCCTTTGTGTCTGTTAGGAATAGTTGACACAATTGGGACATGAATGGATCTTGAAGTTGATTATTGACAATTTTTATGTGTTATCTCTCCTTATTAGACAATTGGCATACTCATTTCTTTTGTATCTTTCATACTGTCAATTTCTTCACTTTTGCAGAATCAATTGTTGAATTGAACTTGAATGCATAAGTTTGTTAATATTGCATGATTACAATAGTTTCTTTCTTGTTTTCAAGAATGTGCAAAACTAGCTTAGCATCTAAGCTAGAGTAAATTACAGATCATTGATGTGACAACTCAGTGTTCCATGAAGACCTATTTTTTCTTTTTCTTTTTCTAATCTTGAACTTTAATGTCATCTTGTATAATTCGAGAGCTGATTTTGTTTTTCTGTGCACCTAAACGTGATAAAAAACTATGAAAGCTTGAAAGAGTTTCTTCTAGGTTATCAGTGATGATACTCAGTGTTCTGTTTATCTGTTCAACACTATTAACTTGGAGATCTTGAAACTTCTCATTGAGGCATTAGCCCTTTATTAATTTGAAGCATGTTTTTATATGTAAACCCTAATGATTTTCCATTTTTCGGTTTACAAAATCGTTTGCATCTCAGCACCCCAACTTGATTTTTGACTCTTTTATGTTATACCATTGATCTATGTTTAATTCCTCCTGGATTACTGTATTTAGTTTCTTTTTAAGTGATAATGCTGATACTCAGTTGACGTTATTGTGTTAGGAAAATCATTTATGTTTTTTATTCTTCCATTTGAGATTTCATAACTCTGAATTGAGCAAGATATTAAAAATCAGCAACTGGAAAGGCCCAAGAGGCTCTATTAATTTGCTTATCTGGAATTTAACCAAAATGTTAAATGTATTTTTGTGGTATTCAAAATCACTGTTTTGGATTACACCCACTTATGACCTTGTGCAGTTTTCAAAAGCTGCTTACCTTCATATGTGGCAAGTATTAGAACTAAGGTTTATTTATCAAGTTAGTCTTTAAGTATATGGCAAGGTGTGGATGTTTTGAATACAAAAGTATAAATGATGATTGCCTATTAATAAATTCAAAAATATTGAGGGAACAATTTGATTCATTTGACAATTATCTGACATTCTTGATTCATTTGTTTGGAATGGACATGATTTAATGCAGCTGGATTTATCCGAAACACTTGTGCCATAAGAAAAAAAATTGCATATTAATAGGCAATTCTCTTGTTATTTATTACATTTTGTTTAAAAATGTTTGCCTAATTGAGAAAGTTACTTAGCTTTCTTCATTCAATTCATAAACAACCTCCTCTAAACTTACAACAGAGTCATGTTTTATATTATCAAAGAGAAGATGTAGAAGAAGCCCATCTCGCTAAACCAACACAGCCATTTAGTAACAAAAGAGATGCCAAGTTGGTGGAGTGGCTGCTGGGGACTGTAAGGTCCCTGGTTCAAATCCTACCAACGCCCTTCTTTGGCGGCATTACTGGGGGTTTACCCAGTGTAGTTTATCCGCCGGCGTAGTTTGCGGCTATTGCGCTATGCTCGGGGTTTACCGAGAGCGCGCACGAGTAGCGGCTGCGGGTCCCATCAACAAAAAAAAAAAAAAACAAAAGAGATGCCAAAATCACCTGATACACAATAGATTCACTTATGGTTAATATTTATACAATATTTATCCATTTTATACAACATATTAATACATATTATGCAATATTTATATTTACTAGAAATTTTTAAATTATTTTTTAATTTTATTTATTCATTTTTTTTAATTTTATATAATAATTAATATATTTTAAATTTAATTCATTCATCAATGTGTTTTGATCTTATCCCCTTAAAAAAAAATTAGAACTTTTCATCTTATACCTTTGTAAGAAGTAAGAATTATTTAATATCTTTGACCATTTATATATACATATAATTTGTTTTCTCATATTCAACCCTTTTATTAAAAAAAGAAAAAAAAATCAAATTTACAATAATTAATAATATTTTAAAGTAAGTCTTGTCTAAAAAAAAAAATTGATGATATTTTAATTTTGAAAAATAATATTAAATGTGTACATAGAGTGATGTATAACAAGTATTGGTAACACATATTGAAAAATATTGTCTGCAATGTCCAACACTATAATTTCTTAATAGAATTTACCATCCAAATATTATATAATGATTATGTGATGTTCTACATATATATATATATATATATATATATAAAGAGGTTAGGAGACTTTTACAAATATTGAAGCAAATTGTAACAATCATGTACTTCTTTTTAATTTTTCTAACATGTTTTTTTTTTTGTTGTCTCATTTTATTTTATAATTAATTTATTTAATTTTAATATTTAATCTTAACTATTATAAAGGATAAGAAATTATAAGATTTCTATTAATATCTTTCTCCACAACTCATATATATTATTTATATAAATTGATATTTTATATTTATTCCAACTTTCTTTCATATGGGGACTCCTCGAGTGGTTAACTATTTGTTACAAATACTTACACTTAAATATATACACAATTAATTATAATTGCATTTAAATTAGAAATAACATTTTTTAATAAAAATATGACCTTTATTTTACACAAATCATTGAATTATTGTAATTTTTTTTTTGGTCAAATGCATCTCTACTATATATATCTTATATATATAATATTCAATTTCTTTTTATGTCATGTTTTGTAATTTTGTTGAACTTTTTAAATTTTTATTATTTTTTTAGTTTTCATTTTAATAATTTAACTTATATTTAGATTGAAAATATACTCTATATATATATATTATGTGAATGAACGAAGGGATTGATTCTTTTACTTATATTCTTGAAATATTATGTAATTTACACATTAGTCCTTTTCTTTTAAAAATAAAAAATTTAATGAATTTTTTCGTAGAGTAGAAAAAAATTTATTTGGCTTGACACAATAGAAAAACGTATTGTAAATTTTATATGAATATAACTCAGACTGAATCTAAATTAATCTAGTCATGATTACTTCGAAACCAAATGATTAAAAAAAAAAAAAAAATTACCCCAATCCTCCCACCCACACACCAGAAAAAAAGGAAATAGAATAATTGCTCGGTGAGAATAATTTGTGAGTTTGGTCTCAAACAAATTTACTTTTGGCATACTCGGTCTCAAAATATTTTTTTTAGTTTTTAAAGTCTCAAACGTTTTTATTAGAGAAAAATAATTTTCGGGACTTTAAAAGTTAAAAAAAATATTTCAGGACTGAGTTTGCCAAAAATAAATTTGTTTGGGACCAAACTCACTAATTATTCTGTTCAGTGGATTAAATAATTTTCAATTACCCAAATACATAATAAATATTTTTTATTTAATTTGAATTGGTCAGATTAATTATTTTAGTAAATTAATAATAAATTTTAACTTAAAATATTTATATATTATACGGAATACATAAATTTTATTAAAGAGTAAAAGTAATAAATTTATTTCCCAACTTTATTCATTTACCATTATTCTATCTCGAAGATGTCCATAATTAAATGCTGTAATTAATTAAAAGAAGCCATTTTGACCTTCTACAACTTTTTCTAAACATAGCATATGACAATAGAGAAGAAACACTATGCGAATATAGTGTTTATATATATATATATATATAAATACAATATAATATAATTTCATACTCTAAAGAAACTCACATGGGAGTGTTGAATTATGTTCCTCTCATTGTGAATTCACCTGCTTACAATAATATATATATATATATATAAATATTTATATAGTAACTTTCTGAAAGTGCAGTACACTAATGAATGAATGAACGAACGAAACGATAATTTGTTTCAGTCATTGTCAGTAATGTCTTCATGAAATAATTTGAAGATCATCCAAGGAATGAATAAATGAATCACTTGATATATATATATATATATAGAAATATATATGTATATATTCTTCTTCAGCAAAAACTCCATAACCGGATATCGCCTTCTTCATCATAACAAACATCTTCAGTCACGGCCGCCATGAATGGATCGAAAAACGTACCGTTGAACAGATCATTGTACTTAGGCGAATCAAAGTTGTACCAAGGCTCAGTACTCAACAACATGTGTAATTCGTCTTCGACGACGTCGGAAATCGGTGACCACGAAGACAAGGAAGGGGAAGAATAAGCCGACGAAGACGACGATGACGACGAAGGAGAAGAAGAAGTAAGAAATGATGTTGCAGGCGGAGGAGGAAACGGAGACGGAGACGGTGACGGTGCTTTGTTGTTGGTAGTGGCATTACCATTAGCGGAAACAGCGGCGGCGGCAGCAGCAGCAGCGGCGATTCTCTGGATGGATTTGGGAGACATGAGGAGATTATTATTTGGGAATGATTGGGAAAGTGAAAGTGCGGAATTAGGGAAGTTAAGATTTGAAGAAGCGGAAGAGCCTTTGAGACAGAGCAATGCGGCGTCGTACGCTCTAGCGGCAGCTTCTGCAGTAGAATACGAACCTAACCAAATTCGAGTTTTCTGATTCGGTGCCCTAATTTCCGAAACCCAGGATCCCCAGCTTCTCATTCTTACTCCTTTGTATTTCTTCTTCTTCCCGATAGATCTCGAACTCGGCGATGGCGATTTCGATTCAGTCGCCGTCACTTTTTCTCCCGCCAACTTCTGCTCCGCAGTTATCTTCTTCACCATTTTTTAATTTTTCTAAATTTCTTCTGAAAAATCAAATGCAAATCCTAACAACAACAACAATAATAATGAGCTTGAATTTTTTTTTCTCGCTTAAGATGAATGCTTTGCTTTCTTCTGGTAGTAGATTTGAGAGAGAGAAAAAAAAATGATGGGATTGTGAAGATGATGGAATAATGGGAAGGAGGTTTCGATATATATATATATAGATATAGATATATGGGAGGGATGGGGGCGGATCACTTTGGTCAAGGACAAGTACGTAACATGAAATTGGGTGACAGATATTTCCCAGTTTTCAATTCATTTAAATATAATAAAATATATATATATATATATTAAAAAAAGAAAGATAAAATCATCATTCTGTCATGTTCGTTTAGTTGTAGTAAACATTTTCTAGGTAGCTTCTCAATTTTACTATTTATTTATCAGAAATATATATATATATATATATGTATGTATATATTTTTACTTCTTACCATTATTTGATGTCTTTTACTTTACATAAAAATAATATTTATTACTTTTTTCTTTTTAATATTTTTTATATTTTTACTTGTTCGAAGACAATGAAGATAAAAATTTATCCTTTTTTTTTTTAAATTCGATCATCTACTATCCAAACTTTCTATTTTGCTTAGTGAGTATCAATTTTATAATATTGTGTAGTATTTAGACCTCACTTGATAGGTATATCACGTGAGACATATAAGTAAAGAAAATCAAACCAACTAAACTATAACTTTTACTCGCAAACCTAATTCTTTATTAGGAACGTGGAAGGTAAGCATTGGTTGGGTGGTGAAAAACAAATGGACCAACAAAATTATTTCAATGTACTTATATATATATATATATATTTACAAAGTCAATAAGTACTACTACTTCACTTAATACTTATAAAGACTGCTCATAATTCAACTCTTTTCCTTTTTTTTTTTTTTCTTCTCCTCTTTTTCAGGGTGAAGAAGATATCAAGAAAACGAGTAATTTAGATTCTTTCTTCTTTAATGTTTCAATTAATATTCTAAATTTTTATTTAATGTCCAACATTTTTTTTTTTTTTGTGTGTACAACCATTAATATAATATTATTAAAGAAAAATTAGCCTTCAAATTTCAAAATATTCATTTCTTTTTCGAAAAATAATTTATATATATATATATATAGATATGAAATTTATCCAAGCAACAATCTTTTTCTTTTATAATTTCAATTATTCTGAATTCCTGAAATGATAATAACTATACTTATATCATGAACATATGTAAATAACTTTATGAATTTGAGTTCTATTAAATATACATTATGTATGCGTAGCATTTTGGATGAGACGAGAAGACCAGCTCGTTTGTTATAAATTCGAGTTATATTAGATATATATATATATATATATATTATATATATTATGTATCTATAGCGAGGAGAGGACAACATCCTTGTGGGATTTTCAACCTGAGCTGCTGCTGCGAATGTGCAATACTGAGGAGAGGGCTACAGCTGTGCTGATGGAAATGGTCAGCAAACAATTCCTCAATTAATTAATTAATTAACTAACTTTTATTACTTCAAATTCTAGACTTTCTTGCTCTTCTAGCTAGGCATTAACTAACACAAACCATTGCAAAATATATATATATATATATATATATATATATATATATATATTTAAATAATCTTTCTATTTTTATTTAAATTTCGAGACTTTTTTTATCTTATATATAACTCAAATTTATTACTCGAGAAAATTAATTAATAAAGTACCTCTTGAGGCAATTAGAGAATTAATTGTCATGACATACGTTTATATATATATATATATACATACATGTATTTCACCTAACTTGAATTTATAACTTTTCATAATAAATAATAAATGATGTTGTTACTAACTAAAAAATATGTTTAGTGTCGAAGTAATAAAAAAAAATCACGATCTTTTTTTTTTCAATTTTTCTGTACCGGATTGTCATTTTGGGTATTGACTAATTTGAAATCAAGTCATATTAGGAGAAGCTCTCCCTAACACAGAGACTAATCTATACACAAGGTTCGATTAAATCGGAAAAAACTCTTCCTAACACTTATTTTTCTTCATATACAATATTTGAACTCGAGAATTTGTTTAAAAAAATTTCTTATACTTTGATCAATTTTTTTTTTAAGTGTAATAAACAATGTAAAAAAAAAAAAATTAGTTCCACGTAGTTTACAGATAAGAAATACAGGAGGTTTTGACTTGCGGAACAAGTAACCAAAACCCTGCATTGTCCAAAAAGATGAACACGATGAAGAATGAAAAAGGGACTTCTTTCCCCAAAAGAGACACACCATGCCAAATGGACAAATAAGATTCTTAATTTCATATGCCTTCCCATAGCTAATTGTGTCTTTTTCCCACATGCATGGTTTTATCCTTCATTTTTTAGATTTTCTTTCTAAAAAATATAATATATATATATATATGTATGTATGTATGTATATATGCAATCAGTCACGTATCTATGTATATATAAAATATATATACAGGCAATAATTCATTCATGTAAACATAGGATTCTACATTTAGCAGCTTCCTCGACACTCGATCTTTCTTACACATACATATTTGTTTAATAAATCTTAATTTTGTTGTCTAAATCACTGTTACTAAGTTAATTTTAATATGTTTTATACAATTCTTTTTAAAAAAAATTTCTTTTACATGTTTCGAATATGACTTAAATCTATAATAATTGTGCTCATAAATAAGATTGAATATCATTGAACGATATTGTTCATTTCTTTTAAGATTATTATTCTAACATATATTGCATTAATGCTTTAGATAATTAAAAATTCTTAGATTAACTTAATCTTTTTATATATATATATATATATATATATTGTATTTTATACATTATATAATGGCAATTATCATGGAAAACAATAATGCAAAAAAACTAAATGAGAATGACATAATGAGTATAATTCAACGTACTTTAACCATACCTAGTGGTGTCACGAATTGTTTGCTCACTTCGTCCTTCTGCTTATGGAAAAGCTTTTAGCAAAAAAGAAGGTGTCATAGTTACTCATTAAAAGTTACGCAACGAAATAGATTAGTCACTACTGTCAATAAATATATATATATATATATATATATATATAATGATGATGGGAGTCATGTATATCGTGTGTGAGAGAAATAAATCATAATTACTCTAAAAACTTAAGCTGATAGAGTGAGTTTAAATTTATTCTTTTAACACCGTGATGTGAATAGATGTTTGATAACAACCATAATTAACTATTTGACGTCGTTTTTATTATATTAATACTTATATTGTATGATACATTTTTATATACTCACGAGGAGAAGTAAGATATTACGGTTCTAGAATAGTGGAAAGAAAAGAATTAATTGAAGGAACAGTAAAGAAGGGAAAGGAAAGGAAAGGACAGAAAACCGAGTACGCGGAAACATAGTATTTTTTGCCTTGACATGAAAACAACAACAGCTGGTGCTTTTCTGTCATGCATGCAGCTCTCTCTCTCTCTCTCTTGAAACGCGTAATTCCTAATGGCTTTCTTTTTTAGTATCTTATCTTTCTTTTCTTTTTTTCCCTTTCGTTATCAGATGTCAAAGTTGCAGATTTTGTTTCTGTAATCATTCTTTTATATATATATATATATATATATATATATATTATATTATACCCATTTAAGTCACCAGTTGTTCCTACCTTATTTGGTGAGATTAATTCGGATTCGGTATGAGGAGTGCTCGCAGAATTCAACTCTTACTCGAGGGTGAGGATCTAGTCTAAAGCTTTTTTACCATGACGCTAACCACTTCAGGGGATTCGAAACCTCGACTATCCGCCCTGGAGGAAGCATTAGGAGTTCACGCATCAACTCCCTCAAGCTACCGAGTTCATTCTTATATATATATATATACAAAATAAATGTTATATTTATTTCATGTCAAAAAGTCGTAGTTTAATTGATAATAATGACAAATAAATTTTTTGAAGGTTATGAGTTTGAAACAGTAGAGACAAAAATATTAATTTTTTTACTTGTTATATTAAAATTTTAAAAATTGTTTTTGTCTTAAATTTTTGTGTTTTTTTCCCCTCTCTCTCTCTTCTTTTATTTTCTCTCTCCCCAATGTGTATGCAATGTGTTGTTGTACGGATTCAGGACAAGGATTTTCATATATATATATATATATATATATTGTTATGAGGTGTAATAATCTTTATTGATTTGGTGTTTATATATCCTCAAAAGAAAAAGAAAAAAGTATATAGTTTTCTAGTTTATTATAATCTTTGGTTAAATGCTAATATTTTTATTTTTGTTAATTTTGTAATTAATAATAGATAATGTTTTTATTCTTCCTTAAAGATAATATATAAAAGAAACTTATTTTTATTTTTATTTTTATTTAATATAAAAAAATTTATTATTATTATAATTATTTTGTTTGATTTACTTGGTACTCTAATATATTAATTATTAATATCTTTAGTTATTATGTATATATATATATAGATATTATGCAAAAATACCTTATATTACATTTCTTCTTTGTCACGATCTACACTAATAAGCCTGTGTTGTCCTTAGTGTACCAAAAGAATACTCGAGTTGACTATGAGTACTTAAGCTCATTTTTATATACGGGATAATTACATTGTTACAAATCTTTGTTACACAATATAAAAATACAAAACATTAATAAAATTTATTGTATTTAAAGCACATTTTAAATGTGTTTCACGAATTTAAAATACGTCAATAAATAAAAAGTTCTAAACTTCTACTTAATAATTGTTCAAAGATTTTGTAATCAAACAATGTGAGACACTTAATTCACAATAAAAACTAAACATAAAAAATTATAATATAAAGGTGAAATTAGTTAATTTATCCTTTCTCCCCCTCTCGATATATATACATATTATATATATATATATATATATATTCAAATTTTGTTCTTTCTATTATTATTCTTATTAGTTCTATTTGTATATATTACTCCAACAAAATCAGAATAATATTTAGTTTAATAATTGGACATTTAGTTAAAATAATTACAATTAGAACAAGAAAAAACCAAAAATGGCAAATCGATGAATGAAGATATATAGCTTGGAACTTGTGATGACGGCAGGTCTTCCTTTGCACATGACAATAATTTTCGATTTTAACCCGGTATCTGGGGGAGTTGGTGTGCGGACTCCTAATGCTTCATCTAGGGCGGATGGTCAAGGTTTCGAATTTCCTGGGGTGGTTAGCGTCATGTTAAAAAACTCTGGGTCAGGCCCTCACCCCAAAGTAAGAGTTGAACTCTGCGAGCGCTCCGCAAACCGAGTCCAAATTAGTCTCACAAAAAATGTAGGGACATGGCGCCCCAAGTGGGTATAAAAAAAATAAATAAATAATTTTCGATTTTGGACATATATATTATTTCCACCTTATAATATATATCATAATATATATATATATATATATATATATATATGTATGTATATGTATATGTATATGTATATCTATAGACATATATATAAGTAGTAACTGCCGACTTTCTAAATATATACAGTTTACACTATATGAACACTACATGACCTTTTTAATAGTATGAATCCAACCCTCATTCCAAATAACAACAAGGCACTTTGAATTACACAAACACACATGCATGCTCATTTTTATATACATACATATATACATATATCTTGACGTGGTAATGAAATTTCTTTTTTCTTTTTTAAAGTGTCGAGTTTGAATATTATACATGAATAAATGAATATTGAAAGAGTTTATCATTCATAAAAGAATTTAATTCGACTCGATTTTGAATTAATAGAAATAATTATTAAATAATTTATTTCAATGCTCTATTACTAGGTCAAAAATGTAAGTCGTGTGTGTGCTGTACTAAGTTTTAAAAAGCCAAAAAAGGAAGGGCAGGTAAAGTAGAAATGTAGTTGTGAGTTGTAACATTTTTTATGCACAATCCTGAGGAATATAAAATATAATATATATATATATATATATATATATATATATATATATAATAATTATTTTTCTCAAGACACGAGGTGTTCTAAATGAGTTTTAAATTATAGGATGACATCTTTAAGCCAATTCATATCCGGACTAATTCTAGTTCGAGCCGGGTTGGTTCCTTGCGGGAGGAAGCTCTGGTCCCAAATTTTAAACAATTGTATACATAAATAAGGGTTTGAACCCTTGATCTCACTTAAACCAAGAGAGCTCGTTGATTGAATTTCAATTATTATTAAATTTCATTCCTCTAACTTGTATTTTTCGATCATTTTCTTTTAAGCTAATAAGGTTCGTTAATTCATATTTCATATTAAGAAATCTTGTTGGTAAAAAAAAAATCAATTAATTGAAATTATTATTATTTCTTTTATACCCCACTTGGGGCGCCAGTGTCCCTATCTTATTTGGTAAGAATAATTCGGACTCGGCCTACGGAGTGCTCGCAGAGTTCAACTCTTACTCGAGGGTGAGGGCTTGACTCGGAGCTTTTTAAGCTGGCGCTAACCACCCCATGAGATTCGAAACCTCGATCATCCGCCCTAGAGGAAGCATTAAGAGTCCGCATACCAACTCTCCTAAGCTACGAGGTTTAATTGAAATTATTTACAAATTAATGATTTATATATATATATGATTCATTAAACACAACTTTTTAATGCATTTGGTTTTTCGAGAACACTAATAATAGGATGAGAAAAAAAAATCAATTTAATATTGGAATACCTCACCTAGAGAATTAATTATATGGAATATTTCCATAGAAAATTAAATTATTACACAAACCTAGGGCTGTAGCTAGCCTGAACTACTATTATTAATTTTTCTAATAATTTACAAAATATAAATACATAAAGCTTTAAATTAATTCATCGGCCGATCCAAAAATAAAATAAAAAGAAATTAATTAATTAGAACAGAATCTTGATACAAAAGTTTTTTCTTTATTACGTTTAATTTAATAATGGCACGTATAAAGTAGATTTCTTTCTATTTTTGAAAAATTAAAAAAAAAAAAAGAGCTTCGTGCATGTTCTCCTTAATATATGCACAAAGGCAGATCTATCAAACGTACCTCCATTTCATAGTTATCTCTTTTATACATACATTTTTATTATATATATATATATATATATATATAAAAGAGTGTCGAGAGAGTTTTTCTTTTATAATATGCTCGATATAATTTGATTTTAGATTAATTAAAATTTAAAATAACTATTAAATTTAAATTAGTTGGATCAAAGTAATCTTATATATATATATATATATATATATATATATATATATATATTAATTAGTAATATTTATATCAAGGGTTTTTGTGCTCTTCTGTAGGGCATAAAACCGTCTCTATCCTACATAAAAATATCAAGATAATTTTTTTGAGATTTGTATTTATAATAATTATTACTCCGTAAAAAGTATTGATTTTAGATTAGTTGAAATTCAAAATAATTATTATATTCGAATTAGTTGGATCAAAGTAACTATGTGATATATATATACATATATATATATTAATATTTATATCAAGGGTTTTTATACTCTTTCGTAGGGCATAAAACCTTATCTGTCATACATAAAAATATCAAGATAAATCTCTTGAAATTTGTATTTATAATAATTATCATTTCGTAAAAAGTATTGATTTTATATCTTTACTTTATAACTCTTGCATCAAGTTATTATCTAACTTAGGTATCAGAATTTTTTCGAGGATCAATACATTCTTGTTTTACGGATCCTTCAACTACATAACTAGTTATGTACTTAGATATTGAAAGTTGTATTTATTTATATTTTTAGGAAATTACATATGGAAAGGTTAATATTATATACATTATATGTATATATACATATATATATATATATATATATATATGTATATATATATATGTGTGTGGAGAGGTATGAACATGTTTAAGAAGAACCATGTCGTCACTCTCATAAACCATCCGTACAAAGTCTTTCTTCCTCTCTATCCTTTCACCTTCCTTTCTAGACAAGAATTGTACAAAACTTAATTTTTAAAAAAAAAAATAAATAAATAAATAAATGAATAAAATCAGAAAGTATATTTTCATTTAATTTAAATTTAAATTAAATCGTTGAATATTTTGATTATTAATTAATAATTATAAACTTTTAATAATAAAAGCAGTCTTTCAGGTGGCTGACAGCATGTTTCCTGCTAATTTCACACGTCTTCTGGGTAGAATAATATACCAGTTTTTTCCCATTCCTGGAAGTTTCAAATGTAATTTCCTTTTTTTCTTTCCCCTCCTTGTATAAATATATATATATATATATATATATATATATATATATATATTGGCACATGTATGTGTTATTCTTCACCCACATATAAATGAAGTATATTATACTTGTTTATGTTTGATAATTTATGTAAATTTTAATGAGTAATTGGTGAATTTGGTTTCAAATAAATTTACGTTTGACAATTTTAGTCTTAGAATATTTTTTTAAACTTTTAAAATCTCAAACTTTTTTACTTACGAAAACTAAGGTCAATTTTCAAAAATTTCGTAATTTTTTTTTAAAAAAATTTAATGGTTTCTGTGGTTTATTGAATAAAAGAAAAGAGTAATCAAGTCATTTTACATTAAATATATTTTTATATATATTGTTTTACCCTTTTGAAAATATTTTGTGAATGATTGTTGCAATCTTTCTTACACCAATTTTGTAGATATTTCATGTAAAGTGATTTAATTATCTTTTTTTAATGGACTAAAATCACACAAATCATTAAATTTAAAAAAATTTGTGAAAAAAGATCTTACCAACTGAGCTACACCTTTTTTACTCAATTATATCTTTATAGTTGTTTTTTTTTTTTTTTTTGATACAGGGGGGGGGGGCTAGGTGTCGAACCCCAAATGGGCGGTTGGTGGGGTGGCAATATGCCACTCGGCCATCCAACCTTTGACAAATTGTATCTTTATAGTTGTTACTTTTTATAATATTGTAAATAAATACTAATTCGATATTATTGTGTTTCTTCAATAAGTAACATCATTTTACTTTGGGAGATAAACACCTCAAAACTTTTAAACACCAAAAATATGAGTGAAGTAAGAAACGATATCAAGTGCTAGACTCGATCAATTACTCCTAAAGTTGTTAAATCTTAATATCAAATAAGCTCTTTTTTCCATTTCGACACATTAGATAGGTTTTCTAAACAATAAATTATTGTTAAAACTCGGTAGTTTGAGGGAATTAGTGTGCAGACTTCTAATGTTTCCTCCAATGCGGATGGTCGAGGTTTCGAATCCCACGTCATGTTAAAAAAAGTTATAGATCGGACTCTCACCCTCGAGTAACAGTTGAACTCTGCGAGCGCTCCGCATGCCGAGTCTGGATTAGTCTCACCAAATAAGGTCCACATCGAACACCCCAAGTGAGTATTTAAAAAAATATATATAAATGTGATTTTGAAAAGATATAAATGCCCTTAAGCAAATATTTTACTTAGATTTTTAACATTAAAAAAATATCAATATCACATTATTTAAATAATTTAAAAAATAAGAATCAATTCTACAAATTTACTCGTAATTTGAGGACTAAATATGCAAATTTACCTACAAATTAGGTCTAAGTTAGTTCGTTCGTTTGAAGTGTGGGTCCCACAGACAGATGGATTTATTTGGAGGGTGATAGTGACGTCATACCCAAACACACAATTTTTCTTGACTGAAAACTCCTACTGCTATGCCCTACTGTACCAAAATCAGAATCGGTATTTTCTAAAATAATAATAATAATAATTTTTTAAAAATATATTTTATAGGTTCTAGACTTTTTTATATATAATATTTTAGTATTTTTATTAAATAATATTTTGATAATTTTCATTTTTTTTTAAGATAAAAAATAACCCAAAAATAATCAATAATTGAATTCCACTATTTTATTTATGACACAAGTTAATTTTAAAAAATTTATATATATATATATATATATATATATATATATTCACAACACGTATTTAAAATTAATAAATATTGATTTATTTTCTTTATACAAAAAATAGAAAATATATATTTAGTGTCTCTCTCTCTTCCACACACTCATTCAAAAGAAACAGGTGTTTTATTTGTACCTTCACTAAGAATCACATGCATTGTTCCTTCATCATCCAACATAGATCATAGCCTTAAAATTGAAACTTTTGCCCATTTCTTAATGAGTATGAAACACCCAAATATACATACATACACACATATATATATAACTAATAAGTCACTAATCTAGAGTTTCAAACAAAATTTTAATTCAAATTTTAGAAGACTTAGACTCTGACTAATTCAAATTCGACTCGTGTCTGCTAATTTCAACTTTTACTCGGAGGAAAACCTTACCTTGACTCTTACAAGACGCTCTCGGTGAGTGTCAAACTATCGACTTCATATAACATTCACAATGTATTTTTCAATTGTACTAAGAATTTAAAGAATATAAGACTTTATTATTAAAATATATGTATATCCAAGTATCTGAAGTCACTCATTTGACT
This sequence comes from Cynanchum wilfordii, assembly GCA_025388415.1. Lineage (NCBI taxonomy): Eukaryota > Viridiplantae > Streptophyta > Magnoliopsida > Gentianales > Apocynaceae > Cynanchum > Cynanchum wilfordii. Next base: position 623,074 of record JAHSUH010002652.1, read on the forward strand.
AATTCAAATTCAACTCAAATTATCTAAAAAATTTAACTTTTACTTGGTAGAAGACTCGGGTCAATTTCGCAACCGACCTTGTAGTACTTATGTATGTGTGTTTGTATATATAGGGATATGCTAACATTTTGACCTTAATAACAGTTGGTTCAGCTAACCTACAATATATATATATATATATATAATGTCTCTAATAATTGTATATGTTTGTCCCTTTCTTCTATATTCTATGTACGGAAAAAAGAAGAAGGGATCGCTTCACAGATTTTTGACAGAAAGGTACTCTTCCAAGATATGGCTATCCATATTCATCCGTTCCCTTTGTTTTTATGTCTCAATCTACAAGATTTTTCAGTCCCTATTTGGATCTTTTCATATTTTTCTAAAATTTTAGGGAAACTTCTTGCTTAGTAAAAGACAAAAAAAGGGGAAAAAAACCTTTGATTTGACACGATTTTAACACTTACTGGTAAGAATCATGTATGTAATAGTTATAATAATATCTTTTTGTACCAACGTAATTCGAACTGAATCCAAATTAATAAGAGTCATGACACGAGTTTGACACGAGTTATAAGAACCACGTAAGAATTAAGGGGATGTCTTCTCTGTTTCTCTTGAGTAAATCAATGTCTTCTTCGTAGTAAGCTATAGTCATAACTTAAGTTGAATTCAAACTAATAAGGTGATGTCTAGTTAGAGTAAATATGTGCCTTCTCCCGAATAAGCTACATACGCAACTCAAAATGAATTCAAATTAATCAAGTTAAAATGATGTCTTCTATCGAATAAGCAACAACTCAAGTTAAATTCAAATAAATCAAAATTTTATAGTCAGTCATTTCATATATTGAATAATCCAATCAAGAAAAAGGAAAATGAATGGGAAAAATTTTAGAAAACAAAAAAGTTGATTATTCACCTTATGCGAAAGATTTAGAGGCACTAACAATATATACTTTTTTTTTTTTTTTTTGTTGCCCACCCGGTTCACCGAAGCTTTGCCCCGATTACATTCGGATCCCACTCGGGTCACGCACCTGGCTATTGTGGGGGAGTCTCTCAGCGGGGATTTTTTGCATTCACAGGGTCTCGAACTCGAGACCTGCTTAAGCGGAATCAAACAGCTTACCACTTGAACCAACCCCAGTGGTGACAATAGATACTATTCTGTCTCCATTTGTATAAATGTGTTCTCTTTTTTTCCCCCTCTCTTTACTTATTATAATTTATTTTTTTAAAAAAAATAAATTTTAATTTTTATCTTTTATCAAAATTTTACTACAACGTTTTAAAAGCCGTGTTTCTCCATCCTTTTATATTATATATGTGGCTTTTATCCATCCACGGCTTTTTAAAACGTTGTAGTAAAATTTTTTTGATTAAAGAAGATAAATATTAAAATTTAATTTATCAAAAAAATATATATATATATATATATATATATATTTGATACGAAATTAATTACTTGTTCTTAATGAGTCTTAATTATATAAAATATCATTAAGTCATTAATTCTCATTCGAGTTTGGTAAATTCTTGTGGGAATTTGTTGCTGTTTCCTAATCAACATCATAGTAGAATAAGTTGTGTGTACAAGTTCTTAAAAATGTACTGTTAAAATCTTAACTAAAAAGCATAGGTCATCCATTATTTTTGCAATAAAAAACCTATCGAAAGTAGACTAATTTCCAGCAATAATAACAGCAGCATCTTACTAACAGAGGACAAAAATTCAAATACAAGATGCTTACTCGTGACGTCCATCTGATCTGCTGACACATAATAGTATCATGAAGAAGAAGAAGAAGAAGAAGAACCAGCGAAGGAACTTAAAGATCTGATTATGGATTCATACACCTTGATTCCTTCCAAATAGACAGTATCCATCATGAACTGCCAAGATTTTAACATTCAAAAGCCATCATCAAAGACTATATAATCATAAGCAAAGAATTAGATTATGAGAATTGTCAAATTGTAATTCTTGTTTATTTCCTCCTCCTCTTACCTCATTGTGGTCATGAAGTAAAATTGGCATGTTCTTCATAGGTGAAAAACCGAGGGTAGGAAGTCCCAACTGTCTAGTGTATCGAGCATCGGTTGTTGAAGCTAAGATTTCAGGCTTAGCAAGCTTACCACCGGCTAATGTAACAGCTTGCTCGAACACGGACCACCAAGGGTTAGAATTATTAGCTACTGTCATCAATGGGCGTCCCATGTAGTCTCTTAGTGGCCCTTTCACAGTTATCTGCAACACCAGAAGAATGTAAAAGTGGCTAAGAATAGGGAGACATGAAATGGAGCAGACAGTAATGGTTTCAAATAAGAAAATTAACAACTGACACCACTTGTTAGAAGACTAATTGACTATAAATAACTACATCCATTATTATAAATCATTACACATTCATATGTATCACAGTCATAAATTCTGAAATCTGAACAACTTAAATTGATAGACGATGACGATGATAAAAAACTATTAGTTATACATATAAAAGACACAACTTTCTCAAAAATTAATTAGTTTGCAAATAATTCGATCAAGAACCATGCATTGTTTTTTTCTCATGTGCTCAGATACACATCTATTGAATATTAACAAGGGATATTAGCCTCATTATGTCCACAAAAAAGATAGAAGAACTTATCTCAACTAATCAAGTGTTATAAGCTGAAGTAAGAAAAATTTCAACACTATCTCTAGAAGGAATTAAAGAAGACCTGAAATGAAATAAAGAAAATTTATGAACAAAGATCAGAAGGTCTTTCCTTCTATTCTCTTATTGTTTTAGTATATATCTCAACCAAGTGCTAAAAAACATGTAAAACGAAATCTTTATTCTAGGTAGAAAGATTTATAACATGTAACTTTGGTTTTGCAATTTAAAAGCAGGCAGCATATTGAACATAACCAATTCATATTAAAATACATGACTTTAAAATAGCCCTTAGGTAATAGATAATTCAAATAGATGCTAGAGTAACTTCACTAAAATGTTCCCCAGGAGGAAACTCGTTGCAACACTACAAAATCAAAAAAATAAAGCATGAGAAAGTTGAAAAGTACAATATTACCAAAGATATTGTTGAAATATTTGCATTGCATAAAGGTTGTAAAATTGAACAAGAAGCTACGAGTTGCATAGTGGTACGGAAAGGGTAAAATACACCACACAGGACAGGCAAACTTTTTGAGCAGTTTTACATAAAGATGGATAATTCCTGTATCAGAATCCTAAATGCAAAAATACAAATAGGGTACAGGGTTTACTTTTAAAGAAGAACAATGAAATAAATTCCAGAGAGCTACACAATTAAAATAGTATAAATACGCATGATAATTTGCAAAAAATTAGAAGACTAAATACATATGAAGGAAGCACTAGCATAAAATAAAGCAACATTTCAAATCTTAAGGTAGACAGGTTTTCCTTCTTCCCCTTGCTATAAAGACAATAGAGAATGGAAATAATAAACATTTTGAAACTTCCAACAGGAGGCAAAACAGAAAAAAAAAAATTCCTAGAAATTGGTGAAAAACCATGAACAACAATTGAGATGTTGATTTTTTGGCAATTAAATTGTTATTTGCTCTAAAAGCTTAAGCTTATAGAGAAGACATGACTGAGCGAAAACATTAACCTTAATCAACTAATGGGGAAAAGACAACAGCCGAACAAAGAAACTTCCGCTCTAGAACTATGTTAAATTGTCAACATGATCAAAAGGTTTATATAGAGGGATTAAATTTAATTCCAAAAGGAGAACTAACATTGCAGTAGTTAAAGACTTCATGAACTGAACCTGATATAGCAATAGATCATAAATTCAATTCTTATATTAAATCATTTCCTCATGCCATTATAATTTACCTTTCACCATGTGTAGAATTGCAATGGACTGTGTTCGTTTATATGATTGATAATGCATGTCAACAAAGTAGTGGGATAAAACAAAGAAATAAAAAGAATTTCCATTATGGAAAGAAAATTTAGAAGAATGTAAGCAACCACAACACATTTTCAGTAGCAATAACTGCAAAGTGAAAAGCAAACTATTCACCTCAAATGTCATGTTCCTGGAAGCCGGAGCCCAGTCCTCTGCAATCCTTTTCCTCAAAGCATCCGGGTCGGCTGTAGGTGGGAGCCGCACATCAAAACCTGCTTCTGCCTCAGAGGGCTGCATATTCATCACAAATCCCTGCAATAAGCAAACGCAAATGTCTCATCATTCTCCCTAATTAACAGAAACATATGTCACTATTGAATTTTAATCATAACAATCTCAAAAACATACTGTAGGAGATGGAATTCCCGCCTTCAAGAACACAGGATTCACAGAAATAACTTCCGAGGTAGCAGCCAAACCACTTTTGGCAACATCAAATTGAATACTCCTAAACTTAGTAATAACCTCAATGCTATTCATCAAGTTCTCCATAGCACTATTATCATACATCCTCGATCCATGACCAGGCATTCCAACAGCCTTAATCACCAAATGCCATGGGGACCGATCAGCATAAAAAACCCTGTACTCTTCATCCGGCGACGCCTGACCCTCATCCAACACAAACCCGACATTTAACTTTTCAAACTCTTCAGATTTAGCGAACTTCGCCATCCCATTAAAGCCACCAATCTCTTCATCAGGGACAAAAGAAACATGCACAGAACGAAGTGGGATGAAGTGTTTTTCCAATTCTAGTGACTTCATAGCTTCCAAATACTGAATACCAATGCATTTATCATCCTGAGCACCGCGGGCAAAGATTTTACCATCAGAAGTATAGTGAGCAGAGAATGGAGGGTGAACCCACTTGGCCGGCTCTGCAGGGACTGAATCCAAGTGTGAATTGAGAAGAATGGAAGGGAGAGTGGGATCAGAACCAGGCCATGTGAAGAGGAGAACAGGTTTGTTTGGGATGAAGTAATGAATTTGGTACTTAAGAGAAGGAATTAAAAGGGAGAAATTGGTCAGGAAATTAACAGCAGAAGCATAGTCTGGATTAGGGTGAGCTGTGTTGATCTGAAGGTACTGTTGGAAGCGGGTGATTCGCTCTATTTCTTGATCATTTTGAAGTCTGGACGCAGAAAGGACAGTCAGAGAAAGCGATACGAATAGTAGCAGAAGCTTGCTGCGGAGCTGCTTGCCGTAGAACATGTTTAGTTGCAGAAGTACGATCGGAACCATCGAGAAACACAAGTTCCGCCGGCGACCGGCGCTATGTTTTAGAATCGCAGACGATTGGTCGTTGTAGTTAAAATTGAAGATAGTGTTAAAAAGAAACAAGAATATTAATTAATTTTTAAAAAAATTAAAAATATAGAAATTAATTTATTTATTAATTTCTAATAAATTATTTAAGACTGTAAATAATTAAAGGATTAAATCAAAAATATTTTTTAAATAGTAATAATAATGAAAAAGAAAATAGTGAAGAGTTTTTTTTTTTTTTTTTTTTTTTTTTTATTTTGTTGCTTCATTTTGGACAGAATATTATGTCGTTCCGAAGCCAGAAATCCCAATTATTCACGCCACTGAAAACAAAGGGTTCTTTTTTGGGGTTATCCGATTTCCTTTACTATTTCTTTTACCGATCAATTTGAAAATAATTCATGCTGAAACCCTAATCAAACTAAAAAAAATTCCTGCAATTTTACAAAATCTTTTCAGGGGCTAAAGATGGTGGGTCGTGGCCCGTTGGAAGTTGCAAAGACGGTGTTGGAAGTAGCCGACGTCGCATGGACAGCGATGGAGTGTTGTCACCCCACAGTAACAACCACCATGAGTTTCATGAATCGGCGCCGCCGTTAGACTCATCATCGGAGCACGAAAGAGGTGTAGATGTGGAGAAATTGGAAGCTTTGCGAGCGGAAAATCAACGCCTTCGGACCTTGTTGGAACAAAATCTCAATCTCCTTCAGAATATTTCGGAATCTCCTCTATCACTGGATTGTCCTCCTGATGTAATTCTACTGCTCTTATTTGTTTAATTCTACATCCGTATCCTATAATGTTTTATTTTTACTTATCATTGGCCTTTTTTTCCTCTCCTTTTTTTTTTAGCTTCATGCTCGTCTTATGTCTGCCGTGAATTCTACCAGTTTCTTGAATAAGCTAGAATCCGATTGCTGGGGCAACGAATGTAGATTTCCCTTCAAGGAAGCCTCAGGTTTTTCCTCTCAAGACATCCGTGTGAATTGCATTTTGAAAACTAAAAATAATAATTAAAAAAATAAATAAATAAAATTGCATAGTTTGCTTTTATGATTTATCAGAAATTTCATTTTTCCATCTCTTTGCAATTGTTGTTTAACTTCTATTTTTGTGGATATAACTGATTAGGTGTGGATTTGAAGGCAGCTGAAATTCTGATTGATGTAGGCCAGAAGGAACCAAGTTGGTGGGTTTGGGTTCCTGATGATATGGCTTCAACTAATATTGAAGAATTGAGTGGAATTGATAATGAAAATTATGTGATTGTTAGTGAGGAACATGTTGTGGAAGGGGTTGCAAACTTCATAGCAAATTGCATTGTTTCAAACCCCAAGGCTAAGGTTTCTAAAAAATTAAAGGATTTATTTTTTCAGTTTGACTTTGTGAATTATGTGTATCATTAGATAAAATGCATATGACTGTTGTTTCTCTTGTCTACAGGACATGGCTCCTCAGCAGCTGCAGAAGGGTAAGTATGCTTTTCTGCTTGTTGTCTTTTATTTTTATGGAAATTTCTTATAGATTTGAATGAAGTACGAATTTTCAAGAAATTACAAGACAATCTTAAACATTACTTTTTGATTGGTTTATCTTCCTAAACAATCTAAAACTTGCAGCTATTGCCGACTCCTTGAAAGGCATGAGCAAAGTGGACAAGATGCTTCACATTTGGCACGCTGGAACAATGTTCTATACCCTTTCATGTTGGGGACTTGCTCTGGCAGGGTGAGATCTTATCTATAATTTATTTGAGTTGAGCAGAGCTATACATATTTGATACTTAAAGCCTCTCTATTCCCAAATATCACGTTTGTCATGATAGTTACAGTTATTGGGAGATGAGAGTACAAACAGCATTATGTCTTTATGTTTACCATTCCGTTTAGATATGCATACAATTCTTAACACTACTGGCAAGAATTGGTAAATACTCTGCTGACTGGAACTTGTTAAATGAATCCTTCAATAGGCTAGAATTAAAACAGTTCAAGTACAAGAGGTACAAGAGGTAAAAGAGCCGTAGATTATTACAATAAAATTTTGCTTGGATAGAAGTCAGGAGGCTTAAAAAAATTTTACACCAAAGCTAAAGTGGCTTTATTCTACTTTTTTGAATTCGGTATAACCTTGGTTTTCAATAAAATTGCAAAATGAGGAAGTGGAAACTTTTCTACCTTTGCTTATGGTACAGATTATGTCCTAAGGTGTAGTGCCTCTTGTCCTGCTTTAATGTGTCTGTGATATTTCTTCTTCTTTTTCCAGCAATCCTGCTGAGAAAATTTTCTCCCCAACTTTGTATAATATGTTGACAATTTTTATACCCAAGAATGTTCATTCTCAAACTGGACCTTTGTGTATAACATAATGCCAGCAATTGGCAAGTTGAAATACTTTAAACGATTAGAAATTTGAGGAGTATGTATAGCTTTACAATTGGCTGAAATCATACAAATTCTTCATTATAGTCTATAGATGGCAGACATTCATCTCTAATTTCCTGTTTGCAGGCTGTACCAGAGTCGAGGAATTCTACGTTATGCTGTATTGGGAGCCCACACAACCAGCAAAGTTGTTCTGAAGGCTGTCCACACAACTAGCAAAGTGGTTTTGAAGGCCCTTTGAAGCTGGATTTCATTGAAAGTATATTGGATGTTTCTGTAGCATAAATAGTTCTAAATTCCAAGTTCCTGTTTGGCTCTGGCTATGAAGTTCTCTGTGGGACCTTCTGAAATTCTACTTCCAAATGTAGATATTGTAAATATCATTGGTATTGCCATTTTTCATACTCCTCTTTTAAGTGTAAATTTACATTCATTATCTTTTGGGGACATATTTCTTTTCCCTTTTTTTTCCCTTTTTCATTCTTAAATAATGTACTAATACAGATTCATGTTTTACATTTGTGTAGTGTTGTTCTTTGTTTGGACAATGTATCCATTTCTCCTGATTATCAGAAACAAAAAAAAAAAAAAAATTGTATAAAGAATACCCTGGAGTTTCAAATATTAAGGAAGCATTAAAAAACTGAAACTACATATATATATATATATATTATATATATATATATATATATATGCGCGATGCAATGGGGATGAATTTCTGAAAGCAATCTTTTTCGCCAAAAATTGGATGTCTTCTGCCAATTACAAATAGCTTAACTACAACGTGATGGTTTTTTGGGACCTTTAAAGCATATGGAAACAAAGAAGATCCCAAAAGCCAAAGCTCAGATCAAAACATGAAGAAGTAAGATGGAAGAAACGCCATACAAAATAGATACAAAGCTAAGACAAATGTGCTGGGAAAACTGGCTAAGGAGCAAGCATCAGAAGCACTTCCGGCTGGGCCATTTGCAGGTGGAAATCCTATCCCCATCCCAGTTGAAGGCACGACGGATGATTTTGGTACAGTTGTTGGTGCACCGGTGGATTCAATGGGCGCAGGAGCCGGAGCAAATAAATCCGGACCAACAGAAGTTGGAGGAGCAATGAGTGGAGGAAACTGCTGTGGTCCTGCAAGTTCAAAACCAGTATAAAGAACATTCAACAATCAAATGCGATAAAATCAAGTCACAAAAAGGACTATAAAATGTTTCCAAAAATTCTACATTAAGCAAAACAATAGTCTCAACTGAACTTGGTAACAACGAGATAAGGTCCGTGTACACAAAAGAGAGTACAACGACCTTATTGCTCGAAAAATATGCTTAAAGAGGGACCAAATGAGATAATGTGGTCTAAGATACCAAATAAAGAGCAAGTTCTGCTCGTGATTTCATGACATCACTTACCCGGGCATCGTGGCTGAAGAGATGTGGACAGTCTGCAGACGACAGAAAAGATAAACGAAACAACTCAATCAACCATAACCAAAATACTCATGAATTTAGAATGTGAAAACGAATCTCTTTATTCAAAGATAACATAACATACACAGTGATGATAGTCCCATTAACGAAACCTCCATAACTGCAAGTAGTCACGTTGCAGCCACCACTCGTCTGCTGCATTGTGACATTCCCGAGCATTAGGTTGCTATTACTGCACTGCATACTCGAACAAGAAACTGCTAACGAAGCAGGCATACAGTATAAACTGCACTAGTAGTAAAGCATTAGGTGGTCAATAACTGGATAAATACAAATCATAAATCCAATTAAAGAACTTCGTATTGCCATATAGCTATCACTCACTTGCCACTGCCCATCCCACAACTGCATTGCACACAGTGACTTGCTGTTATAGCATAACTCCCATTTGGGACAGATAAGGCATAATCTGAAGCATATTTTGGGAAGCTCGGTGAACAAGCTGGAATGTCAAAATTATCATTTCATTTGATCAAATAGCTTCATAGAAAGTTAAGTTAAATTCTTCTCATATCTCATCTTGCTTTAATACAGTCGCTCGATATCACAAAACATAATGCAAAATCAACATTTTAAAAACCAGAGGGTGATGAACGTGTCAAGTTCATGTAATCATGTTGAGTTAAATTAAAGCAATTAGGTACGTTTTGTTCAACTTGCCAATGCAACATGATATATATATATATATAACCCAAAACACATTAATAGCTTCATAGAAAGTTAAATTCTTCATAACTCACTCATCTTGCTTTATAAAAGTGGCCTAGAGAACTTAAGTGAATACTTTTCTATTTAAACTTCTACCAAAATACAGCCTTTATGATGTATTAATGTATTGAACTAATAGTAATCGTGTCAACCTACCAACCCAATATAACAATATAAGACATCTATAAGCCAAACTAACACAATATAAACACACTAATCTGATTATTTACCAGTATTGCAAACCCTATGAAAAAAAAAAAAAACCCTAAAAATTCCAATTTCCATTTACAAGAACCTCAAAGAAGTGGAAGGGAACAACATACCAGACAAAGGTATAGCAAGAATATCACCATCCTTAATGGCAGGACTCCCCAAAGCATTGACATTCATGAGATCTGTCAAAGTAGTAGAATACCTTGTAGCAATACCAGCAAGGGTATCAACAGCCCTAACCACATATGACATATAAATAGCTGGAAGATTGTTATCAGTACCATTAAAACAAGTACAAGGCAATGGTATAACTAGATTAGTACCCACATTAATAACAGAAGGGTCAGAAATGGAGTTAGAATTAGCTTCCTTGATCTGATCAGCAGAAACAAGACCACCATAGATACTATCTGCAATGGCTGCAAGAGTATCAGAAGGACGTGTCTTGTAAGAAGTAGAAGTAGACTTACGAATACCATCCACACATGAACAAGTAATGGGTACTTTCAAAAAGAGCTTAGAAGGAAGAATGTGGTTTTCAACATCAGGGTAAGAAATATCAATGGAATTAGCTGTAAGTAGGGCTATTGGGTCAATATCAAACAGGGAAGCAACCTCTGCAACCTTAAGATCTGTATACAGTGTATAGCCCACAAGAGATGAACAGGTATCAGAGTTTGAACAGGGTTCAATGGTGGACTTAGAAAATGTCACCATGGGAAATGTACTGCAGAGAAAGAAGAAGAAGAGGACTGACAGAAACCCATTGCTGTTAGAACAGCTACCTACAGCCATTAATGTAGCTTTTTTTTTTCAAGATTTCAGTAGAACTGAACTGAACTTTTCTTGATTCTGGATTATACAGAAAGAAAGAAGAAACGGGTTCTGGTAATTTCTTGTAAATTTTGAATCTTTTGTGCTCAAAATTGTGTAAAAGCATAGAAGAAGCTGAAAATGGTGGTGGGATACGAGAATTCTTTCCTTTCCCTAGTAGGGTTTTTGAGTGAGCAAGAAGAGAATGGGGAGTTGTGAGCAAAGGAAGCTAACAAAAAGTGTAGAAAAAGGAGCAGAAAATAGCATACAGAGAGAGAGAGAGGCACTAAAGACTAGAATAAAGTAAAGGAGAGAAGGGAAGAGAGGGCCAATGGAGGAGACAACCAAAAAAGTTTTGTGGGGTCCATGGAGACAGTGGTCAGCTCAGCAGGGATCTTCGGGCTTCGGGCCTTGGTACCCCCCACTTTTGTTATCTTATTAATAATTTAAATTTGGATTTATATTTTCTTTAAGGAAAAAAACAATTTATATACTAGTTCATTGTTTAAAATTAAAAAAAATTAAAATTTTTAGTTTTTTTAAAAAAAAATTATTAAATTTTTGAATTTTTTGTCTTGCATAAAAAAAAATTAGATTCAAGAATCTATTTTAAAAAATATTTAAATAATTAATCAAACAACTACTTTAAACATTTCATACTTTAATTAAATTTAATAGTATTCAAAAATTAATTAAATTAAATTTAAACATTTAATGTTTAGTGTGATTATAACTCTAGTTATAAATAAATATTACGATCCGAGCTCATGAGCTTTTTTTTTTTAAAAGGGCACGGGGTGTTTTAGATGAGTTCAAACTATAGGATGACATTTTTAAACTAATCTACATCAAGACTAATCTCATTTGAGTCGGGTTAATCCTTTTTGCAAGAGGAAATTTTAACTCTAAATTTTAAATAGCTGCATGCATGAGTTAAGAGTTCACTTAACTCTTAAACGGATATGAGTTAAGTCAGTAGAATTATTTACCAACTCACTTACGTCTTAGGGTTCATGAGCTTACGTTTTGACTATAAATATGATAGCATCTAAGGTCAACTATTTAACATTGTCTTGTATTAAAAGGATATATCGAGTTGACTTGTGAGTATCTATACTTATTGTATATACAATTACATATTCACAAACTTTCAAGTAGGAATGAGTATCACATTAAGCTCCAAATATGATTGAAAATTAGCCAAATTATGTTTAATGATTAAAAATCTAAAATGGTCACAATTATGAGGGCAACAAACATATGCCAAAGCTATTGTTTTGTAGTTACTTTTAGAAATTTCACATTATCTTTCAATAATGTGTATATCCTTTGTTATTTTTGTTAAGATGATTTGCACTATCATTATTTTTTTTTTTGAGGTGGTATATCACCCCCCCCCAAACCAACTTCCAGCTCAGGCCCAAGGCAGATATACCCACACTTGCGAATATATCTCGAATTATGGAATTTCGGGTAAAGTTTAAACCCTAATATAGATATATCTTATATTGTGTCTATAACTCCACAATTTACAATTAGGCCATTTGATTGGTAAGTGGTGCTAAATATAAAAAAAAAAAAAACTTTATTTCATATATCATTAAATGAGCTATTGAAGTTAAGATGCGAGTAAGATCTCATAAAACATTCTTTAAGATATTGTGAAAAACATTAATAAAATTAATGCATATGTTAATTTATTTAATCTTAAAAATTAATGTCGTTAGTTTTAGTTAAGTCAATATTTAACATTGACTTAAACAAAAAATAATGATATTATGATTAATTAAATTGACATATTTTATAATTTTATTAATATTTTAGACAATATTTTAAAAGATGTCTTATGAGATTTTGCCATACAACGTTGTTGTTGCAAGTTGACGATCAACTCTTCTTTATCATGGGAAAGTTAGATGTGGTAGTCCCAATATTTTTTTACAAATAAATTTTTATTTATTTATTTATTTATAAATAATTATATCTTATTTTATTTTTAATTGAACAAAAAGTTGTTGTCATCAAAGTTCATGCTTTTCCCTTATCTTGATCTTTTCATTCTTATTAGTGACTCAATATCCTCATCGACTAATCTGAGAAAGATCTATGAGTGGACACTCACACTCCCAAGATTGCAGTATTTAACCGAAATTGCGGCATAAAATTGTTCCTAAAGTGTCGAATTCAAGTCCCTCACTTAGCTTGCCAAGTGAGACACATAAGTAAAGAAAGTCAAATCAACTAAGTTAGCACATTTTCTCACATATATATATATATATATTATATATATATATATATATATATATATATCACTGTATTATTTCTTCTTTATGTTCATTTTAAATTATTCTAAACTTTAATTCTTAACTACATTCATTATTATACCTTTGGAATATATAATTGTTTGTCAATGCAAAGTAAGATTAAGAACCTAAAGTGAATCTCATGAGATTTTCTTTTTCTTTAATCATTATTATTCTTATTCTTTTCTTTGTCAAAATACTTCAACTGAATAATAATAATAATAATCAAAACTAATAATTAAGTCTAATTCAGCTAAAATATTCTTCTTTAACTTTAATTTTGTCTCCATATGTTTTGTTTTAGAAAATAATTAGTCATACCTCATGAAACTTTTGGAGAATATTTTGAAACTTTAGTAGAATTATTATTAATAAGAAAGTGAATATGTTTAAAATATTAATAAAAAAATAATGATTATCTATATTTATAAAAAAAATAATAATACAAACGATCCAAAATTTATGAGTAGAAATTTATAAAATCAAGAAGAGTAGAGAGCTTATGAATATATTTTTTTTTTGTTGAATGGATAATTATACATTAATATCATCCGGGTCCAAATTAGTTACATCAGTATCTCCACCATCACAAAAAATATTAGAAGGTAGAGAATTAACATTGACATCCCCACTAATATTAGATTTTTTTGCAAACTGAACAAAATTATGAGCACTCTGGTTGCACAACCGGCTCACATGCTTGCAGCTCCAGAGGGGATATTCAGCCAAGAACATCATGCCTTTGGCAATATTGCGAGCTTCTTGCCAATCTGCATATTCTTCAATTACATGCAAAGCCAGTACAACTCCCAACGAGTCACATTCAAACGTCGCTTTATCCACTCTCATTTCTTCCACCAATTTGCAAGCTTGGATCACCACTTCCATCTCCGCACAAAAGGGGTTGGGAGACGGGAAGTGATGTGCCCAAACTCTCGGAACAAGGCCGTTATGATTTCCGATCAGTAGACCTGCAACCACGTTGTACTCAATAAATGCTGCGTATGTATTGACCTTAATCTCACCCATGAGCAGTGGCCTCCATGCGGCTTGAGGAATTCTCTTCTTCCGGATTGCTTGCCCGGCTCTCACAGCATTCCAATGACTTTGGAGCGACTTGTTAATCTGTGGGGAAAACTCCATCCAATCTGGAAGAGGGGCACCCACTCGACTTTGTTCCTCGTCATCCAAATCCATTCAAAGGATATAGCTGCAAAGTGCATAAACCTCACTTTATCATCCTCATCAAGTGTTGCCTGAATAGAGGTGGACAGTTCCAGCACATTTGTAAACCACTCCATAGCAGACAAGTTTGCACAACTCTCAATCCGGATGTTCCAAGGGGAATTCAACCAAGCATATTTTAGATGTTGGGCATTCAAAAATAAGATGATGGACAATTTCAGTATACTCACCACATAATGTGCATGTTAAGTCTGCTAAAGGGACAAATTGCTTGATCCGATCCTTTGTAGGAATGGCATTCACCATGATTTTCCAAATCATAACCTTGAGACGTTCATGCAGATCAGATTGCCACAGTGCGGACCATTTCTTCCTATCGATATCCGAGACTATACCAAACCTTCCTTCTTTATTCTTCTTGTACGAACTACGGACAGAAAAGGTCCCCGACTTGGAGGGAGCCCAAACAAAGGTATCCTGTTCCCAAGAGTGAATGAGAATACTTAGAATTTGCGAGCTGATCGCAGGAGGAAAAGCATCACGAACAGTGGTCACATCCCAATCAGTGTTATCCTCATTCATCAAGTCTCTAAAAAGAACAAATCATTTCTAACTCGTACCTCTGCAGGCATAGTAAACTTCGGTAGTCCCGGTAGCCAAGGATCTTCGTAAATCCGAGCTACCGACCCTTGTCCAATTCGGATGCACAACCCATTCTTCAGCGATCCGAAACAGTTTCTGATGGCATTCCAAATCCAGGAAGAGGCCATAGTTGGTTGTTGCAGATCGAGGACCCGCCTGCCCCTCAAATATTTGGATTTCACAAGTTGTACCCGGGGTCTATTTGGATCCTTGCAAACTTTCCAACCCAATTTTGTAACAAAAGCAACATTGATATCTCTGAACCTACGAAAGCCTAGCCCTCCCGAACACTTAGGCTTACAAATCG
This sequence comes from Cynanchum wilfordii, assembly GCA_025388415.1. Taxonomy (NCBI): domain Eukaryota; kingdom Viridiplantae; phylum Streptophyta; class Magnoliopsida; order Gentianales; family Apocynaceae; genus Cynanchum; species Cynanchum wilfordii. The sequence continues at coordinate 638,339 of JAHSUH010002652.1, forward strand.
CATCCCACGCTTTAAGACACAGTTTCCTCTTCTCTTCTCGACCACCCCACCGGAACCTCCCGACCAGCGAATCCATCTTTCCACAAATGTTGGCTGGGAGCAGGGATGTTTGCATCGCATAGGATGGTATCGCCATAGTTGTGGATCGGATCAATACTGCTCGACCAGCGTTGGACAGATTTCTCCTCTTCCAGCTTGCCAACTTCGTGCTAGTTTATCAATCAATGGCTGGAAGACTTTGTTTTTACTTCGAAATTGCAAAACGGATTCCCTTACATTCCGTCATGTTTAGCACCTCACAAACCGCAATTTTAGTGGCTACATTTGTATTCCTACTAAAGTGAATATGAATATACTAGAAACTTTTTATCTTATTTAATATGATTTTTTATGTGATCTTAAAATTGGTTAGAGAATCTCTTTTATATATGTATAAACCATGCAACTATTTTTTATATTCATTTTTTATTCGATTGGAAAGACAATATTATTTTTTTGTCTGAAAATGATATTGTATATTAATCAAAAAAAAATAATAGTTAACAAAGAGTAATCGAGTGTTATACTCGTCCCACATCAATAAGTGATATGAATGTTTAAGAGTATATAAGAATGAGTTTAGACGCTCATAGTCAATTTAGAGTATCTTTTTTAATATTTTGATAACAAAACCAAATAGTTGACACTAGGTGCTAGACTCATAGTCACGGCACAATCGTACAAGTCTAGATGATAGTGTTATATTTTTAATATATATATATATATTATTTATTTATGGTACGAGAAGTATTATAGTTGAGTCTCAACTATAATAGCTATATATTGAAGTTTCAAATTTTAAATGATACATAAATTAGTAAGAATTCGATTTCAACATCACTTAAATAGGAAAAGTAAATATATGTATATAACAATTTATTATAGTAACCTTTTGAGAAAGAAATATATTTTTATTTTAAAATTATTTCAAAATTTTTATATTTTTAAGAGTCCCCCCCCCCCCCCCCCCCCCCCCCCCCCCCCCCTCCTCCCCCTCCGGGGGGCTCCCCCCTCTCCCCTCCCCCTCTCCTCTCCCCCCCCCCCTCCCCCCCTCCCCCCCCAACCCCCACCAACAAAACCAAAAAAATTTTTTTTAATGTATAAATATTCTTGTTGTTGTTGTTTTTTTTTTTAAAATAGATAATTTAACAAAATTTTATATGAAAGGATTAATCTCACAATTTTTACATAGTATAAGGACCAATTCAAAAAAAAAACAAGTATAGGACCAATTCAAAAAAAAAAAATTTAGGTACCAATTTCATCAAACGTCTATAGTTTGAGACTATTTTTACTAATTTGCCGGAAAATTATATATAATATTGTATATTTAAATATATAATTAAATATTATTTATATATTCCTTAAATATATATTTATATTTATATTTTATATCTTTATATTTAATATTTAATGAATGCTCTCATAACGTTTAATTGGCATTCTATTAAGCTTTCAGAATCCATGAATAGCTCGCAAATATTCTTGGTTGAATCCACGAGTGAAATCAATGAATCGATCATGAATATTGGACCCTTGTAATTTAAATTTTTATATAATTGTTGTATTCAATTTATATTTCTTGTAATTTTAATTTTACATGAAAGAAAATTTTTATTGTCTAAAATAATATCTTTAAAAATGTATAATTTTTGAAACATTTGAAGATTATCTAGATAAGAAGAATTATTTAGATATCTCCTAAAAAAATAGATATAGATGAAAATTATTTAAAAATTAAAATACGAAGAGAAATTATCCGTTGACCTTACTCCCAAATATTTAGATAATAAAATATATTTGTAATATATATATATATATATTATATAATATATATTCCCTGAATAACAATTTTAAGTAAGAAATTTATTGTACTACAATAATATCTTTAAAAATGATATTTTTTGAAACATTTAAAGATTATCTAGATAAGAAGAATTATTTAGATATCTCTAAAAAATTATATAAAATAATTTAAAAATTAAAATACGAAGAAAAATTATCGTTGACTACTTCCAATTTAGAAAAATGTATATATATATATATATATATAATAAGTTTGGAGAAATATTTTTTTTAAAGTTTTTTTATTTATGATGTATTTGACTAATAATCCATTTTAATAGTAAAATTAAAAAAAATTCAATATTTAGAGTAATTGGTAAATTTGATTCCAAATAAATTTATGTTTGACAAGTTTAGTCATAAAATATTTTTTTTGAATTTTAATAACTTTTAACCTAAGAAAAAACTAAGGTCATTTTTCACGAATTCCGTAAAAAAATTTAAAATTTAATTATTGAATAAAAAAAAAAGGTAATTAAGTAATATATCGTTTTAGTCTTTCGAAAATATTTTGTGAATGAGTGTTGCAACATTTTTACTCTAATTTCGTAGATAATGTAAAGTGACTTTATTATATTTTATTTAATTGATTAAAAACGGACAAATCGTTAAATTTTGATAAAATTTTTGAAAAATGACTTTAGTTGTCTTAGATAAAAAAATTTGGGACTTTAAACGCAAAAAAAAATAAATTTTAGGACTAAACTTACCAAACATAAGTTTCAAACTCAGGTGAGTTCTAGATCATATATGAGACTGCTAACAACCGAGTTACGACCTTATTGACATTTAAGATATGTAATTAAATATTGATTTCCTTTGTTTATTTATTATTATTATTTAATTGTCAATGTGAAAAAACTCTCCAGCGCGGGAAAAACCAGGTAGTAACGACTAACCGGTTAGACCGGTCATATTGCAGCTGAAAATACGATCTAAGGCGGGAAAAAGAGGCAAGCCCCAGAAAATTAAAGAAAAAAAAAAAAAGGAAATTTTTTTTATTTCTCTGCAAAACTCCTCAAATTTTGATTGAGTTCCTCAAAAACCCTAACTTCGAGACCCCCAAATTTCTCTCGAACAAGTTGATTTGTTTGATGGAAGAGGCAGCCGAGCAGCAATTGCCGCACGGGGATCTCCGGCAAGGAAAGGGGGAGAATGTTGTGAAGCGGAAATTGGTGCAATCGGTACTGTTCTCACAAAGTGAAAAAGATGAGGAAAATCAAGTTGGAGACAAGGATGAAAAATATGAGGATTGGTGTAATTCAAGTAAGAAAAGGCAGAAAAAACCACACAAAGGAAAGGCAAATAGTAATTCCAAGATAGTGTTTCAATCAAGAACTCCTAAAAAGGTAGTATATTTTATTTTATTTTTTTTTTTTTAAAATTTTTTTGGGAGCTATTTAAGTTTCTACTCAATGAATTAATTTGCGGAAAATGTTTTTTGTATTGGATGGGAATGAATGAAGAAATACTAAAATCCCCCATCTTTATCACTGGGACTTTTGTTCTTCCCAGAATTTGTCTTACCTTATAATTTATATAAAGTAAAGCAATGGGTTAGACCTAGTAATTTCTTTTATTCAATTTGATTATTTCTACCAAAAAATAAAAAAAAAAAAAGGAAAAGAAGAGGCAGCTTGATTTTATTTATTTATTTAATTTAAATTGCATGGAATTAATTAATGATGATGTTAGCAGATGACTGAGCATTGATATGGATTTATCTCTCACTTAATTTTGGTTGAACAGAATTGGGAGCATTGCTTATTTAGCTAAGGAAAGATAAATTGATCACATTAGTCACAAATATCAATTTCGAGCGTATAGATTACATTCATGTTAGTTTTCGCCCCTTGAGTGATTACTCAACATAATGTGTGTTGTCTACAGTCCACTGTGACCATATGTTCTTCAAATTATGTATTATGAATACTTTTCTCATGCTGTAGAATGTTCATTGTGATATCATAAGCATTACTAGCTCTCTAAAAAAAAAAAAAGGGAAAAAACAGTTCTTGGAACTTTGATTAATATGATTGATCTTATTTCTTTTATCAGGGAACTGTGAGAATATATAAAGGTTCATTTTTAGTAGATTTATATTTTTTACTGTGGATGTAAGAAGTAAGCTTTTGTTTCAGTTCTTTAGTTCATTCATTTCTATTGGTAGGTACTTAATTGAAAAGGAGTATCATTTATTATCTTACAAATATGATTTTTTTTTTCTTTTTACTTTGAATGAAATTAATCCTTTAAAAATGTATCAGTTAAGATTATGAACTGAGGGTGTTGGTGTCAGAACAAATAGTCATATGTAATGATAAGAGAACAGTTTAAGAATGTCCCATGGTAAGAACCAAAAGGAAAGCATAAGCTTACACGTGTCAAGATAACAAAACAAAAGGGCATGAGGACATTTTGTGGCACTGTCCCTCCAATATCATTTAACACCTCACTAATAGGAGTGAAATAAACCATTTTCCTTACCCTTTCCTTATAAGAATTTGTCTCCTTTTTTTTATTTTATATTTTTATTTCTTCATTATATGAGCAACTAAAGGCAGAAACTATGTCACTTGTTACGATGAATTATTTCTCTGCCTCTTCCTGTAGGTTACAGTGAGTGGAAATGAAATTTCAAAAAAACATATTGACAAGACATATTCTCCAGTTATGACGAGTAAGTATCACATGATGTCTTCTTCCTATTTCCTTTCCCCAACTTTTCTCACTGGAAAGAAGGAAACGAAAGAAGATTGTATGCATTTTCTTTTCTTCTTTATGAATGATAATATCTTGAGTTCTGAAGTTGCAAAACCTAACAACTAACAGAAACACTGTATCCAACGGAAATTGAATTCTGGCAGAATCTGATTTCTTCATGAAGATCTCAGACAGAAGACAACAAAAGAGACAACAAGATCAATTCTCCATTGTATCTCACGAAGGAAATGATATCTCTTGTCTATCTCCAAATTCTGCTTCTGGTATGTTTTTGTATACTATTATTTTATTTAGTTTATTTGGGATCAATAAGTAATCCACAGCGGGTAGAAACTTTAGAAGTTTTTGTACAAAATAGCATTGACTTATTCTGCTCTTACTTCTTGAAAGAGAAAAGGAAAAAACCTATATTCATAATCTATTTTTTGTGTAACAAATTGAAAAGTAGTGGAAATCATTACTCGCAGGATCAAGAATGTCATTTGCATTTCATTACTTCTTTTGGCCATCATGGGATATGGGAGCCAAGTAAATTTCAAAATGTGATATCTAAAATAACTGGCCCCTGCATAGGCGAGGTTTCCAGTTTTGGAAGGACAGTTACCAAGATTACTGCCCTTTTGATGTCACTATATGCTGTCAGAAAGAGTATATATCTGAAAACTATATAATTTGGCAGCAGTAGAAGTATTTCTTTCATTAAACTGCTCAACATTAGGAAAAGACTCTGGGTTATGTAGAATATGATATATCCACAAAATATGTGTTAGATTTGGAGAGTTCTACACAATTTAATCCTTGATATCAGAAAGAGGCACTAATAGAACTAACTGGCTTGTGAAAGACAGTCCTCAAAACCTTTCAACCTGACAAAGCCTTGATGTTACACTTCTAAAAAAAAAAATCAAACAATTCGGAAGACTGGAATTGATTTCTTGCTGTAACTCCAAGGGACAATAGATAAGAAGGAAATACTTCTTGAAGGTGTTTGAAAGCACTGACAAGGTTGATTTTGGCTGATGCATTGAGACTTAAGTTCAGAATACTTTGAAGCCTATAAGAAATTTATTCCTCAAAAGAAAAAAAAAAAAAAAAAAAAAAAAAAAGAATGTTTTATTTGTTACCACCTAATGAATCTTATGCATGAGATAATTTCCGTAAATAAAACCGCACAGAGTAATATACAGGGATTTTTTGCTAAAGGTCAAGCCTCTTTGAAGCTATTCTAGAAGAACTCAATATGATTTCTTAATTTAAGTACCTCACATCATATAGCATGTCGAACTCATTGACCTTTCTCTTAACATTAATTTGTAGATGTTAAAACTCCTGAAAATTTGAAGCAGCAGCTGATCTCGAAGTCAGGCAAACAAAGAAGAAAAACTACTAAACCAAAGAAAATATTGATGAATAATGGAGCCAAGAAATCATTATGGAAGAGATCACCATCAGAATCTGTGTCAGACAAACAAATAATGGATTCCTTTCCTAATCTTAGTTCTGAGGCAAATATGAGAGCTGAGGTTAGTTTAAGTTTTTCTGTTGTATTTTCTACTAGATTATACACTTTGATATATTTCTTGTAATTTAACTTTATAGTGAGTTTATTTTCTTTTTGTCAGGAAAATTCATGTTCTGCAGAAAAGCCACTGTATCCCATTTTTTTAGGCCAGAAGGTGAATAAAAGAAACCAAGATATAACTGTAATGAAAGAAGGCCCTTCTTTTAACCCTATCCATGTATTTGAGGCAGATAAGGTTAATCCTGGTTTCTCCACTCCAATTTAACTATTTTCCCCGTCTGGTGGTGAATTGAATAATATTACTCAGGTAAATGAGTTTAGAATATTGGCTATGCAGGATGATACATCCTCTCTTGATTGGAGAGATTTGATTTTTTCTCAAGGAAGCTTTCCAGATTTTAATCCAGGTCAAGAATCTGCCTCGATAACTTCTGAGCAATCTATCAACTCATTGCAATTTGATGACTTCACGATTCGTTATCCAAGCACTTCATCAACAAGCCCAGATAACATGTCTCTGAATCATTGTCTGTGTGAACGCATTGAGGTCTCATATTTTTCTCATCTTTATGTATACTTTTTGCTCATTGCTAATGGTCAGTTATAAACATGTAACTTGATAAATAGCATGATACTTGTGTATGCCATTCTTAGTTTTCTTCCAGCAGCCTGTATTTAATAGCTGTACTGATCTTTCGAGTCACAAATGATGCATCCTCACAGCTGATGTATGCTTCTCCCATTTTAACTGCTGATAAAAATTGTCCCAGTAGTACCTCAACCTAGAAATTGTTCTACAATTACAATTTGGGGGGTTTTATCATATTAAAATTCATGAATTTACAAATAAACAGAATGCTGAAGTTTTTAATGTTCGTGAAATTAGCAGGAGAATGGAGATGGGAGATTGGATTCCATTAATCAAGTACTTCCAAGTTGTCAAGACTCAGAAGCTGACTGGAATTTGAACCGTTTTCAGCAAGGGTGAGCGTTCTCTGTGATGTCATCTGTTGCACTGTGGTTATAGTTTATCAAGTGTATTGATTTTTCAATGCAGTGATTATGCTTACCTTTTTATCCTCTTACTTTAATCAGCGTCCTCTGTTCCTTTTTTCTTTCTCTCTCTTCTTCTTCTTCTTCTTCTTTTTTTTTTTTTTTTTTTTTTTCCTGTTCTGTTGTTTCCATTTCTAGATAGCTTTTGAGTAATATTTTTATGATCCTTTGTAGAGTATTACACGTATGTTTGGTCTGGTCTATGTTACATCCAACATGTAGGCAGGTTTATATATCCCTAATGACTCAGCATTTAAAGAATTCATGGGATGGTTTGAGAGTAGTATCCCAGGTGCAAGTTAACCAAATTGGATATTCGGATAGCCATGAAGGTGAAACTGGGCACATATAGTTTTTGTTTACATTTTTTGGCAGCTGTCTTGCATTTGGTTTATGAGACTAGGAAAGCTTTCCTAAGGAATTTTCAAACTTTAATGCTTCTGGAACCTTCTTTATGCCGTGGGACCAAATGGTGAATGGGGACACATTTTGGATAAAGGGGAAGAAATAAGTAAATAGAAGAAGAGAGAAAATTGGGTGGTACTCTAGGAGGTAGGCCCGGATATTATGTACTCTCCATCACCTTTTACCAGCAATAGTCAAACATTAATTTTCTACTTTGTCTTCATTCCTTTGTTTGGTTTAGTCTTGATGTCCCATACATCTCCTTGTGAGTAAATCAGGAGAAGGAATTCAAAAATTAATTATGCAGAGCAATTGTTAGACTGTGTTGCTTTTTATGTGTTTAGAAAGATACCTTGAGTTTGATAATGGCCTTCACTGTTAATTACTTATAAGATCATACTTCTTTTCCTTAAAATCAATTTTAGATGTTATCCTTAAAGACATTTTTATTATCATCAGGCTTCAGTGCTTAGCTTCTATGGTTTCTAATTGTTGCAGGAACTGCGATATGCCAGAAAACAGCCTGTGGACAGACAAGTACCAGCCTAGAAAGGCTACAGAGGTGAAATGTCTTGGACATCATTAATATTGTGAATGTTTATCCTATGCAATTCATTTCTCCAAGTTAATTTTCATACCAATGCAGGTATGTGGTAATGGTGAGTCAGTGAAGTTCATAAGTGAATGGCTGTGTTTTTGGCATGAGAAAGGTTCTCAAACTTGGAGTTCCTTTGAAGATCAGAATACTGTTAATAACATTGAGTATAGCTGGTCCCCAAGTAATGCTGATGCTGAAAATTCTGATGGAGAAACCTCATTGAAGAATGTCCTCCTCGTTACAGGACCAGTTGGGGTATCTTTCTATTTCTCTTCCTTTTATATACTGTATGCGTGCAGAGTATTTTGGTCATGACCGGTTTTAAGGGGATAATGAACTTAGAGGAGACATGACCTATGAAAAATTTATATATCTGTATGCCTCCAAAGTAGTAAGAAAAGTACAAAATTGCGTGGTTCATCTAAATGGTCTTTCCTCACTGTGGTATGCCTTAAATGATCGATCCCCATGACTTTCATGATCTTAGCTATCTTGCCTGCATTCTACTGAGTTGCCATATTTCACAAGCAATTTTCAATTATGTCTACTGTGTTGGGAGGAAATGTGAGGCACAAACTTGGGAATGCTGTTGTGTTATTATGTCTTGGAGAGAGTAATAGATCCCTCAAAAGAGAGCTATTCCTGAACCAAATTATTTTAATTTCTTTTACCCTGTATCATGAGGATGTTTGTAGTCTTAATTATTACAAATCTGTTTAGAGCAGAGTTATCATACCCATATGACCTCTGTACTTAACAGATTTTCTATGAATCTTCAATACATTAATAATGACATTATTCCCTGTTACAAAAAATAAAACTTAGTTAACTAAAAAACAAACTGTCCACATGATCTGTTTGCAACTTAGAAGTTACTCATGTTCTCTGCTAGAATATTAATGTAGTCAAACTGGCTGTGCAGAAGGTGTGCAGTCAGTTATTAAAGTGATTTAAGGGCATGTACATTGAATATATATATATATATATATATATATTTATAATTTTCATTTTTCCTTTTCACTTATTGAGTTACAAATTTTACATTTTTATGATAATAAATGTTATTGTTATTGCATTACCCTTTTTCATTGAAAGGGGATTAAGGATGGATTAATTCCATGCCATGTCCAGGTGGGGACAACAATGTGAAAGTTAGGATTTCTTTCTTGGCTTGTTATTTTACTATTTTCTTTTCATTGTTGAAAGCAAATCTTTGTGCTTGAAGAAGGTTGGGTTCCCCCAACCTGCCCTTGTTATGATGATTCGTGCTGGAGAATATATTGATCTACTGTGAAAATTTAACACCTGGATAGGCATCTATTCATCAAATGCTTTTTTCTGTTAAGTCCACATTTCCCTATATCAAAGTATCTGCAAAAGCTTCTACATAGCTTCTCTCTCTCTAAAGATAGAGGTGTTAAGTGTCCCATGTGCGACTTTTATGAATCAGTAAGCTTTTGTTTTTAAGATGTTCATTTAAATGCTTATCTGGTTGCAGAGTGGGAAGTCAGCTGCTATCTATGCTTGCGCCAGAGAGCAAGGATTCCATATTATTGAGGTACTCCTGTAATATTATACTACAATATATAACTCAGTGAACTTTTGATTGCGAAAGTGATGTCCGTTTGTAACAGATTTTACTCCATTGGTGAAAAACTATGTTTTATTTAACTGCACTATTATTCATTTCCTAGGTAATATATGACTTGAACCCATGACCTTTCATAGTCATAGGTGAAGCTACTACCACAAGAGCAATCACTTCTTGTTCTTTAAATAAATCTTAAAACCTTAATCCTAATTAGAATAGGTAACGAAAATCTATTTGAATAGAAAACTAAAGCCTTATAGAATACTAAAACTAAAAATAACTAAATCCTAAAATGGTTAAAACTAAAAGACTTGTAGAATTCTAAAGCATATAGGAAAAATAGTTAATATATACTCTACAACTGAATTATAATCATAAAATACTACTGCTAGTAATTATTAAAAATAATAATGATGAACCCCACTGCATCACTATCATTACACTTCCACTACTATTAATTCTCTACCTATTCTGATTTCCTTTAGAAACAACTTCAACTCTTTGTATTTCTGCAAATAAATGGTGAATGTAAGACATAATATAGGGATTTTATAGATCTTAGAATATAATAGAGTTGATAAAAATTGTGTTTCTGTTTCTTTAGTTGATGCTTTAGTTTTTCTGTCATTTTGGTAATCCAGATTTTCAGTAAAAACATTTTTAAGTTCATTCACTTAGCTGCCATTTCTGTTATTTAGGTCCAGAGCTCCTTAGGCATGAATTTTCCTTAGCTTACATCTCGTTTTTGTTCTTGGGTTTTGATTCCTATATGCATCATGACACTCTAGATAGGCAGTGATTATTGAAAGATGGACTACAATTTATTCTGTCACAACCGCTCTTGCGTTTATTCTTGCTTGATTGCTTTCCATCCCTTTAGTCTCACTATTATTCTAACTTTTAAATGTATCCATTCTAACATTCCATAGCTGCTTCATATTTAAACAGCCTATATGAGCCATTAATGAAGCAGAAATGGTGCTGCATTTCTATCTTGAAATGTCTAAAAATGAATATCCATGCTCTTCTTATTGACATTTTTACGTCTAGAACTTCATAAATAACTAATGGATATAAGTTCTATGACTAGTCTCAATTTTTTTAATAAAGACTTTGGTAACTTGCATGTGATCAATGCTCTATTGAATCTTAACGTCATGTCAAAATTGGACCCTTAATTCTAGACAGAGAGTATTATTTTTTTTTTATTTATTTTTTTTTGGTGAATAGACAGAGAGTATTATAGTTTACTTAGCATGTTACTGAATTACATTTTTTTTTCTTAAATATATGTTGTTGTGGTTAGGGGTATTTGCATAGCATTCATGAATTTATTGTTTATTCTCTTTCTAGGTCAATACATCAGATTTGCGAACTGGAGCCCTTGTGAAGCAAAGATTTGGTGAGGCTTTAGAGTCACACTGGCTTCAACAGTACGTCTTAATACCATGCCTATTTTGCCTTTACTTCACACAGCTTTCTATTGTCTGAGTTACATATATTTGTAGCAGTTGTGGTGATCGAAAGGGCTTGCAAACTTTTTAAATACTATATCCAATTAAGTTGTAGAAAACTTTTCAGATGGAATTAGTTATATTCAATGATGAGTACCTTTAGGAAGAGAGATAGAATCTGGATTAGTTGGAGGCCCAAAGTGACTACCAAATAATAGGGGTTGAAGACCAAAAAGAGAGAGAGAATACTGAAGATAATTTGAAGTTTCAATTTTCTTAAACAACTAAATATGTATTGGTATAAGGATAAAGAATCTTCTGAAGCAGAATCATCTTTGTTCTCCAAAATTCTGGATGATCTCAAAATTGTATGGAAATAGCATGGAAAAAGATGAGGAAAGGAAGGAAAGAAGAATAAAAGGGTCCAAAAATCCCAAAAGAACCATGTTACTATACTAAATTACATTGTGCCATAAGAATTCAGTCTCTAATGGAATAGACCAAGTACAAAAGGTGAGCAACTACAAAGTAAAGTTTCCTAACGTCCAATTCTTATCTGACTAGAGCAAGTACTAATTTAAAGATGTGCATCTTGTCCTTTTCCAAAGCAATATAAGGTAAGGAGTTCTAAAATAAAAGTAAATGAGTAAGCTTAGTAAGCCTTGACCCAAAATTAAACAAAAACATCTAAATGTACTTGATAATTACCTATAAATGTGAAATGTAGTTGCACACCTCTAATGACTACTCTTAAGTATAATGTTCAAGATATATAGTGTTCTGCAATACCTGAACTAGAACTTACAAAATTTTCAGGTTTAAGCTCTTTATGCATTGCATTAGTTATCTTTGCAAGCCGGCAGTAGAGATAATTAATTCATGTGTGAGTAAAGAATCTTACATGACATCCTTTAAACTGTAGAAGTGAGATATGTGTTTTTTGGTCTTTTCTTTTCCTAAGCTTATGGATTCAATTACTATCCATAACATGATTTCCTGAGTTCTTGAAGTTCTCTTGGGGTTTTAGTAGAGTCTACATGCTCTTATGATCATTTTTTCTATAACCATATTTGAACTCGAACAGATCAGCCATGTGGTACCCAGTCTGACTGGCAAGGCCTGTTCGAACCTGGCCCAGTCCAGTATAAATATTTTTTTTTCTTCTGCTCTAGCCCATTGATACATTGGTCACTACTAGCCCACTAATTGATGAAGGAAATGTGGTAACTTTAAATAGATATACCTTAAGTCATGCTCCGTAATATTTTATACCTAAGACCATGAGAACTGAACATTTAATTCCTGATAGATATGAGTGCTTTGTAACATAGTACTCCCTTACTTTTCTACTGATCACCTATGCAGAACCTTTTGTTCTCAAATTACTTGTTACATTATGAAATCAAAGAAATTATTTATTTATCTTTTCCTGTTTTGCCTTTGTCTCTTATTTCTTTTTCAATCTACTAAAAACTGTCAAATTATTTGCTTTATTTAAAAGGTTAACTCAGTCTTCTTCCTTCAAGAACTTCATATAGCAGTTTCTTAATTTATGTGTTACAGCCAAATGTTGCAAATAGTTTTTTTTTTTTTATTATTTTTTTTATTTATTTTTATTTAAAGAAAGGAAGTACTATCTTCTACTAGAAACAATACGTTACTAGTGAGAATTCTAAATTATAATTATGAGTTCATACTTCTTCCAGCCTATCAAGGAATTCCAAGGAATAAAAGTCTTCTAGATTTCTTAAGGATATAGAATATAAACATTGCTTCTTTTCTTCCAGTAAACCAGACAACAAAGTGCATTCAGAGATGAAAGCTCCAGTGAAGTCCACAACAGGAATTACTAACCTGAACAATGGATCCAAGAGTGAAGTTGTAGAACTGATGCAATTGTCAGATGGAGAAGATTCTCAGCAAGCTTCTCAGAATTCATGCAGGTCAATTGGCAGACAGAACGTTGATGAACTTAAGACTTTGATTTTTTTTGAGGATGTGGATGCTACACTTAGTGAAGACCATGGTTTTTTCTCCACAATAAAACAGCTAGCACAGATAGCAAAAAGGCCCATGATTTTATCAGCGAATAGTAAGAGGGGTTTTTGGTTTGTATTTTTCTTGTTTATTAAAATCTTCTTGTGAGTGACAACTCGTAAATTTAATTTTTTCCAGAGTACAATCTTGCCCTTCCTCAGAATTTAGACAGACTAGAGGTGCAATTTAGAATGCCACCATTGAAGGATCTAAATACTCTTGGCCACATGGTATTTATTATTCAAAGATGCTTCTATATTCACATTCTTTCTGAGGGTTACTTTTCACTGTGTTTACTTTGCATTTTTTCCTGCAGGTTTGTGCTGCAGAAAATGCTCAAATTGATGCTTGCTTGATAGACCGTATGGTTGAGTATTGTCAGTGTGATCTCCGTAAAACCATTATGAATTTGCAGTTTTGGTGCCAGAGCCAAAATTCACTGAATGGTAATTACAAAAATATTAATATGATTTCTCACTAGATAGAACAAAGACTGCTGCAAACTAAAGTGCCATCAGTTTTTTCTGTTTATGCATGTGCATCATGAATGTTTCAGATTTCAAGGTTAATGATTCTGATATTTCCTGACACTCTGGAGCCTTTTGGCATATGATGGCATTATTTCCAAACATAAAGAGTTTTAGTTTTCTTTGTTTCTAAGTTTTACTATGAGAATTATTTTCTTTAGGTTTCTAGTACAAGCCAAATTGTTTCAATTTTTTCATGATCCAATATGTTAAAGGCCTTAATACATGTTATGCGGTGGAGAAAAGAGGCACTGCAGTTCTTCTATTCCGTTAGGCTCTCTTAGAGATATTAACAATTTATGATCTAAATAAGAAATGATCTCTTGAATTTTTTCTCATGTATATATTTCAAAACCAAATGGGAATCAAATTTAACAACCCTCCAATTTCTCTCTTCTAAGACTTCTATTTATTTAACAGGATTTTGCTAGAATAATTTTCAGATTTTCAACAGAATCCTGGTTTGGAATTTAAGGTTTATTGAAATAAGTATAAGTGACGTATTATGAACATCCGATTTTATGTTACCTTACCTTAGCTGAACTTTTGATTTTATTCTACTTTTGACTGCTATATTTATAGCCTGAGATTGCTGAACAGTGCAGTTAGTCCTTCACTGTTTGAGATCACATATAGTGAAATTTATAATCTTAATTATAGCTGATCTTTTTAGTAAAACTATTTCTTGATAGTTGGACTAAAACCTTTTTCTTCATATCAGGTAATAAGCTAAAGGTAGCATTTAGTCCCTTTTTGTTTGAGCTTGAAGCTGGTCACCAGTTACTACCTAAATTGATTTCTTGGAGCTGTCCTTCCCAACTATCTGAACTTATTGAGGAGGAGGTAACTAAGTCATTACTGATGATGGAAGAAAGCAATAACTTAGTGGAGGTAGCTGTGGAAGAAGAGATGAAAAGAAGAGAGAGACAGAATAGTTCAAAGACGTGCAGCACCAGATCAGAGTGGATTGAAACCAAGAAGGATCAGATGTTGAATTTGAACTATTCACTTCAGGTTGAAGATGAATTGTTGTGTCAGTCTCAATCTAATTCTCAATTCTCTGACATTTCTAGCTCTCCAGTTGCATTTGCTAAGAGAAGTATTAGGAGAAGACTTGATGCAGTAATATTATCTGATTCTGATGAGGACCACTTTCATAATGGTACTCCATTCTCTGGTCATGGACTTGATAGTCATTGTGGAGAACAAGGCATGCACAGTAATTCTCCTTCTCCCAGTTTTGCCATAGAAAGCTGTTGCCTTCCAAATGAGCAACTTAGTCCTTCAGATGGGTACAATTTACAGCAGAGAATTATTAAGTGTTCTGGAACCCCTGTTTCTCCTCCACACATACACAGTATGTACAATTTAGCTGATGTGTCCAGTGTACCAGAATCATCAGCCATTGCTGAAACAGAGACTGTTAGTGAAACAGGATTATTTTCTGCTACAGTGTCTTACTGTCCTAAAGTTTGCACAGAAGATGTTGATTCCATGAGAAATTACCTATCACCAAGCTTATCACCAATTAAGCATGAAGAGCTCTTGAACCCCGTGCACAAGGGCAGTTGCACACCATGCAGTTATAGTGATAGTGATAAGGCAACTCTGCATGGAGAGTTAATTGGCGATTCTCGTATTGTACATGGGGAATATGTTGCGAGAGTGTATCAGGAGTTGGATGAATGCAGCAGCTGTGACTTTGCTAAAACAGCCAAGAACTTTGAGAAGCCTAGATCAAATTGTCAATTCAATAATGTCAAAGAAACATGGCAAAGACTTCGTAACTGTCGGATGGATTTAAAGGATCATGTTACACCTGAACAGAAAGATTTTTCCCATGGTCTAGACCTTGCATTTGGGATGACTGATTTGATTTCTGATGCTGATCTCTTGCTAAGTTACTGCCAACCAAATCTTTATGTAAGTGATCTAATTGATATAGACATCTGATAGTTAAGTTGTGGTTTCATTGTTATCTTTTATCTTTTTGCAGGATTTGTTGGAATCATCTGCATCACTTCAGGAAAAAACACATTCTTACAGGTGGTATGATGACCAACTGCAGATTTCATCAATTTTTTCTCAACATGGAATATGCTTTTATGCCAAAGAAGCAGCAGCATTAGAATTAAACAGGAGCTGCTGTAATCGGGTTGATTTGGCATTGGAGATGTTATTATCCTCAACCAATACAATGTCTCTAGGAAAACTACTTACTCTGGACAAAAAGATACTTAAAGGCAAAGATTTGAGGACACCAATAAATTCGACTTCCCTAAGAAGGTACAATACTCTTGGTTCTATATTCCTTTTCATTAAGTATCAATGTTTACCAATTACATCCCAAGTTGAATTTCTACATTTGACTTGATACAAAGATTTAGATGAGTACTGATCATCTTTATTTTACCTCCTCAAACTAACTTTTGCAATTAGGTTTGTGTCAGAATACCCACAACAATCCCTTTTTCCTTAGTCTGAGGGTATTGGTTATGCTTTGTATGAAAAGTAATTTCATTTTAGGAATTTAGATTTCATTGACAATCCATCATAGACACTTAATTTGTGTTGGATTGAGTGTTATTAGTAGTATTTTTCTTAATAATACTGGATTCACGTAAAAGAGACAGGAGAAGAGCTTTTTGCATATATAAACCATGATTATGATTTTAGCATTTTTTTGCAAGAATGAATATACTCAGTATTTATTGACGGTTCTTTATGCTTATGAAGATGGAAAGACGACTCAAGTCTCAGCAACGTAATTCAATCTGTAGTTAGCAAAAGATCATATTTGAAGCTGCAAGGGAACTCATTTCATGAGTACTTGTCATCACTGAGCCAGATGGCAAGATCAGAAACATCACAGTCATCTAATCAGAGAAAACAAAGAAGGCATGTGCTATGCAGTTTCAATTTATATATTTCTCTCAACTGATCCAAAGGGTTAGAAAATGTGAATATTTCTGGATAAAAGGCATATTCTGATATGTTTGGTGATTAAACATTGTAGGAGACAAGCAACAGAACATTATTTGAGTTCTCGAACATATTCATTGTCCCCTGAAGATATTTCATTGCTCAGTCAATGTAATAGCTACCAGAAAGAAGTCAGATGACTATCAGGAGATTCATGTCCAGAGAAGAGGTTGGTATTGGTGCAACCTTCTAAAAAAAGGAGAAAGAAGGTAAAAAAATGCAGAATTATTCATTTTTATTAACACTATTAAGTATGTAACTTCTATTTACAAAAAAAAAAAAAGTATGCAACTTCTGAAATTATATGCTTTTAGCTCTAATAAGGTTTTAGAGGTATCAGCCAATCTATTTAATAAAAATAAAATAATTTTTTTGTATATATATATATATATATATATATATATATATATATATTTGTGCGTATAACATGCGGTGTTTTGGATGAGTCCCAATTATAAGCAACGTCGTCATTTCATCCCCATTTCAGACGTGCTAGTCCCTAAATAGTGCAACTCATTTAAGATAGAAAAATTCTGGTTTTTTTTTTTTTTTTTTTGGTACAATTATATTAACTTAATGTGTGTGATATGAGAGTGGTTTTCTCATACTACCCTTATATCAATATAAATAAATAATTAACAAATATTATCATTTTATTAGTATTTTAATAATTTATTGTAAATCAATTTAAATCATCTGTATAATCATAATACTTGTTATATTTGTATTCACATAATAAGATTATATTAGGATGTATATTAACTTTAGTAACGCTCTAGTGCCTCTTTTAGTTATCTGTTTTAGTTTTAAGGATTTACTTTTATTAATTCCTTCCGAACTAATTGATGAGAATGTCTAATTATTACAAAAGTAATATCATTATATAATTTCCTTTTATCTCTAATTGACAGATTAAATATACATCATATAAAATGTTTTTGTTATTTTTATGCAAAATATTATGTCATATTTTTATGCTTTATATATATAATTTTAAGATACCTCTGATATTACTTGAGTTTACTAGGTTTAATTGATATTGCAATCAATTAAGTTAGGACATCTTATCAAATACAAAATAATACACTCCTTCCATTATATATATATTTGTGTGTGTGTGTGTGTGTGTTAAGGATGTAAAACCTTGTGTGGTAAAATATATTGTGTAAAAAAAAAGTGATAGCTTAATTAGTGTGATTTCTCTTATTTACTTGCAGACACATATATATGTATATATATATTAAGGATGTGAAACCTTGTGTGGTAAAATATTTTGTAGAGAAAAGTGATGGTTTATTGGTGTGCTTTTTATTATTTAAATGTCTTTACCTGAACTTGTCAAATGAGAAGTCTTGAGTTCAACTTATTATAGAAATAGCTTTTTATCGTATTTTCAATAAGTGTCTTATCTTCCTATAAATCTCTCTGAATTAGACAATGAGGATATTGAATTTTTTTTTTTTTAAAAAAAAATTATGTAACAGATTGTGTATGTAATATGTATACATATGTATGTATGAAGATTACTGTAAAAGATTATTACAAAATGGAATTGACACAAGAAGGTGCTTCAACGTTACTTCTGCATGCTATTGTTTGAGCAGCTACTAAAACCTTCCATGATGGCTGACCTGAAATTTTCAAATTAATTAATTAAATTGCTTCCTAATTAAACCAAAGAAAAAAAAAAATTGATCAATCAAAGAAAGAGGGTTTAAGAATTAAAATATCACTTACTTGAAATAAATAATATTGAAAACAAAGTTGATTGAATTATTTGCCATTATTTTGATTGATTTGTCGAATAAACAAATAGTCTTATATATTGAGAAACTTATATCTATATTTTTTTTTTTTGAGGTGGTATCCTTCCGGCCCAGACTAATCCACCCAAGAAGGCCCAACAGTGCTGGTAACTACTTGCGAATATATCTTGAACTGTGGAATCACGGGTGAAGTTTAAACCCTTAACCTCTTGATAAATCGAGGTAAGGGAGAAACTCCTAGACCAATGACCAGGAGAGATTCGAACCTTCAACATTTTGATTAAGATATAGACTTCTAGACCATTAGGCCAGGAGAGGAACTTTGAGAAACTTATATATATATAGAGGATAAAATTTGAATAACAGTTTCTATTTTATGAATTTTCTATTACTTTTTAATCACAAAAAATGTAACAATTTGTATGTGATTCTATATTTTTATGGAGTGAAAGATTGTTCTTATCACAAGGTATTGTGTGTATGCATTTCTCCAACCACATAAATTTATGTATATATATATATATATTTTTTTTTTTGTTTTAACCTCCTTATCGGAAAGTTATTTTGAGCCAAAAGTAATTTGGAATCGAGTGTATCCGACCTTTTTGAGGGGAGAAACTATCTCTATCACTCATTTCTCTATATTTTTCTATATACAAGATTCGAATTTAAGACTTTACTTATAAAAAGAATTAAATTTTTATCTCGAGTTTTTTATCTATATATCATTCTCTACTTCCAAGTAAACTAAAATGCTACAATGATTATCATAATCAATTCTCAACAGTGACATTTCCAGCCTTCTTGTCCGAATAAAAGTAGTATATCTAAATTGTAAAGATAAATCTTGTCACTATATATCTCTACATTGCCAAATATATACAAAATTTCCTTTGGAATAATTAATAATCAAATCAAAAAAATATGATCTACATGTTTTCTATGTAAAGACTACAGAGAGAATAATTATATAGTTGCAATATGTCTTATTCACCTGTCCTCTACCAACGGAAGAATGACACCAATGATTTGAAACTATATATATAATTCCAATGAATGACCTAAATATACTTTTTTGATAAAAATAATCAGTGTTAAATCGAGTTAAATTATTATGTATTTTAAAACTTTAAGTGGTGATATATTATTTTTTTTAAAAAAAATTATATAAAATCCAACACGTGCACAATAGTATCCTCTCCAAAAAAAAAACTTCACAGTTATGTAAGAATAAACTCACTTCGCAACAACTAAGAAAAACTAAAAGTCTTTTTATATATATATATATATATATATATTATTTAAATTTAATGATAATTTTTAATTCAACTCGATTTAATTCAATCACAACTCTTTTTATTAGGCATAGATTGGCTAAAAATAATTACTCAAACTCAAAAGTATCATAGATGGTTAGCTTTGTACAATCTTTAACGTGGCTCGAACAATAACTTTTCATAATCATAGATGAAGAAGTTGTATCAATTGAGGTAAATCTTGTTGTCGAGATGACCTATGTTAGATATTTTCATAAAAGAAATAATTAATATTTCTTTAATTTTTTAAATAAAAGTATCACTTTAATATTTTAGATAGAAATACTATAAATATTTTATTTTCTATAAAAAATAATATAAATTACTATAGCCTAGTGGTAAGAGAGCCCGCAAGGTAACTTACTTGCCAGCGAACTCGCGACAGCAAAAGACGAAAATACCCTTAAAAGTTGGACATCTAGCTAGACATTCTTAACATGATTTAATCTCGATTTAATATCATGTAGAATTAAATTTTTATCTTCAAACCTAATATTTAAGACAATGGTTTGCAATTTAATCTTCTTAATTTTGTTTTTATTAAAATAGATACTTAATTTTGTCATGATCCTAAAATTTAGATTAGGGGTTGGTCAATTCCATTAATTTATAAACTTTTATATTTATTTCCTCCCAATTATTGAATATCAAACTCTTGTTTAATTTAGTATACAATTATCCTTTCTTTTTCTTATAAAAAACATTAATTTCTTAAACTACAAATGTTTAATAATATTGATTTTTTTTTAAAAAAAAAAAAAATTCAAGTGCAATAAATAATTCATACAATAAATAGTAATTTGGATTAATACAATTTATATCAAGAAAAAAAAACATTAATAAAATTTTATAATTTGTTCAATTAAATTAGAACAAATATATATATATATATATATATATATATATATATATATATATATATTTTTTGATAAGTGGAATATTCATTAAAATAAAAAACAATACAAAAGTGAATGACTAAAATCATTCACGGAATTACAAAGCATCAACCTAAAACTAGGTGGTGCAAATAAAACACCAACTTAAAACTAAGTGGCGCAGAGGGCAAACTCAACCTAAACAAATTAGGTGAGTCGGAGGAAACGAGAAAATAAATACGAAATACAAAAAAAAGAAAAACAACAGATATTCGTCTAAATCTAGGGTCTTCATCCTGCCGATTTCAAATCTCATTTGCGAAGGGAGTTCGATTTTGTCTTTTTCTTCAACAAGAGTCTAATCCATCCGGGCGCATCAAATATTTCATAAAATACCTAAAAATAAAACCAAATACGAATACGAACAAAGGGCCCAGGATCTAATCCGGGTTTAAAATTTTTTTCTTCTAAAAAAGAAAAAAACTGATATTTAAATATCAGGAAGAAACGAAGCATATGAGATGAAAAAGATAACAATAATACCCAAAAAAAAAAAAAAAAAACCAAAAAAGAACATAAAACAAAAAACAAAAAAACCACAAAAAACAGGGAATATTATTATCCGGCCAAGGGAAAAGTTTTAGCCAAAGCTAAATTTCTCCCCTGCCGGGAGAAAGAGAAGTGGTGGCCGCGAAGAGAAAAGGGGAGGAGAAGAAGAAGAGAAGAGGAGAGGGGAGGGAGGAGGGGGGGCGCTTGGGAAGAGGAAGAGGGGGGTTTAGGGTTGAGAGAGTTTTTTTGGTTAGATAGAGAATTTCTTAGAACAAATAATATATATATATATATATATATATATATATATATATATATATATTGAGAAGAAAAAGAAATTAGAACAAGTATAGAGTTGCTCTATATTCCTTGAAAAAGAAAAAAAAAAAAGTTAAAATATGATTAGCTCTCCAGGAAAAAAAAAAAAAAAGTGTTTGTGATCGATATATAAACAAGAGCAAAAATAAAAGTAAACAACAAGAATAAGAGACACAAAAATTTATGCGGTTCGGTCAAAAAAACTTACATCTATGACCGGATTAGAATTGTATTTCTTGCACTCACAATTAGAATTTACAAATTACACGAGTAATAATAAGAGGAGTCAACAATTAGGGCAAATGTTATACAAATGTTAGGCCCAAAAAAGTAATTTACTTTCTAGAGGCACTGCTCTTAAAAAACCCCACAAGGGGCTCTACCCCTTGACCCCGGCTTGCTATTCGGATAACCAGACGTTCGCCGAGATGCTCGCACCCTCAAACTCCCGCAAGCGTCATGACAAATAATAATTCTTTTATCGGATTCTACATACTCAACAAAAATGTTAATCAATGGTAAAATTTTTTGAGTTGCATCTAAGCAATTTTAGACTCTGACTAATTCAATGATATATTTTGAGACATTTTGTACATTGTTATATTAAATAGATTGTAGTTCTAACATATTATGATTTTTGATGAAATTTAAAGGTGTGTGACTAAAGTTTTTTTTTTTTTAAGATTTAATTTATTATTATATAAGTAACCTTTTCTTTTGTATTGATTGGATCGTATTGATTTCAATTATTACCGAGTATATTTGGATATTTTATTGTACTTCACACATTTTCAATGATATAAAAATAATAAATGTATGAGTTCCTCTCTCTCTTTTAATATTATATATATCATTATAGTATATCTATACATATACTCAATGGGTTCCACTATAAGCAATGCTTTTAATGTTGTCAAGAAAAAATCAACCCGCCTTTCTCCTCTCCTTCCCCCCCCCCCCCCCCCCCCCCCCCCCTCTCAACCATAAAAATCGAACTCTTGTTTATTATCACGGTTATAGGAGTTTAATGGCACGAGCGCCTCGTCAAAGATCTTGTTGATAAGATAACAAGGGGATCAAGGGGGCAGAGCCCCTTGTGAGGTTTTTCCAAAGTAGCGCCCATGGAAAGTAAATTATTTTTTGAGCCTAATATTTGTATAACGTTTGACACAATTGTTGACTCTTTTTATTATAACTCATGTAATTTGTAAATCTTAATTATAAGTGCAAGAAATATAATTCTAGTTTAGCCATACATATAGATCCGAACCACATAAATCTCTATGTCTTTTATTCTTATTGTTTGCTTCGTGTTTATTTTTCCATTCGAGTCGAAAAAGTTCTTTACAAAATATAAAAACTAACTTTCGTATTCTATTAAAACTCTTTACTAAAGCAGGTACACATTAAAATATCATATATATATATTATAATATATATAGATATATATAATAATTAAAGGATAGTATGAATCTAAAAGGACGATACGAAGAATCCAGCATTTCATCATCAAACCTGAACACTGATTTAAATTACTATTTCTGCTGACAGAGTAAAGCCACAAGCTAGCCAGTGATTCCCGTGACCTTTTCTTTTTTCACCTGCACTAAAGTTAAAAAATATCATGCCCATCCCCCCCCCCCTCGTGACCCCAACCCACCCCACCCCCTCTTCCATGATTCTTCCTATGAATATTTCTCCCCCCAATCCCCATTCTTGTCCTTCCATAGTACTCCCTATACCCCCCTCCCCTGAAGTTTCTTGTTCACAAGAATACACCATTACAGACATTTTTTTCTGTACCCTTCGCTACCAATAATGCAGTTCTAATAATCTCTTTCCATATTATTCAGCAGCATTCATGTTTTGAGAGAGACAGTGAAAATTTTTATCCCAGTTCAAGAAATTTCAGGGAAAAACAGAGAAATGCCAGGTTCATTTTTGAGGCAGCTGAGTACAAAAGAAGGATGGAAATCATCATCATCGTCAACATCAAACAGGTGGGAAGTGAAGAACAGGTTGAGTTTGAAACAAATGGAAGGTTTTAATATGTATGGTGGAACTGAAAATAATAATAATAACAATGGTGGATTTGTTATGAGGAAAAGAGTAATGGTGGTTGTGGATCAATCTTCACATTCTAAACATGCTATGATGTGGGCACTTACTCATGTTACTAATAAGGGTGATATGCTTACACTTCTCCATATTCTTCCTCCTCCTCCTTCTTCTTCTTCAATCAAGTCTTCTGGATCTTCTTCTCCTTCTTCTTCTTCTTTTTCTTCTTCATCTTCTTCATCTTCCTGTTCTTCTTCTCCTTATCTTGCTAGCTCACTTGGTTCCCTCTGCAAGGCCTGCAAACCTGAGGTAAGTGTATGAGATTTTTAGTTTCTTCATAATTTTCTCTGTTTTTTAAGCTAATTTTATCAGTTTGTTTCATAGATCCCATCATTTTTTTTTATTTTTTATTTTTTTACTTTTGTTTAAACTTAAAAGGGAGGGAAAGGATTTCATCTTTTGTTTTCTTCTTTTTCCCCTGTTTTTTACTGTTCATGTCCTACTATTTTATGGATTCTTTTTGCACATTTGCCATCATAAAGAGGAAAAAATGGACCTAAAGTTACATGGTTTATGAGGGTTTTTGTTGATGTGTTTCTTTCTTTCTTTCTTTCTTTAACATTTTTTTAGACATTTTTTTTTTTTTTTTTTTATCAAAAGTGCTTTTGAGATCCATATATGTGTAAATATATATATATATATATATATATTTCATTTTGGTACAATGTGTTTAATGGTGGAATGGATGTTTTTATTTTGTTGTTTAAAGGTTGAAGTTGAAGCACTAGTTATTCAAGGCCCCAAATTGGCAACAGTGATGAGCCAAGTGAAGAAACTTGAAGTATCTGTTCTTGTACTTGGTCAGAAGAAGCCTTCCCTCCTGTTAAATTGGTAAGTAAGCACACTCTACAATTGGTCATTTTTTCATATCACATTAAACAATAATGCATTTGGTTCAGCAAGAATTTGATTATATGATGTGGGTTTTGGTTAATTGGTGATTGAATGATGAAATATATGTGTATGTATGTATGTATTTGCAGCTTGTGTGGAGCAAGTAGTAGCTCAGAGGAATTTGCAGAGAAATGCATAAATACAGTGGAGTGTTTAACAATTGGAGTTAGGAAGCAAAGCAAAGGCATGGGAGGGTACCTTATCAGCACAAGATGGCAAAAGAATTTCTGGCTATTGGCTTAGAATAACAAGATGATAAAATATGAAGGAGGTAATAGAGAGAGAGAGGGAGAGACTGTACTAATGGACTAATTAGTTGGAATAATGATGATATATATATATATCTATGTGTAGAAATGCTAGTCCTAATTGTGTGTGATGTGATATATATATATATATATATATATGCTAATCCCTGTAACATTTGGTGTATGAATTATATATATATATTAACTCTTTCTAACTACTTGTTAATGAAGTTGTTGTAACTTTGTTTCTCATTATTACTATCAAAGTGCAATCATTCCATAATACTACTTGTTTGGTTTGTGAAATGAAACTATCTTTCTTTTACTTTCCATATTTGGTTGAAAGATTTATGGAGTCAAAAAGGGTATTTATAACTAAGGAAAATGACCATATTTCCAATCATAACAATACTTGCCAATAAACTCTAGGGTCTAGTGTGAGTAGGTAAGAGGTTATCCTTGTTTAAAGGAGGTTGGTTGTGTGTTTGATTCATATATATATATATATATATATATATATATGTATATATATATATATGTATATAATTGTTTAGAATTTTAAGTTCTTGAAAGAAATACAAGATGTAATTGTTTAAAATTTGGATCTCGACATATTGTACATAAAAATTAATATTTATTAATATATCCTTATGGTATGGAGGAATTGTTTAAAATTTGGATCTCGGACATATTGTACATAAAAATTAATATTTATTAATATATCCTTATGGTATGAGAGGAATTGTTTAAAATTTGGATCTCCGACATATTGTACACAAAAATTAATATTTATTAATATATCCTTATGGTATGAGAGATCTAGAAAAAGTTTTAACAATAGGAAGTATTTTTAAGTCATATTATGATACTTTATCTCACATTAAAAGTTAAAGTAATGATATATATGAATGAATTTAGATAATCATTTGGTACAATGAGGATTGTGTCAAGTGTTAAGTAATTGATCGTGGATGCAGTTAGATCTATAATTGCTACATGAGTCTTGAGTTAATTTCTGAGTGTTAAGTAATTGATTGTAGGTGCTTATCATATCTATAACCCCAACATGGGTTTGCTTGGGTTAATTGCAACATGGGCTTTTGGATCCGAATTAAGACAATTGGTATCAAAGTCAAGTTATGATTTTGAGTCATGAAAAATATTTCTATTCTGAGTTAGGTAGACTTTTTTTTTTTTTTTTTAGAAACAGTAAATTTTAACTTCTAAGTTCTGCATTTGTGAGTAAGTGTGTATATATTTGAATGTGCAACAACATCTATGGGAGTTTTTGTGAGTGTTGGTGTAAGTGTATTTCTTGAAAAGGGAAATCCTATTAGTTAGGTTGACTAAGGGCAGTTTTTGGTTCAAATTCCGATCAGAAGCAAACAAAGATTTGCAGAAAACACACACACACACACAACGGTAACGCTTTTATTTTTGAGAGAAACACAGATAAAGACACAGATACACACAGACACGGCCCAATTTACAATGTTTTTGGGATATCCAATATTCATAGGAGCCAACAACTAGCAAATCCATTGGTATTATCGTCCACTTAAATTGTTTGTTGGGTAGTTTTTTCTTTTCTTTTTTGAATTCTTTTGTTTGTTACATATACATATATATATATATATATATATATATATTAAAAAATTATGATTTAAGGTTTAATTTTAAAAATATAAATAATTATTGGATCAATGATATTATCCGTTGTGGCAGGTGGTCTACACAAGTTTAAAATGTGTGTATTTATTTTTTTATTTATTTATTTTTTTGCTTAACACACGGGTGTTCTGGGTAGGTCCTGTCACTGAGGGGCGGCACCTTCAAGCCATTCCACGCCCGGACTAATCATGCTCGTTGATTTGTAGACATCTCATTGGGTGGGACAGCTGGCCAGAGGATTTAACATTTTTCCATACTCAAGCTAGAATTTGAAACTTGGCTTATCCAACATTTTAAACCCGGCTTAAAATGTGTTATTGCAAGCATCATGATATTATCCAACAATATTACTGGTTTTGGCATGCTTCAAGTGAGCTTCACGGGTTTAAAACGTGTCATTGAAATAAAGAGTTTCAAACCCTACTCAATAATCACTCAAAAATTTTTTAAACGAGCGATGTGAGATTTCAGGTCACAACATATAATAATTAATGAGATTACTTAATTGTAAGTGTTCTTATATTCTTTAAATTATTAATATGACTTTTAAAGAGTCTAACTTTCTTTACTACAAAATTTGTTATATAACTATCAATTAAAATTTTTAAGGACTATAATAACACACACATGTACAACAAAAATTAACAGAATTTGTTATGCATTTACAGCTCAAAGTTATTTCTTAAAGTATAAATAATGGAAGTAACAATCTCCATAATGGTTAAAGAATAAAAAGTCACAATGAAGTCAAATAAATATATACATTTATTCACTATTTATGATATCACCTTAAAAAATATAAATATTTTGAGTTCAAATTGTATTTGAGATAAAGAAATTTAAAGTTTTTTAAAGAAACAAGAAATAATCTTGGGAATTCCAAGACGCATGTGAGTTGGTAAGGAGTTCTCTTGACTTAAGTGATGTTGATGATTCGAATCCCGACTCATTTATGCAACAATTTAAAATTTGGGGTCGGAGTTTTTTCTTGCAATGGACCAACTCGATTCGAATGAGATTAGTCTAGATGTGGATTGACTTAAAGGTACCCTCTCATAATTTGGGACCCATTTAGGACATCTCTTGCCCGAATTTTACCTAGTTTCATTTATATTCTTCCATACAAAACTTTCAACATTAAATGGTTAATTAGTCAACAAGCTTTACAATTGTCTTTAGTCTCGATAAAAAATTAATTTTTTTGTTAGATTATCCGGTATTCGGAGCCATCACGACTCTGATTAATTCAGCTTTGCCTCAAATTACACCCGCAAAGTCCAACTCTTACTTGGGGAAAGACACACATCAGCTGGTAAGATTTTTTCTGGGTTTAATTGAGGTTGAGTGTTTGAATTCGCAGTTATTTAAAATTTGAGACCGGAGTTTATTTCTCATAAGGGATTTTCTCGGCTCGAATGAAGATTAATATGAATATAGATATGACTTAAAGGTGTCTATGATTTTTTTTTTGGTAATTTATCCGTGTCAGAAACCTACTTTGGGTAATTATATTTTTTTTAGTCTTCTAAATACTTATAAACTCAAATATCTTACCACTTTTTCCACATCTCTTACCATTTTCTTCACAAATCTTACCATTGTTTTCACAAATCTTACTATTCAAGATTTTGGTCTCTCAAAACATCTTACCATTTTTTTCACAAATCTTACCATTTTCTTTATAAATTTTACTATTTGAAGAAATTAAAATATCTTACCATTTTTTCCACACATCTTACCATTTTCTTTATAAATTTTACTATTTGAAGAAACTAAAACATCTTACCATTTTTTCCACACATCTTACCATTTTCTTTATAAATTTTACTATTTGAAGAAACTAAAACATCTTACCATTTTCTCACAAATCTAACTATTTGAAAAAACCAAAGCATCTTACCATTTTCTTTATAAATCTTACTATTTGAAGAAACTAAAACATCTTATCATTTTTTTAACAAATCTTACAATTTTCTTTATAAATTTTACTATTTGAAGAAACTAAAACATCTTACCATTTTTTAAACAAATCTTACCATTTTCTTTATAAATCTTACTATTTGAAAAAACTAAAACATTATACCATTTTCTTTAGAAATTTTATTATTTGAAGAAAACTAAAGCATCTTACCATTTTTTTCACAAATCTTACTATTTGAAGAAACTAAAGCATCTTACCATTTTTTGAACAAATCTTACCATTTTCTTTAGAAATCTTACTATTTGAAGAAACTAAAGCATCTTACCAATTTTTTCACAGATCTTACCATTTTCTCACAAATCTAACTATTTGAAGAAACTAAAGCATCTTACCATTTTTTGAACAAATCTTACCATTTTCTTTATAAATCTTACTATTTGAAGAAACTAAAACATCTTATCATTTTTTTCACAAATGGTAAGATGTTTTAGTTTATTCAAATAGTAAAATTTATAAAGAAAATGGTAAGATGTGTGGAAAAAATGGTAAGGTGTTTTAATTTCTTCAAATAGTAAAATTTATAAAGAAAATTGTAAAATTTGTTCAAAAAATGGTAAGACGTTTTAATTTCTTCAAATAATAAAATTTTTAAAGAAAATGGTAAGATGAGTTGAAAAAATGGTAAGATGTTTTCTCCTTCACTAATTCCTTTGCTTCTTCTTCTTGCATTCCAGAGATTAATAGTTCATCTGCAAAAAAGGGGAAAAAAAAGAAGATTTAAATTATAATATAAATAAATTTAATACGATATAAAACTGCTTTTTCTATCTGTGCATTAAACTTTTGTTGTTTAATCTCCCATTATTTAAATAGTCATTTTGGGAACTGATTAATTAATTTGAAACGGGATCGTATTGAACCTTTTTTTTCAAGGAAAAGTTTTTCAAGATTCGAATTCGAGATCTTATTTTGAGAGAAACTAAATTATTGGGTTTATCTAAAAGTTAATAAGAATGAAGTAGTTTAGAGAAGGTGAAAGAAAACTTACTGCTAAAAGAAAAAAGCAAAATGCAAAGGACAGAAATGCTGAAGTAAGTTCTCATTGTTGTTTTCTTTGTTTTTGTGAGGTTCTAGTTTTCTTACTTTACCATATTTATAGTCTTAGTTTTAATTTTTTTTTTCTTTTTTTGTAAAGGGAATTATTTTTTTGCAAAGGGAATTATTTTTTTGCCATTTTTTGTAAAGGGAAAGTGAAATAATGTCCACAAGCAGTGCTACGACTATGGGTATGATGGTACTTTAAGTTAATTATTTGGAGTAGTTGGTGAATTTAGTCCCAAATAAATTTATGATTAGCAAATTTAGTCCTAATTTTTTTTTTGACCTAAGACAACTAAAGTTCTTTTTCACAAATTTCATCAAATTTTTTTTTATAATTTAATGATTTGTGTGGTTTATTGAATAAAAGAAAAGAGTAATCAAGTTATTTTACATGAAATATATTTTTATATATATCGTTTTACCCTTTCGAAAATATTCTGTGAATGAGTGTTGCAACCTTTTTTACTCTAATTTTGTAGATATTTCATGTAAAAAGTGACTTAATTATCCTTTCTTTAATCGACTAAAATCACACAAATCGTTAAATTTTAAAAATTTTTGATGAAATTTGTGAAAAAGACCTTAGTTGTTTTAACTAAAAAAGTTTGAGATTTTAAAAGTCAAAAAAAAAAATTTATGACTAAGCTTGCCAAACATAAATTTGTTTGAGGCTAAATTCACCGCTTACTCCAATTATTTGGTACATTTTTTTATACAAAAAAAAACTCCGAGTTGACAATAAACACACTTATATCCAACGTCTACACTAGGGCCCAAATAAATAGAATTGGTTCAAATCCAAGTCCAAGATCAACTAGTGGACGTCTAAAACTCTAGAGGTAGGTCTAACCCATATGGTCTTGTACTTAGCTCTTATGGTCCGATAGTGTCTAACGAAACTCACAATTAACTATTTGGTACTATCATTGTTGTACCAAAAGAGGTATTTTGAGTTGTCGATGAACACTTAGACCCATACTTATATTCTATATAATATTTTTACATATTTACGATGCAAAAAGGAGTATTTTAGAAAGAGAGAGAGAGGGAGTTAGATTTGTAACATTCAACTGTGAATATATATGTATTTTATCTCAATAAGGGTAATATTATTAGACCTAACATAAAAAACTCGACACAAACACAAGTCAAAATAGACTTAGTTATTTATAATCAACTCAAAATATCTTTTTCGGTATCACAAAAATAATATCAAATAATTAACCTTAAGTACTCTCCAGAGCTACATAATCGAGATAGAGGCTCACGGATCCAAATCATAACCAAAATTGAAATAGAAAACATGTATTTATTTAGGTAAATTAAAAAAAAAAATGTATATTTAATTAATATTTGACTTCACAAGCCGAGAAAAAAGAGTTTTGATTGAAGAAGACAAAGTCATTTAAAAAAGTTGGCAAATCCCATACTGACCCCAACTAATACCAACTCTTAGTTTGACTGTCTTTTCTTGACTGACCACCAACTCTCTATTTTTTTTTAAATTTTTTTTTATTTGAGTTTGAATTAGATTTTAGTTATAAATATTATTGAATAATTGGTAAGTTTGGTCCAAACAAATTTATTTTTGGCAAGGTTAGTCCCAAATTTTTTTTTTAACTTTTAAAGTTCCAAACATTTTTTTTTAGAGAAACATAAGATCCTTATTAACAGATTCTGTTAAAAAACTTAAAAATTTAACACTTTACAAAGGTAAAATCGTCAATATATATATATATATATATATATATATATATATATATATATATATAAAAGAAGAAACCGGAGCTGCCAGCGCTTCCGAGCGGCGATGATGGAGGCTGGGCAGCTGCCGGATCAATGAAAGGAAAACCCCAATTATTAATTCTACCTTGGCAATGCCTATTGAGAAAAATTACCATGAATGCAGAGAAGGAATAGGAACACAAGTAGCAGATAGAGACCAATTTCAATGGTTGATTAAACCATGTATTCAGTCCTTTCAAAGTTGAAGGCTTTGGTTTTTTGGGTCTAGGGTGGTGGTGACTTTTCTCTTCTTTAGGGGTCACATAAGCATCAGTTCAATATTGCAAATTTCTAGTCTTTATTTTCTTGACTTTGTGGTTTGATGGTGATTGGGTGTTTGGAAAGTTTTAAGTTTTTGTGTTGGGTCGGATGTTGTTGACTTTCAAAGTTGCTTAACAGGTCTTTGATTCAGTTGCTTGATGTTGCAACAATATTCCTATTCCTCCTATGCATTCATGGTAATTCTTCTCAATAGACATTGCCAAGGTATAATTAATAATTGAGGTTTTCTTTTCATTGATCCGGCAGCTGCCCAGCCTCCATCATCGCCGCTCGGAAGCGCTGGCAGCTCCGGTATCTTTTTTTTCTTTCCCTTATATATTGACGATTTTACCCTTGTAAAATGTTAAATTTTTAAGTTTTTTAACAGAATATGTTAATAAGGACCTTATGTTTCTCTAAAAAAAATGTTTAGGACTTTAAAAGTTAAAAAAATATTTTAGGACTGACTTTGCTAAAAGTAAATTTATTTGGACTAAACTTACCAATTATTCTTATGTAAGAGTCAAAATATAATACTCTTATATAGTAAATTTTACGGATATAACTTAAGTTGAATTTTTTAATTAAAATAGTGACTCTGAATAAATCAATTTTTTTGCAAAATACATTTGCCAAAATGAAAATCAACGCAAAGAATTATGCTTTATGCAAATAGTCACCCGAAATTATTATATACGATTTATTTATGATCTATATATATATATATATATATATATATATATATTATATATATATATATATATATATATATATATATATTTATTTATTTATTTAAGATTATATATATAAATGACAGTATATTTAATTAATTTTTTTATTTTTCAATTTTATTGATCCCTTAAAATTTTAAGACATGTTTTATAAGTCTGCCTTTATGTTTATTTTCGATAATTGTTATTGTCATGACTCAAAGTTATAACTTTTTTAGTTATAAGATAATTGTTACTAATATGACTCGAACTCATAATCTTAAATAATATTTGACTAATTAAGTTACACTTTACTGTCCTTCTAACTAATTTTTAATTCGAAAATAGAGATAAATTTTTTTCAAAAGAATAAACGAGAGTACATATACGAAAAATTCTAAAAACTTTAGGGCAACAATGAATTACTGAAACATAAATTAATTATATAGACTAAGTTTTCCCAAAATAAATATAAAAAAATATTGAATTGGATATCTTTACCTACAAAGTATGGAAAATGAGAAAGTAAACTTACAATTAGAACCACAAAGTAGATGCTTTAAGTATAAAATGAATAGAATTAGTTGGAGTCGTGATAACTTCCAATATTAGATGATCTAATATAAAATGCATTGATAAATTTTCATTACTTTTTCTATATTCGAGTGTAAATGTAAAAATGTATGTGTGGTTGTGCTTGTAAATTTGCATCAGACTCTTTTATACGGAAATTCACTTTAACACTTATTTCTCCATTCATAAGGTTTGAACTTAAAACCTACTTAAGGATGAATTTCTTACTTTTGCATCAGACCCTTTTATACGAAAATTCTCCCCTTTTATGGAGGGGGGAGTCTCCCAGCGGGGATTTTCTGCATTCACATGGCCTTGAACCCGAGACCTGCTTAAGCAGAATCAAACCGCTTACCACTTGAACCAACCCCGTTGGTTTTGTGGATAAAATATTTAAGGAAGACCCACCTAACACCTTTTATTTGAGGAATAAAAAATTTAAAAAAATAAGAAAGAAAGACAGCGCAGGAATGTGGGTGGACAAAAATGTCCCTGCGTGAAAAAAGGAATTTCACGGAAAAATTATTGACCTAACGATCAAACTGGATGGAAGGGCAAGTTCTAGACGTTTTAAACGCTAGGGCGACGAAAATAGTTCAGGTGCTAAACTTGGATTATGAGATATTAAAAGTGTTAATAAAATATTTTACCCTATATTTAATAATTTTATAACTCTTCCTTTATGTTTATTTTCGATAGTTGTTATTGTCACGACTCAAACTTATAATTTCTTAGTTATAAGTAGGTGTGTTTAACATTATACTTTATTATCTTTTTAACCATTTTCCAATTTGAAATCAGACATAAATTTTTTTAGCATAAATGAAAGTACATATACAACAAATTCTAAAAACTTTAGGACATAAAAAATAAACTACTAAAATATAAATAATTATATAGACTATGTTTCCCAAAATAAATATGAAAAAAATAGAAAAAAGAAACGGAACCACAAAGTATAAAATGCATAGAATTAGTCGGAGTCGTAATAACTTCAAATATTAGATGAACTAAAAAAAAAATACAAAATGCATAGATAAATTTTCATTACTTTTTCTATATTCGAGTGTATATGTAAAAAAGTATGTGTGTGGTTATGCTTTTAAATTTGCATCAAACTCTTTTATACAGAAATTCTCTTTTAACACTCATTTCTCCATTCATAAGGTTCGAACTTAAAACCTACTTAAGGGCAAATTTCTTACTTTTGCATCAAGCCCTTTTATACATAAGGTTCGAACTTAAAATTTACTCAAAGTTGAATTTCTTTGCTTCTTTTCGCTTGAACCAACCGATTAATAAAGTTAACAACAATGAAGTAGGTTGGAGATGGAGAAAGAAAACTTAAAGCAAAAAGTATAATGAAAAGTACAAAAATGCTGAAGTAAGTTCTCATTTTTTTTTTTTTTTGTTTTCTTTCTTTTTGTAAGGTTCAATTTTTCTTACTTTACCATATTTATAGAGTTTTAGTTTTAATGTTTTCCTTTCTTTTGGCAGGATTCGAGCCAAACAACGCACTGAAACTAAACACGTTTTGCCATTGCACCAATATTTTAAATTGTATTATTTTTTACAGGAGTTTTATTTATTATAATTAAAAAAAAACCAATGTTTTAAATTGTATTATTTTTCTTACATGAGTTTTATTTATTATAAGCTT
Source organism: Cynanchum wilfordii (assembly GCA_025388415.1). Lineage (NCBI taxonomy): Eukaryota > Viridiplantae > Streptophyta > Magnoliopsida > Gentianales > Apocynaceae > Cynanchum > Cynanchum wilfordii. Next base: position 672,882 of record JAHSUH010002652.1, read on the forward strand.
AGCCACGAGCTTAAAGTGTGCGCACTTTGCCACAACACTAGTGTCCTAGATTGTATTATTTCTTACATGGGTTTTATTTATTAATTTTAAGGAGATTTTTGTTTTATAGAAAAGAAAAAAATTTCACAATACCCGATAGTCAATCCTTCAACTTTAAGTAAAAGATACGCACACTTTACCAGCTACACAATTTATATTGCATTTTAAGAATAGTTTAACATATATAAAAATAGTCGTTGTTTAAAATTATAAAACAAAAATCTTTTTAAATATAATAAATAAAACTTTTGTAAAAAATAATACAATTTAGAACATTGGTGCAATGACAAAGGATGTACTTATAGTGCGTGGTTGGGTTTCAAATCTTACCAATAGCAACATAAAGACATAAATGCCCATGAAAAATGGACGAAATCTAAAGTTGGAGTGCGACTCTAATGGCTTACCCTTTTAATTATTTTATTTTCCCCTTTTTAAGGGAAAGAGAGAGAGTTCTATTTGTAACATTTAATAGTACATTAATTCTTAGTTTAACTTATCAAGAAAGAAATTTACAAAAAAAAAAAAAAAAAAAAATTATCAAGAAAGAAAAAATAATTTCAAAAATTGAGAGGAACTTTGAAAATTTTTAAATTTTATTTTTACTCATAAAACTTAACTACCACTTTAATACTTTACTCATGTAAGTTGAAAAAAAAAAAATATTTTTTTTTTTTTTTTTTTTTTTTTTTTTTTTTTACTTATTATTATCGATAAAAGAACACACACTTTAAAGAAAAGTTTAAAAATTGATGTGTTGTAGTTTTAAAAGACTAAAAATATATTTGACCTTTTTTTTTTTTTGTTAGACTATTTGATTTTCGGAGCCATCACGACTTCGACTAATCAAAATTTGGTCTGACTGGATTTCACTCGCATAGTTCAACTTTTACTCGACGAAAGACCCCACTCTGGCTCTTACGTGACACTCATAAAATTTTTATGAATCTCTATTTTATTGGATAAAATGTCATTCTCGTCAAATTTTATGAATTTTTAGCTATCAAAATTTAAGTTTCAAGTTTAGGTAAATCTCGCAAAGATATTTATGTCATTTAGAGTCTCATAAACTAAATCATATTTAATGAAATATTTATTTCTTCAATCAAACTAATTCAAAATAAAATATATGAGAATTGAAGAAATTGAAAAAAATAATAATAAATAAAATTGCAAAGAACAAAATTTTATTTCACAAAAATATTGATGAATAAAGCAAAATTTTAATAATTCTTTTTTTTATTTTTTTTAAAAAATTGATCATTTTCGCTTTAGAGATTATAAGTGAAATTGCTACCAACTAAGTTACCCTTTCTCGACAACGTTTAATAATTGTCAAGAACCAAATTAATATTTTCATTAAATTTAGTTATTTATTTATTATTATTACAAAAATATACGATTTTTTTTTGAGATAAAATAAGAAATAATTATCATTGAAGAAAAAATAAATTGGAAAAAACAAATAAATATATTATTTATTCCGAATATTTTTTACCACAAGAGTAACCATTTATCATACAATTATTTTCAGCAAGGCATTCAACCTGAGGATGGCACTGAAGCCCACAACGACCACACAAATTTATAGTATTACTGCAATAACATACATGTCTCTTATCCATCAATTCTCTAATTTCTTCTGCTCTTCCATATCCTTGCACTCCGGGCAGCAACTCATCTATAAAGAAATGTAAAAAAAGAATTCAATTATATATATATGTAATGACATTCAACAAATAATTTTATTTTTCTTTGTGTGGATTGTTTGAGGATGTCACGACTCGAACCCGCAAGCCCGTATCGTGATTATGGGCCTGGGTCGATTTCACTTCACTTTTCGATATGTGACGAGATATCACATTTAACGACCTGAACCTGCAAGTCCATGTCATAACTATGAGCAAGAGATACCCTGAGTTGATTATAAGACCTAAGCCCATTCTTCTATACTACCATTACATATTTATTTTACTTTTCGATATAGGACTGGGTATCACAAATACACCTAATACATGTGACAAGTTATCGCTGATATAATTTGAGCTCATAACTGTTACTTAGTTATAAGTAATAGTGTTTATAGCCAATTGAGCTATACTTTATTCTCCTTTTAATCATTTTTTCAATTCTAAATAAACTCCAAATCGGAAAGAAAAATTTATGAAAGAATGGCCGAAAGTACTTATACAACAAGTCGTAAAAATTTTAAAACCTAAATAACAAATAGCTAAAACATAAATAATTAATGGACTAAGTTTTCCTAAAATAAACATTAATGAAATCTTTTCTTTTTCACAAGAAATGAATTAGACATCTTTACCATTAACAAAATATGGAAAAGGAGAAAGTGAACTTACAATTAGAACCATAAATTATGATGCAAAGTATATATACATATAGGTAAAAATGCATGTATGGTTATGCTTGTAAATTTTTCGAGAAGAAACTCTTCTTAACACATATTTTTCCGTTCAAAAGGTTCAAACTCGAGATTTTAAGAAAAAATCGAAGTGTTTGTTGCCTCCTTCCACTAAAATTTAAGAACAATGAAAGTAGTTTGGAGAAGAAGAAAGAAGACTTACTGTTAAAAGCAAAAAGTATAATGCAAAGAACAAAAATGCTATAGTAAGTTCTCATCATTTTTTTGGTTTTCCTTCTTAGTGTAAGGATCTAGTTTATTACTTTACCATATTTATAGACTTTTTTAAAAGATATTTTTTGCCTTTTTTTTTTAAAGGGAAAAGAGTTAGATTTGTAACGTTCAATAGTATTAATACCTCCAACAATACATTAATACATTTTTTTTCATTCCCAAAGAATATTTATAAATAATTTTAAAATTTTTAATACACTTCATTAATGAGATTGAGATGAACATTGAAATTTTTTTTAAAAAAAAAAATTTTTTTTTTTTTTTTTTTAGTTGTTATATATACAAAATTTAATGAATTTTTGAAGTTACTCTCCTGGCCTAATGGTTTAAGAGTCTCTCCCTCAACCAAAAGGTTGAGGGTTTGAATCTCTCCTAGCCATTGGTCTAGGAGTTTCTCATTTACCTCCTGGTTTGTCAAAATGTTAAGGGTTTAAACTTCACCCGGGGTTCCACATTTCGAGATATACCCGCACTGTTGGGCCATCCCGGGTGGATTAGTCTGGGCCGGAAGGGCTTGGGATACCACCTCAAAAAAAAAAAATTTAATGTATTTTTCACTTTAAAAGACTACAATATCTTTTGATTTTACATTTTTTTTTCAATGAGAACAAGAGATTGCTAAATTTAATCCCAAACAAATTTATGTTTGACAAGCTTAGTCCTAAAATATTTTTTTTGACTTTTAAAGTTCCCAAATTTTTTTACCTAAAACAATTAAGGTATTTTTTTCACAAATTTCATCAAAATTTTTAAGAATTTAACACTTTGTGTGATTTTAGTCGAATAAAGAAAAAATAATTAAATATTTTTATATGAAATATCTACAAAATTAGAGTAAAAATGTTGCAACACTCATTTACAACCTATTTGTGAAAGGATAAAACGTTATATATAAAAATATATTTTATTTAAAATGATTTGATTACCCTTTTTTTTATTTAATAAAATACACAAACCGTTAAATTTTAAATATTTTTGACGAAATTAGTGAAAAAAAACCTTAATTTTCTTATGTAAAAAATTTTGGACGGTAAAAGTCTATATATATATATATATATAATATTTACAATATTGTTGTTTTTTCAAAAAAAAAAAAAGTGATTATATCTAGATAATTTTACACCTTTAAAAAATTGGCAAGAAGTTTTTTTAGAGAAAAAAAATATATGTATATCTTACATTTTAAAATTAGTAATTGATTATTATATATATATATATATATACACACTAGAGAAAATAAGTCTTTCAAATTTAACCATGTAAAACTATATATATATACAAAAACTTTTGAAATTACAAAAAAATTTCTTCAAACTTTGTAAATTTTTTTTTTAAATTTTTATTTATTTTTCTCTTTTACAAAACATGTGCACTTTAAAAGTCAACCATATAATTAATATGAACTTAATTGGTAAATCACTTCTCTCTTTGCATCATTTTTGTTTTTGGTAAGTTCTTTGCATCATTAATGACTCCGCTCCATTGTTTCTTTCCCGATGCAAGGGGACATCGTTACTGGGACTCTCTCTCCTCTCTTCTGTTAGTATATTTATATATATATTACTCTCTCAAAAATATATATATAATTATTACAAGATATAAATATATAATTTTTTAAAAAATACAAAAAATTAATATTGGTGTAAATCTATTTATTATGTGAATATCTGCCCCCAACGACCCCCCCCCCCCCCCCCCCCCCTCCTTGCCTTTCCCCCCCCTTCCTCATGCCGTGTCTATCTATTTATTATGGCCTAAAAAAACATCTACAAAACATCTTCTTGGTCTTCCCCCCCCCCCCTTAAAAGGGATACCCCTAATTGACTATGAGTACCTAAGCTCATTCTTATATACCATTACACATTCACTTATCATTTCGATGTGGGATGAGGTATCACAATATCTTTTAAGGTATTCTATACCTTCTAGACTTCTTTCTCGTCTTGTTGCTTAGTTTATCTAAACTAGGTCCTATTTTCTATAGGGTTTTATACCTATAAATAGAAACAAGTCTTCTACAAGACAAAATATCAATAAAATTACTCTCTATTTTTTTTCCTTATATTGTCTCTATTTTCTGTTGATTGTATTAGTTTTATAACAAATATATATTTAATTTTTTTATTTGAATGAAAATAATCAATAAATATGAGTTCTAAAACATTAATTAGGAGTTATGAAAAAATAAATTAATAAATATACATTAATTTTCTAATGTTATAAGTTAAAAAAAAACATTCCAATTTTTCCCAATTTGATAAATAAAATTACTAGGTGAGTGGGTAGTGTGCTCTCTTGCCTTAAGTGAGATCGATGATTCAAACTTAATTCATATGTGCTGCTGTTTAAAATTTGAGGTCAAAGTCTACTTTTGCAAGAGATCAACCCGACTCAAACGAGGATAAATTTGTATAATAATTTTGATATTATAATCAATATTGATGAAGAAAGCAAATTTTCAATATTCCATTACATATTAAGAACCAATCAAATTTCATTATATTTTTGGGGAGTATGTCCCAAGAATAAAACTCAAAGCAAACAACTCTGTTGTATCAAAATAGTTACCCGAAATTATTTATTTATTTATTATTGATTTTTATTAGTCGTTTAATTTTTATCTTTATTGTATTATTAGATTCTTATTTTATTTTTGATTGAAGAAACAAATTATTTTTATCAAATTTAAGTAACAAAATTCACATTTTAAGGGCATGTAAGTCACATAGAACGTATTTTTGTCATTCAAAATCTCATTAAATAATTTATATTTTAATAAAATATTTATTCCTTAATGAAACAAAGTCAAGAAAAAAAAAAACCTAGATGAAATGAATAAAAAAAAAAAAAAAAAAAGAAGTAAGGATTTGATTACGTCCAATTTTTTTGTGAATTTGGATATTATTTAATTAATTATGGAGCTGAAAAAAATGAAAAGATGTGGCAAACGTAACAATATCAACCAAAGAAATAGAAGAGAGTGTCTCTAACAATTAAATGATCACACATCGCCCTCTTTTGGTCACCACTTCATCTATAAATAGAAGACAAAGACAAACAGAAGTGATGTATCGGACAGAAGAAAAGAAACTCGGACGATCCCCTTAGTTTCAAAAGAAGCAGCAAAACTCTTGCCCATCCTTCCTTTGAGATCAAGTCCCAAGGCCCTCGAGAAGTCAAATCCACTTCGAGATGAAATCCAAAGACCATAGGAGAAATTAAATCAAATATAGATGGATCGAGATCAAACCCAAAAAGACCCTCAAATTCACGACGAAAAGAATTAGTGAAGATATTATTATCTTGTCAACATATATTTTTGATTATTTATTTTGCAAATGATGTTATCGAAAATTTATTGTTTACATAAGGGTAAATTTTAATAATTAAATATTAACAAAATATGACAAAGATGATCCTCTATCCAATCAAAAATAAAATTACGTAACAAAAAAAATTCGTTTGTCTAAATAAAAATAATATATAGAGAAATGCAAATTTATTATTTATTCATATATATATATATATATATATATATATATATATTTTAGTTAACGACGACAAGAGTAATATCTTCTACATTTCCCGAGAGGGCATTGAATCTCGGAATGGCATATACTCTTACAAGGTGGACAAAAGTTCATAGTGCTATTGCAAGAACATGAAAATTTACTATTTTTCAATTCTCCAATTTCTTCATTTCCTTCCACTCCGGATGATACCAACTCACCTACAAACAACAATACAAAATAATTCAATTATACATACATATATATATATATATATAATAATAATAATAATAAAGAAAAATTAGCCTATTTATTTTTTTTAAGACATTTATATTCATTCCTTAATTTTTTAAGACATTTCGTATAGGTTTTTAAGATCATTTTATCATTTCTAAATAAGCTTCAAACCAAACAAAGAAATTTATGAAAAAGTAGTCGGAAGTACTTACTTTTATATATATATATATATATAAAGTTCTAAAAATTAATATAAAGAGACGAACTACTAAAATATAAGAAATTAAATAGACTAACTTTCTAGAAAATAAATTAACATAAATGAAATTTGAAAAAAATAATCGAATAATAAAATTAGACATCTTTCCTTTAAAAGGGATCTTATATTTGTGAATACTAGGAAGCTATTAGTCTCTCTCGTAAAATTAACAAAGAAACAAATATTATCTAGAGTTCTAGAAACCCTAATATGTAACAAGGAAATATCGAGGATTTTATGAAATAATATGACATTACGTGAATATCAAATAGAATTAAAACTCGAAAAACAGATAAAATTGGACAAAATTTGCTATTAATTTAGCATAGTATGGAAATGGAGAAAGTAAAAACTTACAATTAGAACCATAAAGTATGATGCTAAGTATAAAAACGCAGAGATATATTTTTTTCATTGCTTTCTTTTTTTTTTTTTTCAATATTTGAGTATATATGTAAAAATGCATGTGTGGTTATGTTTTATATATATATATATATATATATATATATATATATATATATATTTAAATATATATATATATTTTTTTTTTTTAAATAAAAAAAAATGTAAATGAAAATTGCATGTAATAAATATTCATACTATCTAACTGCCTTACCTATGCATTTAATAGAATTTAATCACAACAATATTTTAGATATGATTATTAATTCGAAGTTTTCGTACACCTCTAAATATCATTTATTTAAATTTGACCTTTAATTAATTTAGTATGAACAAAATTTTATTATATATTTAATTATATATTTAAATAAATATTGAAAATATTGAAAGATTTTGCTCTTGTGATGAGTGACACATGGAAAACTAATAGTCATTGATTGTCATTCTCTTCATCTATAAATAGAGACCAAGTGAAGCATTCAAGAAGGGTGGAAATTAAAGGTAAAATCTCGGTGCAGAGAAGAAAAGAAACTCCGACGATTCCCTTAGGATCGCCATGAGTTTCGGCGCGACATCCCCCCTTCGAGATCAAGCTCAAAAACCCTAAAGCCCTCGGGTTCCAAATCCATTCCGAGATCCTCCAAAACGCCCCTGGAAGAAATCAAAATCCATTGGATCGAGACAAGCCCAAAATGCCCTGGACCACGAAAAAAAGAGGGAGAAATATAAAAATTGAGCCCAATATCAAATATATATTATCTTGGACATATATATTTTTGATTATTTATTTTGCAGATAATAATAATCGAAAAGAAAATTTTTATTGTCGACAGTATCAAATCGTATTTTTTTTTCGAGTGATTACGTTTCTATTTTTTCATACACAAAATTTTACGATAAAAGAGTTATTTTCTAGCGGTTACGTGCAAGGATGTAATTTTCCATCTTAACAAATCGAATAGAAACAGCAGAAAAGCTAACAATTAAAGACTTGATGTAATCACTACCGACAAATCTTTACATCAAACTTTGAGTTTGGTTAAGAGAAATTGATGAATTTGGTCCGATATAAATTTATATTCGATAAGTTTAGTTCTATTTTTTATTTTTCGCTTTTCTTTTAAAGTTTTAAAATTTTTTACGAGAGAAAAATAAGATATTTTTTATAGATTCCGGTGATTTTTTTTTTTTTTTAAAAAATTAATGATTTGTGTGATTTAGTCAATTAATGAAATGACAATTAAGTCACTTTACATGAAATATATGAAAATTTACTATTATGTTAATTTTACGAGATTTATACATGACACTAATAATATATATAATCAAACCGATTGATGCTTAGATATCGAGTACAATCGTGAAAAATTCAAAATAAAATTGACAAAATAACTCGAAAATTCATGTGATGCCTATGAAGATATTGTAACACTAAAAATAAAAAAGAAATATATATTAGTACACACATTTAAGATTTCATCTGAATCGGAATATTTATTATCAACTCGAAATATTTATTTTTTAGTACAACAAGAACGATATTAAATAATTGACCCTCAATACCTTCACACCTATAGTTACAACATGATCTAGCGGGTCAAAATTGTACATAAATTCTTACTTCTTTTTAATCTAACAATATGATTCCAAATTTCTAGAGATAAGGAGAAGGAGAAATAATTTTTGAAGAAGAAATAAGTAAGAAAAAAGAAAAGAAGTAAACTTACTATTCTTATTTTTTTATTTACGGCCCCCCCCCATCAAAACAACATCAAATCCTTGAAAAGCCAAACCTTCTCCAATCGGCCTTCTTTTTAATGGCGATTAATTTAATTTTAATTTTTTTAATGTTAGGATGGGTAACCTACCCTGGAAAGTCCTCATGTTGCACTCCTCCTTTTCCCTTTTATTTATTTTTTTTTTTTCCGCTTCTCGTCTCAATTTATTCTTATTTATGCTACTCACAACACCAAATATCATCAAATCCTTTGAAAAGCCAAACCTTCTCCAATCGGCTCTTCATTTTTTATGTGGCAGATTTTAATTTAATTTAATTTTTTTTGTTTGTTTTAATGTTAGGCGTGCGCTCGACATGTCTGGTACTACGATTCATTAAAAATTCACCACTAGTATTAAAATAAATTATGAACGGATATATGAGGAAATGCGAAAAATTTTGACATTTTGAGAATTGGCGTATTTTCGGAGTTTAATTTAAATAAAAAGATTGCGCAAGACATGATGGGTGCGATCATACCAGCACTAATGCACCGGATCCCATCGAACTCCGAAGTTAAGTGTGCTTGCGCAAGTCCTCGTGTTGCACTCCTTTTTCCCTTTTATTTATTTTTTTTTTTCCGGCCCTCCTCTTCTCGTCTCAATTTATTCTTATTTATGCTACTCACAACACCAAATATCATCAAATCCTTTGAAAAGCCAAACCTTCTCCAATCGGCTCTTCATTTTTTATGTGGAAGATTTTAATTTAATTTAATTTTTTTTTTTTTTTTTAATGTTAGGCGTGCGCTCGGCATGTCCGGTTCTATGATTCAATAAAAATCCACCACTAGTATTAAAATAAATTATGAACGGATATATGAGGAAAGGCGAAAAATTTTGACATTTTGAGAATTGGCGTAGTTTAGGAGTTTAATTTAAATAAAAGGATTGCGCAAGACATGATGGGTGCGATCATACCAGCACTAATGCAACTGGATCCCATTAGAACTCCAAAGTTAAGTTTGCTTGGTGAGAGTAGTACTAGGATGGGTGACCCCTTGGGAAGTCCTCTGTGTTGCACTCCTTTTTCCCTTTTATTTATTTTTTTTTTCCCACCCTCCTCTTCTCGTCTCAATTTATTCTTATTTAGGCCCTACTCTACAACTCTTAATTTTTCTTATTTAAGATACTAACCAAACCCAAATCATCATTTTTATGTAGATTTTAATTTAATTTAATTTTTTTTTTTTAATGTTAGGCGTGCGCTCGGCATGTCTGGTACTACGATTCATTAAAAATCCACCACTAGTATTAAAATAAATTATGAACGGATATATGAGGAAAGGCGAAAAATTTTGACATTTTGAGAATTGACGTAGTTTCGGAGTTTAATTTAAATAAAAAGATTACGACATATATGATGTGTGCGATCATACCAGCACTAATGCACCGGATCCCATTAGAACTTCGAAGTCAAGTGTGCTTGGGCAGAGTAGTACTAGGATGGGTGACCACTTGGGAAGTCCTCGTGTTGCACTCCTTTTTCCCTTTTATTTATTTATTTTTTTCCCGGCCCTCCTCTTCTCGTCTCAATTTATTCTTATTTATGCTACTCACAACACCAAATATCATCAAATCCTTTGAAAAGCCAAACCTTCTCCAATCGGCTCTTCATTTTTTATGTGGCAGATTTTAATTTAATTTAATTTAATTTTTTTTAATGTTAGGCGTGCGCTCGACGTGTCTAGTACTACGAATCAATAAAAATCCACCACTAGTATTAAAATAAATTATGAACGGATATATGAGGATAGGCGAAAAATTTTGACATTTTGAGAATTGTCGTAGTTTCGGAGTTTAATTTAAATAAAAAGATTGCGCAAGACATGATGGGTGCGATCATACCATCACTAATGCACCGGATCCCATAAGAACTCCGAAGTTAAGTGTGCTTGCGCAAGTCCTCGTGTTGCACTCCTTTTTCCCTTTTATTTAATTTTTTTTTGCCCGACCCTCCTCTTCTCGTCTCAATTTATTCTTATTTATGCTACTCACAACACCAAATATCATCAAATCCTTTGAAAAGCAAAACTTTCTCCAATCGCCTCTTCATTTTTTATGTGGAAGATTTTAATTTAAATTAAATTTTTTTTTTTTAATGTTAGGCGTGCGCTTGGCATGTCTGGTACTATGATTCAATAAAAATCCACCACTAGTATTAAAATAAATTATGAACGGATATATGAGGAAAGGCGAAAAATTTTGACATTTTGAGAATTGGCGTAGTTTAGGAGTTTAATTTAAATAAAAGGATTGCGCAAGAAATGATGGGTGCGATCATACTAGCACTAATGCACCGAACTTATAGAACTCCGGTAAGTAGGTGCTTGGGTGATAGTCCAGTACTAAGTATGGGTGCCCCTTGGAAGGTCTCGTGTTGCTGTCCTTTTTCTTTTTTTTTTTTTTCCGGCCCTCCTTTTCTAGTCTTAATTTTTTCTTATTTATGATACTAACAAAACCAAATATCATACGCAAATTTTAATTTAATTTTTTTTTTTTTAATGTTAGGCGTGCACTCGGCATGTCTGGTACTACGATTCATTAAAAATCCAGCACTAGTATTAAAATAAATTGTGAACGGATATATGAGGAAAGGCGAAAAATTTTGACATTTTGAGAATTGACGTAGTTTCGGAGTTTAATTTAAATAAAAAGATTGCGCAAGACATGATGAGTGCGATCATACCAGCACTAATGCACCGGATCCCATTAGAACTCCGAAGTCAAGTGTGCTTGGGCGAGTACTAGGATCGGTGACCACTTAGGAAGTCCTCATGTTGCACTCCTTTTTCCCTTTTTTTTATTTATATTTTTTCCCGGCCCTCCTCTTCTCGTCTCAATTTATTCTTATTTATGCTACTCACAACACCAAATATCATCAAATCCTTTGAAAAGCCAAACCTTCTCCAATCGGCTCTTCATTTTTTATGTGGAAGATTTTAATTTAATTTAATATATATTTTTTTAATGTTAGGCGTGCGCTCGACATGTCCGGTACTACGATTCAATAAAAATCCACCACTAGTATTAAAATAAATTATGAACGGATATATGAGGAAAGGCGAAAAAATTTTTGACATTTTGAGAATTGACGTAGTTTCGGAGTTTAATTTAAATAAAAAGATTGCGCAAGACATGATGGGTGCGATCATACCAGCACTAATGCACCAGATCCCATAAGAACTCCGAAGTTAAGTGTGCTTGCGCAAGTCCTCGTGTTGCACTCCTTTTTCCCTTTTTTTTTTTATTTTTTTTTCCCGGCCCCCCTCTTCTCGTCTCAATATATTCTTATTTATGCTACTCACAACACCAAATATCATCAAATCCTTTGAAAGCCAAACCTTCTTCTCCAATGGCTCATTTTTATGGAAGATTTTAATTTAATTTAAGTATATGTTTTTTAATTATGAACAAGCATCTTCACGGTACTACGAACCTAAAAATCCTAACAGTATTAAAAAAAATGAAGGTACCATTTGGGCCATGAACCTTAATATTTTTAAGCATCTTACGTAGTTTTAAAAAAAGATTTGAGTTTAATTTAAAAAAAAAAGATTGGTAAGCCATCTTGGTAATCAACAAAACTTACCATTTTGCCATGAACCTTAAGTATTGATAAGCATCGTTACCATTTTTGAACAAAACTTACCATTTTTTATGACTTTTTAGGCATCTTCCATTCTGTAACAATATATACTTATTTATGCTACCATCAACTTACCAAATATCATCAACATCCTTTGAAAACCATTTTAACCTTCTACCATATTTGCAACAAACCTTACTATTACAAGCATTTTGCCCATTTTTGAACCTTAGTATGATAAGCATATTACATTTTTGAACAAAACTTACCAATTTTTCCATGAACCTTACTATTGATAAGCATCTTACCATTTTTTGAACAAAACTTACCATTTTTGCCATGAACCTTAATATTGTTAAGCATCTTACCATTTTTTAAAAAAACTTACCATTTTTGCCATGAACCTTACTATTGATAACCATCTCACCATTTTTTGAACAAAACTTACCATTTTTGCCATGAACCTTAATATTGATAAGCATCTTACCATTTTTTGAACAAAACTTACCATTTTTTCCATGAACCTTACTGTTTATAAGCATCTTACCATTTTTTGAACAAAACTTACCATTTTTGCCATGAACCTTACTATTGATAAGCATCTTACCATTTTTTGAACAAAACTTACCATTTTTGCCATAAACCTTACTATTGCTAAGCATTCTTACCATTTTTGCTATTAACCTTACTATTGATATGAACCTTACTATTGATAAGAATCTTACCATTTTTTGAACAAAAGTTACCATTTTTTCCATGAACCTTACTATTGATAAGCATCTTACCATTTTTTTGTACAAAACATACCATTTTTTTCATGAACCTTACTATTGATAAGCATCTTACCATTTTTTGAACAAAACTTACCATTTTTGCCATGAACCTTACTATTGATAACCATCTTACCCTTTTTTGAACAAAACTTAACCTTTTTGCCATGAACCTTAATATTGATAACCATCTTACCATTTTTTAAACAAAACTTACCATTTTTTGCCATGAACCTTACTATTGATAAGCATCTTACCATTTTTTGATCAAAACTTACCATTTTGCCATAAACCTTACTATTGCTAAGCATCTTACCATTTTTTCCATGAACCTCACTATTGATAAGCATTTACCCTTTTTTCATGAACCTTACGATTGATAAGGCATCTTTTTTTGGACAAAACTTACCATTTTTGCCATGAACCTTACTATTGATAAACATCTTACATTTTTTAACAAAACTTACCTTTTGCCATAAGCATCTTAATTTTTGAACAAAACTTACCATTTTTTCCATGAACCTTACTATTGATAAGCATCTTACCATTTTTTGAACAAAACTTACCATTTTTTCCATGAACCTTACTATTGATAAGCATCTTACCATTTTTTGAACAAACCATACCATTTTTTTCATGAACCTTACTATTGATAAGCATCTTACCATTTTTTGAACAAAACTTACCATTTTTTTCATGAACCTTACTATTGATAAGAATCTTACCATTTTTTTAACAAAACTTACCATTTTTGCGATGGACCTTACTATTGATAATCATCTTACCATTTTTTGAACAAAACTTACCATTTTTGCCATGAACCTTACTATTGATAAACATCTTACCATTTTTTGAACAAAACTTACCATATTTTCCATGAACCTTACTATTGATAAGGATCTTACCATTTTTTGAACAAAACTTACCATTTTCCCCATGAACCTTACTATTGATAAGCATCTTACCATTTTTTGAACAAAACTTACCATTTTTTCCATGAACCTTACTATTGATAAGCATCTTACCATTTTTTGAACAAAACTTACCATTTTTTCCATGAACCTTACTATTGATAAGCATCTTACCATTTTTTGAACAAAACTTACCATTTTTTCCATGAACCTTACTATTGATAAGCATCTTACCATTTTTTGAACAAAACTTACCATTTTTGCCATGAACCTTACTATTGATAAGCATCTTACCTTTTCGGTGAGACTAATCCGGACTTGGCTTACGGAATGCTCGTAGAGTTCAACTCTTACTCGAGGGTTATGACCTGGCCAGAGCTTTTAACATGGCGCTAACCACCCCAGAGGGATTCGAAACCTATTTTAAGAAAATTGGTGGATTCAATTCTTAAACTATTTTTGGTCATTCGGTTTAGTCCTCAAATTTTATTTTTTACCTATTTTGTCCTCAAATATATTTTGCACAGTTTACATTTTATCTTTAGAGGTAAAACTAATTAAATCCATTTTATGTAAGAGTAAAAATAGAAAATTCTAAATTATTTTTTCCTTGTAATATATATATATATATAAACAATTAATTAGTTGGAGGATTAGATTGGAGCTAAAAATGTATTTTTATGAATAAAATAGGTAAAAATTAAGGTTTACGGATCAAACTGACTAAACGAAAATAGTATAAGAAAAAAAAAACTAAGTTAGCTAATAAAAATAATTTAGAAATCAAAATTACCATGAAATAACATAAAATCATATACATGAATTTATATATATATTATATATATATATATATATATATTGATATATGAAACAAATAATATATACATATTACCAATTTCTTCTCTTAAAGAGGTTTATAAGCAATCACTGCCTTTTTTTTTATTTTTTTTAAATATATATTTTTTTAATTTGTTTTAAATTCATGATTTCAGGGGTGATAAGTGAGACTATTGAATAAATAGATTATTCAGTTTCGAGTTATACACATGTCATATCCAATTAGATATTAACAAGATTTGTTTGCTTTGGATGGGTGAGATCTATAGACCTTCTAGAATAAATTAATTTCCTTAGCATTTTTATAAGTTAGATAGATATATAATTAGATTGACACGTTAATATCGGATAATTATATTGGTAAGTTAATGAGTATTGACATATTTTAATGAGTTTCGAAATATACATATATATATATATATCATATTCACGATCAATTATATGTATCAAATTATTGGTTTTTGTTAGTTTGTAAAATTTGGTTTGTTGTTTATCCGTTTGTTTAACATTTGAATGAGTTTTCCTTAATTATAGGAAACTTAATCTAAAAAATTTTGTTGTATTTAAACAAAATTTCTTGTTCAATAATCAGTGGAGTTCAAACATCTTTTTACATACATATTACTTTTTCCTAATTTTTTCAGAGTTCTAACATTCATCATTCTTTATTTGTTGAGGTAAAATTTTCTGATTTACGTCTTATATTGTATTTTAATTGGGCATTGTAATAGTTTTGAAATTTTTCTATATATGTTTTTTCGAATTAGATAATAAGGATATAGAATTACAAAATATCAATATATATCTATATATATTATATTTTTTAAGGATATGGGATTAAGAAAATATATCTATTTATATATATATATATATATATTATATAATATTTATTTTCTTCTTCTAACAATTTTTTTTTTTGTGACTAAATATAATAAATTTTTTCATTGTGCATTAGGTCCATATATAATTTTATATATGGTCCAATTTAAATTTAATTGAAACTTTTATTATAAATCTCTATGCCACATCTCTTTATACTATTTATTATTCACACACTATTTTTCTACTTATAAAAATTCTATTATCACTAGGTCCATATAGCTTCGTGTATAGTCCAAAATTAGCTATGAAATATATATATATATTATATATATATATATATATATATATATATAGCTTGTTTTGAATCATACCGTTCATATAAATTGGTCTTCCTTTTTTTTTTTAGTGCAAACATCGTTTCGTTTTATACTATTTACTTATCACATGTAATTTGTTACATACTATTTTCTAATTTTTGAAATGGAAATTCTATTATTAATTGAGTCCATATATATATATATATATATATATAATATATATATATATATATATTGGGACAAGGGTGTGCATAAGGTTTTTGATTTAATTTTATATTTTAATTTTTTTAAAAATAAAAATTAGCTAAAAATATGATAAATCAACGAAAAATGTACAAAATCAAAACAAATTTTTACATATAATTTGATACAAAATTTTGGTTCAAATCGAACACTATTTTTCCAATTTTAAAAATGTAAACTCTCTTTTTTCCTCTTTTAAAAATGGAAGATTTGTTTATATAATACATACATATAACTTTATTGTCCCAAACTAATTAACTATAATTAATATATGTATATGGTAACTGATTAATTATGAACTTTGATTTGTCCATTCCTGTTATAATGTGCATGTGCAACATGTGTACATTACCCTCTCATGATTTTCCCTATAAATACTTGCATACATTGTTTAATCTATCCGTGCTTTCTCTCTTATTCAAGCTTTTCAAATCTTTGGTTCAAATTCTCTTGAATCTTCGCTGGTTAGAATAAGATTCATTACTTTTCTTCTTCCTTTCCTATAATATATATATATATATATATATATATATATATATATATATATATATATTTGTGTTCATGTTTAATGTACACATATATATATTAGTTTGTATAAGGATGGTTCGAAGTATTTATTATTAAGTCAGAATATCGTTTTAATACTGTGCCCACCTATAATCTTGTTTACATATGTTTTTTTTTTTTGGGTAGGTTTAAGTTATCACAATGGCTTTGGATATCGCTGTCACTACAGAATCATCATCGGCTGCTTTTGAAAACCACAAGAGTTCCAACAATGGCGGAATCTCAAACAAATTCATGTGGCCTGAAAAAGACTTAGTCCCAGCAGTTCAAGAACTTCAAGAATCCGTGGTTGACCTTAAAGGGTTCTTCAATGGCGACAAAGATGCAATATTAGAAGCTGCAAATCTGATCAGAGCTTCTTGTTTGGAGCATGGTTTTTTTCAAGTGGTTAATCATGGTGTTGATCCTGATCTTATCAAAATAGCTCATGATCAAGTTAAAGCTTTTTTTATTCTTCCAACTGATGAAAAAATGAAGGGTGAAGCTGAACCTGGTAGTCGTTTTGGATATTCATTTGCTCATTCCTATCGTTATTCATCAAAATTGCCATGGAAAGAAATTATTACTTTTGGATTCTCTTATGATAATTCTGATGATGGTGTTACTGAGTTTTTCCAATCAAAATTTGGCAGAAATTTTGAGGAAATGGGGTAAGACTATACTTTCTTATATACATACGGACATACATATATATATGAGAATACTTACAACGATTATGAAACTTGTGACGTTTTACGATGCAATCTTTTCATATTAGAATTGAATACTTACAAATGATTCTCTCTCCCTTTTTGTTTTTTATTTTTAGGAGAACGCTTCAAAAGTATTGTGAGGCTATGAAGAAATTATCTCTTGTTTTAATGGAGGTTATTGGAATAAGTTTAGGGGTGAATCAAGCTTACTTCAAAGAATTCTTTGAAGATGGAAATGCAATTATGAGAGCTAATTGTTACCCAATTTGTCCAAACCCTAGTTTGACTCTTGGTGTTGGCCCTCATAATGATCCAACATCTTTGACTATTTTGCATCAAGATCAAGTTGGAGGTTTGGAAGTTTTCATTGATAACCAATGGAAATCAGTTCGTCCAAGAAATGATGCATTGGTCATCAACATTGGTGATACTTTTGCGGTATGTTTTTCTTCAGAGTTCAATACGTTAGAACTTTTCTAACCCTTTTGTATATGTTTCTGACTTGACTAGTTGCAAAGTTTAAGTTGATAAGAAAACTAAAATGATCAGGATTATAAAATTTTGGTAGTCAAGATTATAAAATTTTGTTGTGATATATTTTGTGCATATAAAAACGAGTTTAAGTTTAACTACTTATTATTAACTCGAGAATTTTTTTTTTGTTTGTGTTAATGTGCAGGCAATGACTAATGGAATATACAAGAGTTGTCTTCATAGGGTGATTGTGAATGAGGTTCAAGATAGAATATCATTGACATATTTCTTGAACCCTAAAGATGACAAAGTTGTGAAACCCCCAAAAGAGCTAATTAGCAAAGAAGAACCAAGAAAATACCCTGATTTCACATGGGATGATTACAAGAACTATACTTTCAAGAATTACAGATCAGATGGTGCTACCTTTGAGAACTTTGTTAATTGGATCATATCTTCATCAAAGAATTGAGAAATATATATACATACATATGTATATGTATGTATGTATGCAACTCTTTATCTATCTAGCTTTTAAGGAAGAAATACAATTCTCACCCTCTATATCTATAATGAAATATCTATAATGATTTCTCTATGTAGCTATTTCTATAATTTTTTCTTTTGAAGAAAAAAAAATATAAAAAATATTTTCGATAATATATATCTCTTTTGAATATATTTGATGATTGGCTTCAATCTTTGAACATGTCTGGTGATTCTTTTTGTTATGAAATCATCTTTACTTTATATTTATAGATGAAGAAGTGACTAAAACAGTTGATTTGATTGGTTTTGAAAAGCATAATAAGAATAAATTGAGGAAGAAAGGAGAAAAATGCGCAAATATTTGAGATATCAATATCAAAATGAAAAAGAAAAGTAGGAAATAAGGAATTAGAAGGGAAAAGAAAAAGGGAAAGAGATAGTTATGCCAAACGCAAGCTTAACTTTGGTCTATAAATTGAAAATATATATGATTTTATAAATGGAAAATTTATCAAACATAAATAAATGAAGCAATAAATATACATATATATTGTTACTAAACATAACACCCATATTCGGTATGAGTTGCGCCTGCAAAGTCCAACTCTTACTCGTGGGAAGACCTCACCCTAACTCTTAAATGACGCTCAAGTGAGTGTCGACCATTCAACCTCTTGTAGCATTCACAATGCGCTTTTCTATTTTGATCGATTATTGAGTAAGCTTATTAATAAATATACTATTATAACAAAATTACAGTATAATATATTGTAAATATTTAATGTACATACATAATTTTTTATTTGAAAAACTCTATAAATACCATCATGTCAAGGAACATATTACCACACGAACTTCATATATATATATATATACATATATATATATAAAATAAAGAAACGACGAGAACCTTTTTTTTTGCATTTTTATACTCTACATCATATTTTCTCATTTCAATTGTAAGTCTTCTCATTTTCCATTTTCCATTTTCCATTTTCAATATCCATCTTCGTTTTTTACGATATTTGAAATCACTAATGATGTGGCCTCCAATCTCCAATCACCTTAGTCTCAATCCTCAAGATCTTCGTTCCTGTAAAAAGCAAAGCTAAAACGGAGATCGCTCTCCGTGAAGCTCCTCCGATGCTTAAGTCGGAAACAAAACAAGAGGAAAGGCTGAAAAGACTAGGGTTTTTAGAGAAGAAATCCACTTACCTCCTCTCATTGTTTGATCTTATATTTATAATGATATCTAACTTCTTAGTCCGAATAGACTTCTCGATGATTAAAGAATTTATCTCTTTCTTCATCTAATTCGAATTCATTTTCAATTGCATCCGAAAAATCTAACTCTTATTAAGAGAAAAATTTCACTGTAACTATATATGGTGCTTAATTTCGATTTAATTGCTAAATATCATTTTTTTTTGAAATGTTTCTCAGAAAAGCATGACTTTTTTTCCCCAAATTTTATTTGTGTTAATTTATTTTAATGATAATATGTCTTTTTTTAAAAAAATTATTAATTGATTTTTTTTTATTATTTATTTATTTATTTATTTTTGCAGATCAGCTGTTCTATGGAGTGCAAGGATTTGAAGAAAATGCAAGAAAATGTAACTTGTGGAATTAAATGCAAATTTGTTTTTCTTTGCTCCTCTCCAAAGAAGTACAAAAAATATTACTTTTGTCAGAATTGATATATAAAAATAAATAATAAATCTATTTCATTCTATTTATCAAAGTTTCTTATTCACTCAAAAAATTTGTTACAATAAATTATTAGTTTAGTACAATAGAAAAATGCATTGTAAATACTATATGATATCGAAAATTGACACTTGTTGGGAACGTCATATAAGATTTAAAATGAGATCTTTGTCATCTAAAAATTAGACCCTACATAGCACACAGACCAAGAGTAAAATATTTTTCATCTAATAATTAGATTCTATAGACAATTCAAACTAAATTCAGATTAGTGGATCTCTAATTCTTAAAATATTAAAATAAAATAAAGTGAAAAGCTAAACTATACAAGCACAACCCGAATTAATCGAAGACATTCTCCTCTAGACCTTTTTTTCCTCTTGTTTGTATGTATGTATTTGCAAAATATCAAGAAGAATATAATCTTTAAAAGTTTTCTTTTTATTAATTTTATTTTAAAATTAAATCCCCGTGAAGAAAGGCATTGTGAACGTCCATTTGATGAAACTCCCAATTCTTGGCAGCTGCAAGAGCCAAGAAAACACGAACAATGACCATTTTAGCCACAAGGGCGAATGTTTCGGTGTAGTCGAGACCTTCCACTTGATGATTACCCAAGATAACAAGACGCGCTTTTAAGAGCTCAATGGTGCCATCGGCATGATATTTGATCTTGTAGACCCATTTACATCCGAGAGCCTTTTTGCCCGGTGGTAACACAACCATATCCCAAGTGTGATTAGCCTCAAGAGCGTGAATTTCAGATTGCATGGCCGCGCGCCAGCCAGCATCTGTCATGGCATCGTGAAAAGGGCGAGGTTCACAACAAGCAAGAACAGCAGCAAGGAAAACTCTATGGGGAATAGAAAACCGATCACAATTCGGAAAAGATGCTATAGGATAGGGTGTACTTGAGGAATGAGAGAAAGTTGATGAACGCGAGGAAGGACTCAATGTTTGAATAGTGTGAGCAACATAATCACGGAGCAGTACAGAAGGACGACGGTCGCGCATGCCACGACCAAGAAGAGGTGCAGAATCTGCTGCAGGATCCGTGGGTTGGGCAACACGATCACCAAGAGTTGTGGTTGTGGTGTCCACTGGTTGTGCAGCAGGAGCAGACATAGGAGCAGCAAGAACCGATACTACAACATCGGATATCGATGTTACAACATCGGGGGTGGCAGGGACCGATGCTACAACATCATTTGCAACAGGATGTAATGCTGCAACATCATCGTCCAACACAGGAGCAAGGTCCGAAAAAACATGTCCAACATCATCCCGAACTGCAGGCCTTGAGAAAGAGAGCTGGAATGGAAACTCATTCTCATGAAATCGGACATCACGTGAGACAAAGAATGTGTTGGAGTCGAGATCATACAGTTTCCAGCCTTTCTTACCATGTGGATAACCAACAAACACACATTTACGACTCCGGGGAGCAAATTTATCACCCTTAGAGTGTTGAGTATGGGAAAAACACAAGCATCCAAACACTCGAAGTGCATGAAAAGATGGAGGATAACCAAAAAGGAGCTCAAAAGGGGTTTTATTATTCAACAAGGAAGAAGGAGTGCGATTAATGAGATAAACAACGACAAGAATACATTCCCCCCATAAACTAATGGGTAAATTCGCTTGAAACATCAAAGCACGCCCCACATTTAAGATATGTTGATGTTTCCTCTCGACCCGCCCATTTTGTTGAGGAGTGCCAACACATGAGGTCTAAAAACAAATTCCCGAAGCAACAAAAAAAATTAGCCAAGCACTTAAATTTATTTCCATTATCACTACGGACAATTTTGATTCGTTTATCAAATTGGCGATCCACCATTGCAAAGAACGAGGAAAAAACCTTAGAAACCTCAACTTTATTGCATAACAAATACACCCAAACAACACGCGAAAAATCATCAACTATTGTTAAAAAATAAATAGCATCACAGAAGAAGGAGTAGACTAAGGACCCCATAAATCATAGTGTATTAACTCAAAGATGCAACTAGTCTTATTATCACTATCGGAAAAAACTTGCACGAGTTTGCTTAGCTTGTGGACAAACTTCACAAGCTTTAGGAAGCTGCTTGCATCAAGAACTAGAACTAATAGCAGGAACTAATTTGACGATGCGATATGATGGATGACCCAACCTACGGTGCCACAACTCGAATTCAGTCAGCTCGGAAGCAACCACAATGTGAGCAGCAGGTAGTCCCCGAAAATAATAGAGTCCTTCCCGTGTTCACCTGCTCTAATCGGATTCCCCGAGGGTTGGGCCTGTATAGCACACGAAAGATCGGTGAAGTGGACAATACACTTAGAATCATCAATTAATTTTGACACCGAAATTAGACTGCATTCAATTGCGGAACAAAAAGAACATTGTTAATGATCAAAGCGTTGGAAAGAACCACACGTCCCCTCATAGTTGCACATGCTGTCGCACCATTTGGCAAGACGACGGGGCAGTCGACAATGCGATGTGCATCAACCAAACATCAAAGATTCTCAGTAACATGATGTGAGGCACCAGTGTCAATAATCCTTGGTAAATAAAAAGACTCACCAGTCATCCGATCAGTGGAGGATTCTTGAGTTTTAATCATGTTGAATAGGATATGAACCCGATCTGGAGTCGGATCTGCTAGCGCCGAAGACCCATCAGGTTGGGAAGGCTGCGAAAGTCTCAACCACAACATTAGCATGGATAGGGGCAGTCCCGACACCATCCCACGGCCAGAACCACGCTTAGAGCCACGGTTGCGCTCACCCCACCACTCCCGATAACCGTGGATTTTGAAGCAGGTCCCATAGTCATGTCCCGATTGCTGGCAATGATAAAAAAACAATTTGGATTTATCCGGACGATCCGAGGACATCTTAGAACGATCAACCTGCAAGGCAAAGGCATGAGCATCATCCGTAAGGGTTTTACCAGCGAGCAATAGTGCGAGAGCGCTCCTCTTGAAGGAAAGCCTGATATGCACGATCAAGAGTTAGAGGCGGATCTTGAGAGAGTAAATTCGTTCGCACGGTCGAGTAAAGATCATCATCCACACCAATGAGCAACCGATGTAGGCGTTCTTCTTCACGATCGGAAGCAAATTTCGCAGCCACACCAAAGGTACAATGGGCACAAGAACAGTTATGTAAAGGCTTCAACCGCAACAAATCATCATACAAACCCATCAATCTATTGTAATAATCATCAAAAGACATCCCCTTTGTTTGAACGCACTGTATGATATTAGCGCGTAGTTGTTGAAGCCGCCCCTTTTGATACAGCCACAAAGGTCGAGCCTCTTCGTGATAAGGAATCAAGGAAGAAATTTTGGAATCCATGCTACGTAATATCCACGACACGAGCATCGAATTCACAGTATCCCAGTCGAGCAGCTTCTTCTTGTCAATTGGTTTATCGATCGTGCCGTCGATGAACACAAATTTCCGTCGAGATTTCAAAGCAAGAGTAATTGCTCGAGACCATGCGATGTAATTCTCGCCTGTAAGTAAAACATGAGTAATCGGATTACCCGGTTGATCTCCCGACCCGAGATAAAACGGGAAGGAAGGGTCGATTTTCCCATCGCTTTCTTGCATGGTTATAGCAGAAACTCGCGTATGGCAAGGTCTGTGTTAGTTTAGAAAATTACGGTTTATGTGGAGGCTTTGATACCATGACAAGATTTGGGAAGCAGAATTTTTTGTGTGTTATTTCTCTCAATAAAGATGTTTATATACAACTAATCATTGCTAAATCATTGCCTAATCATTGGCTCAATAAACGGCCCAATTAATGATATGCTATCTAAATACAACACTGTCTAAATATAGCACAATATACATATATTCATATAGTAAATCCCAACAGAAAGTGACGGTATTTTATAAAAAACTACAAAAGTAAAATTCACAAAAACATAATAATATTTTACTTGAAACATGACACCATTTTTTACAAAAAGGAATCAGTATATTTATTCACATAATATAACAATAATAATAATAATTTTATTTTTATCCTTGTGTAAAATAGGTTAAAAATCTTTAGAGAGATTAGCGGAAAAAAATAAATTAAAAATAATTGTAACCTGCACAACTTATTCAAGGGGACTAGTTAAAATTACAAAATTTGTTCAAAGATAAAATAGGTAAAAAAATAAAGTTTGAGAATTAAATTGACTAACGGAAATATTAGAATTAGAAGGATTCAATAAACCTATTTCCATAAAAACTGATTAGAATTAATTTTTCTTTCCTCTATTTTTTCATTCTAATAATAAATCAACTGTTTTCTTACCTATTTTTTTAATAATATATCAATATATATTTTATGTCTTCGAATTAATTGAAACACTTAATTTATGTATTTAGAAGTAATTAATTTTTTTACTTGTTAGTGTTCTTTTAAGTTTTTTATTTATATAAAATTTAAAATTTGATTTTATAGTATACATATATGTATGTGGTATATAAGAGATGAAAAACTGCTTAGGCTATACAAGGGAGATAACAGAAATTTTTAAACTTTTGTAACTACTAATATTAATAGTATTCCTAGACAAATAGAATTTTTTTTTTTTTTTTTTTATACATAGAATTCTACTACAATCATAATAAAGCTAATCGTAGGACTATGTTTTCATATATATATATATATATATATATATATTAGATAATCATCAGCACGCAACTGTGGGATGCAAATATAATAATAATTTTTTCTTTTAATTTTAGTGTATTTGTTATATAAATAACTACTAACTCTTTATTTATAATCTTCTACCTCTTCTATTGATGATTAAGATCATTTTGATCTTATGGTGATTAAGATTTAATTATAACAATATATAATTGTCTATATATTTTTATATTATTCTACTATAATGTACAACTTTTTAGTATTCTCTACAAATTTCTTCAACATTTTACACTACTTTACTTCCTTTTAAAATGTTCTAATAAATTCTAATATATTGTAAAGAAATTCAAATTGTTTTGAAATAGGCAAAGGATCTTTTTTGGGTAGAAAATGATTTTACCGAAACTATTACATCAAAGCAATTTTTGCTTCTAAAAAAGGAAAAAAAAAAAAAAAAAAAAAGACACTCCAAAATGAAATCCTCAGCCATCAATTGTAATTTACAACAACACTTCAGCAATAGGAGAGAGAAATAAAGCAATAGGAGAGAGAAATAATTACAGCAATTTCAATTCTATCAAAAGTGGGTATAAAGTAGTCTTTCAATCTGAAAATGGCAAAATTTTCAACACTATATCAAATAAATGCTACAAGGAAAAGGCATCCTTGAATCTGGAAACATGCATCTCATTAAAATCCTTAAAAATATTCAATTGTCTCAAGATGCAAGACAGTGGAGAGTAAATTTATCTCCCAAGAAGCTTGTAGCCAAAAAAAAAAAATAAATAAATAAACAACAAAAAAAATAATCTATAAGACAGATGATCAAGTTCTTGGTTTGACATAATGAGAAAGCGCATTGTGAATGTTATGAGAGGTCGAGGGTTCGACATATGTTGTAAGCGTCATTTAAGAGCCGGAGTGACATCTTTCTCCAAGTATTGGACTTTGTGGGTGCAACTTGGGCCGAATAGAGGTGTTTTGTTTAGTAAAATATATATATATATATATATATATATATATATATATATATATATATATTTATTGCTTCATTTATTTACGTTTGATAAATTTTTCATTTATAAAATCATTTATATTTTCCATTTACTGACCAAATTTAAGCATGCTTTTGGCATAACTATCTCTTTCCCTTTTTTCTTTTTCCTTCTAATTCCTTATTTCCTACTTTTCTTTTTTATTTCGATATTGATATCTCAAATATTTGCGCTTTTTTCTCCTTTCCTCCTAAAATTATTCTTATTATGCTTCTCAAAACTAATCAAATCAACTCTTTTTGGTCACTTCTTCATCTATAAATAGAAGGTCAAGATGATTCATAATAAAAAAAATCACCAGACATGTACAAAGATTGAAGTCAACCATCAAATATATTCAAAAGAGATATATATTATTCTCAGTGACATGATCGAAAATATATTTTTATAATTTTATCTTTTTTTTCTTCAAAAGAAAAAATTATAGAAATAGCTACATAGAGAAATCATTATAGATATTTCATTATAGATATAGAGGGTGAGAATTGTATTTCTTCCTTAAAAGCTAGATAGATAAAGAGTTGCATACATACATACATATACATATATATGTATATATATTTCTCAATTCTTTGATGAAGATATGATCCAATTAACAAAGTTCTCAAAGGTAGCACCATCTGATCTGTAATTCTTGAAAGTATAGTTCTTGTAATCATCCCATGTGAAATCGGGGTATTTTCTTGGTTCTTCTTTGCTAATTAGCTCTTTTGGGGGTTTCACAACTTTGTCATCTTTAGGGTTCAAGAAATATGTCAATGATATTCTATCTTGAACCTCATTCACAATCACCCTATGAAGACAACTCTTGTATATTCCATTAGTCATTGCCTGCACATTAACACAAACAAAAAAAAATTTCTCGAGTTAATAATAAGTAGTTAAACTTAAACTCGTTTTTATAAGCACGAAATATATCACAACAAAATTTTATAATCTTGACTACCAAAATTTATTTATAATCCTGATCCTTTTAGTTTTCTTATCAACTTAAACTTTGCAACTAGTCAAGTCAGAAACATATACAAAAGGGTTAGAAAAGTTCTAACGTATTGAACTCTGAAGAAAAACATACCGCAAAAGTATCACCAATGTTGATGACCAATGCATCATTTCTTGGACGAACTGATTTCCATTGGTTATCAATGAAAACTTCCAAACCTCCAACTTGATCTTGATGCAAAATAGTCAAAGATGTTGGATCATTATGAGGGCCAACACCAAGAGTCAAACTAGGGTTTGGACAAATTGGGTAACAATTAGCTCTCATAATTGCATTTCCATCTTCAAAGAATTCTTTGAAGTAAGCTTGATTCACCCCTAAACTTATTCCAATAACCTCCATTAAAACAAGAGATAATTTCTTCATAGCCTCACAATACTTTTGAAGCGTTCTCCTAAAAATAAAAAACAAAAAGGGAGAGAGAATCATTTGTAAGTATTCAATTCTAATATGAAAAGATTGCATCATAAAATGTCACAAGTTTCATACTCGTTGTAAGTATTCTCATATATATATGTATGTCCGTATGTATATAAGAAAGTATAGTCTTACCCCATTTCCTCAAAATTTCTGCCAAATTTTGATTGGAAAAACTCAGTAACACCATCATCAGAATTATCATAAGAGAATCCAAAAGTAATAATTTCTTTCCATGGCAATTTTGATGAATAACGATAGGAATGAGCAAATGAATATCCAAAACGACTACCAGGTTCAGCTTCACCCTTCATTTTTTCATCAGTTGGAAGAATAAAAAAAGCTTTAACTTGATCATGAGCTATTTTGATAAGATCAGGATCAACACCATGATTAACCACTTGAAAAAAACCATGCTCCAAACATGAAGCTCTGATCAGATTTGCAGCTTCTAATATTGCATCTTTGTCGCCATTGAAGAACCCTTTAAGGTCAACCACGGATTCTTGAAGTTCTTGAACTGCTGGGACTAAGTCTTTTTCAGGCCACATGAATTTGTTTGAGATTCCGCCATTGTTGGAACTCTTGTGGTTTTCAAAAGCAGCCGATGATGATTCTGTAGTGACAGCGATATCCAAAGCCATTGTGATAACTTAAACCTACCAAAAAAAAAAAACATATGTAAACAAGATTATAGGTGGGCACAGTATTAAAACGATATTCTGACTTAATAATAAATACTTCGCACCATCCTTATACAAACTAATATATATATGTGTACATTAAACATGAACACAAAAATATATATATATATATATATATAAAGGAAAGGAAGAAGAAAAGTAATGAATCTTATTCTAACCTGCGAAGATTCAAGAGAATTTGAACCAAAGATTTGAAAAGCTTGAATAAGAGAGAAAGCACGGATAGAGTAAACAATGTATGCAAGTATTTATAGGGAAAATCATGAGAGGGTAATGTACACATGTTGCAAATGCACATTATAACAGGAATGGACAAATCAAAGTTCATAATTAATCAGTTACCATATACATATATTAATTATAGTTAATTAGTTTGGGACAATAAAGTTATATGTCTGTATTATATAAACAAATCTTCCATTTTTAAAAGAGGAAAAAAAGAGAGTTTACATTTTTAAAATTGGAAAAATAGTGTTCGATTTGAACCAAAATTTTGTATCAAATTATATGTAAAAATTTGTTTTGATTTTGTAGATTTTTCGTTGATTTATCATTTTTTTAGCTAATTTTTATTTTTAAAAAATTTAAAATGTAAAATTAAATCAAAAACCTTATGCACACCCTTGTCCCATTTTTTTTTATATATATATATATATATATATATATGGACTCAATTAATAATAGAATTTCCATTTCAAAAATTAGAAAATAGTATATTACAAATTACATGTGATAAGTAAATAGTATAAAACGAAATTATGTTTGCACTAAAAGAAGAAAAAAAGGAAGACCAGTTTATATGAACGGTGTGATTCAAAACAAGCTATATATATGTATATATATATATATATATAGAGGATAGTGTTGTGGTGCAATCCATCAAAGGATTGCATCCAATGCAACCATGGACCAAATCAATAAATGAATGACAAATGGATTTAGGTAACCTTCAATAGTAGGTTAACAAGTTAAGGGGAATGTGACATGCTCTATGCTTGACATGTCATAAAAAATGACCTATTCAATAGGTTACCAACAAAATTTGACAAAATAAAATAATAATATTATATTGTAGTAGTAATTTTTAACCATAAAATGATAAGTTTGATACAAAAAATGGTACGTTACCATTTTTAATAAGTATCTTACTATTTTTTGAACAAAACTTACTATTTTTCCCATGAAACTTACCATTTTTTGAACAAAACTTACCATTTTTCCTATGAACCTTACCATTGATATGAAACTTACCATTTTTTCTATGAACCTTACCATTGATATGAAACTTACCATTTTTCTCATGAACCTTACCATTGATATGAAACTTACCATTTTTTGAACAAAACTTAACAATTTTTTCCATGAACCTTACCATTGATATGAAACTTACCATTTTTTGAACAAAACTTACCATTTTTTCCATGAACCTTACCATTGATATGAAACTTACCATTTTTTCCATGAACCTTACCATTGATATGAAACTTACCATTTTTCTCATGAACCTTACCATTGATATGAAACTTACCATTTTTTGAACAAACCTTACCATTTTTTCCATGAACCTTACCATTGATATGAAACTTACCATTTTTCTCATGAACCTTACCATTGAGTAGCATCTTACCATTTTTGAACAAAACTTACCATTTTCCCCATGAACCTTACTATTGATATGAAACTTACCATTTTTTGAACAAAACTTACCATTTCCTCAATGGTAAGGTTAATGGGAAAAATGGTAAGTTTTATTCAAAAAATGGTAAGATGCTAATCAATGGTAAGGTTCATGGGAAAAATGGTAAGTTTCATATCAATGGTAATGTTCATAGAAAAAAATGGTAAGTTTCATATCAATGGTAAGGTTCATGGAAAAAATGGTAAGTTTCATATCAATGGTAAGGTTCATGGGAAAAATGGTAAGTTTTGTTAAAAAAATGGTAAGATACTTATTAAAAATGGTAACTTACCATTTTTTGTATCAAACTTACCATTTTTTGGTTAAAAATTACTACTACAATATAATATTATTATTTTATGTTGTCAAATTTTGTTGGTAACCTATTGAATAGGTAATTTTTTATGACATGTCAAACATAGAGCATGTCACATCCCCCTTAACTTGTTAACCTACTATTGAAGGTTACCTAAATCCATTTGTCATTCATTTATTGGTTTGGTCCATGGTTGCATTGGATGCAATCCTTTGATGGATTGCACCACAGTATTATCCATATATATGTATCATAGCTAATTTGGACTATACACGAACCTATATGGACCTAGTGATAATAGAATTTTCATAAGTAGAAAAATAGTGTGTTAATAATTAATAGTATAAAGAGATGTGGCATAGAGATTTATAATAAAAGTTTCAATTAAATTTAAATTGGACCATATATAAAATTATATCTGGACCTAATGAACAATGAAAATAATTATTATATTTAGTCACAAAAAAAAAATTGTTAGAAGAAGAAAACAATATAATACAAAATATATATATATATATATATATATGTATATAAAAGATATATTTTCTTAATCCCATATGGTTAAAAAATATAATATTTATAGATATTGATATTTTGCAATTCTATATCCTTATTATCTAATTCGAAAAACATATATAGAAAAATTTCAAAACTATTACAATGCCCAATTAAAATACAATATAAGACGTAAATCGGAATATTTTACCTCAACAAATAAAGAATGATGAATGTTAGAACTCTGAAAAAATTAAAAAAAGTAATATGTATGTAAAAAAATGTTTGAACTCCACTGATTATTGAACAAGAAATTTTGTTTAAATACAACAAAATTTTTAAGATTAAGTTTCCTATAATTAAGGAAAACTCATTCAAATGTTAAACAAACGGATAAACAACAAACAAAATTTTACAAACTAACAAAAACCAATAATTTGATACATGTAATTGATCGTGGATATGATATACATATATGTATATTTCGAAACTCATTAAAATATGTCAATACTCATTAACTTACCAATATAATTATCCGATATTAACGTGTCAATCTAATTATATATCTATCTAACATATAAAAATGCTAAGGAAATTAATTTGTTCTAGAAGGTCTATAGATTTCACCCATCCAAAGCAAACAAATCTTGTTAATATCTAATTCGATATGACATGTGTATAACTCAAAATTGAATAATCTATTTATTCAATAGTCTCACTTATCACCCCATGAAATCATGAATTTAAAACAAATTAAAAAAAGTATATTTTAAAAAAAAAAAAAAAAAAAAGCTCTTTTCGAGAAGAAATTGGTAATATGTATATATTATTTGTTTCATATATCAATATATATATATATATATATATATATATATATATTTCATGTATATGATTTTTATGTTATTTCATGGTAATTTTGATTTCTAAATTATTTTTATTAGCTAACATAGTTTTTTATTTTTATTTTTCTATTTTCACTATTGAATTAAAACCTCTCAAACAAAATAGTCATGAAACTAATTATAATAGATGAAATGCATAACCTTAAAATTGAAAACTCAGAAAATTGATTGGTTTAGTTCTTATACTATTTTCGTTTAGTCAGTTTGATCCTTAAAACTTATTTTTTACCTATTTTATTCATAAAAATACATTTTTAGCTCCAATCTAATCCTCCAACTAATTAATTGTTTATATATATATATATATATACAAGGAAAAAATAATTTAGAATTTTTAATTTTTACTCTTACATAAAATAGATTTAAATAGTTTTACCTCAACCCGGTAGCTTGGGGGAGTTAGTAAGCGGACTCCTAATGCTTCCCGATGGTCGAGGTTTCGAATCCCCCTGGGGTGGTTAACGTCATATTAAAAGCTCCGGGTCAGGTCATAACCCTCGAGTAAGAGTTGAACTCTGCGAGCGCTCCGCAGGCCGAGTCCGGATTAGTCTCACCGAAAAGGTGGGGACACCGGGAGCCCCAAGTGGGTACAAAAAAAAAAAGAAGTTTTACCTCTAAAGATAAAATGTAAATTGTGCAAAATATAATTTTTAGCAATTAATTTCACAATATATATATATATATATATATATATATATATATATATTTGTAACATGCAACTTATTAAAAACTTGCTAGAGGACTAAATTGAAACTAAATTCATCTAAGACAAAATAGGTAAAAAATAAAATTTGAGGACTAAAGAATTGAATCCACCAATTTTCCTAAAAACTCATCAGAATTAATTTTTTTTTCTCATCAATTTTGTATTCTAATAACAAATCAAATATTTTTTGAATTGTTGTTTCAAGATTAAG
This sequence comes from Cynanchum wilfordii, assembly GCA_025388415.1. NCBI lineage: Eukaryota > Viridiplantae > Streptophyta > Magnoliopsida > Gentianales > Apocynaceae > Cynanchum > Cynanchum wilfordii. The sequence goes on from JAHSUH010002652.1 coordinate 705,316, forward strand.
ATTGAATATATATTTTTCTTTTTTTTTTAATTAATTATTCATGTCCGAAAATCACTATGGACCCGAACTAATCCGGAATAGAGCCACATTGGACTCATGTTGAGGGAAGATCAACCAATAGCTATTTCGCCTTAGACAAGGTTTGAAGGCTTTTTTGGTTAATTATCTATGTATGGAAGTGTCACAACCCAAACTTGCAAGCCCGTGTCGTGATTATGGGCCTGACAGGACCCAAATTAACTATTTGGTGTTGTCTTTACTGAACCAAAAGGATATCTCAAATTGACTATGAGTACTTAGACTCATTCTTATATATCATTACACATTCATATCACTTATCGATGTGGGAGGGGGTATCATAGGAAGCCACTTTGGGCCTCAATTAATCGGAATTCGAGCCGTGTTGAACCCCTATTGAGGTAAGTTCTCTCAATATCTATTTCTCCTTAGATTAAATTGGGACTCAAGATATTGTGTACGGAGAACTAAGCACCTTATACTTAAACCAGATACGGGTTATTAAACTTGTACTTTCATCATGCTACAACCACTAAAAAAATGGTGTCATATTTTAAGTGAAATATTATTATAATGCGATTGTGCATTTTACTTTTGTATTTATTCGTTTAGGTTGTAGTTTTGTATAAAATACCGTTACTTTCTTACCTAGTTTACATAAAAGGAATTATTTAATTTTAAAATAAATTAATAAAATAAAACTTTTAATTAATAGCGTGTTTAGATTCATTAAAACTACCATTTTTTTTCCTCCCTTTTTCAACTAATGAATCAGATTTTCTTCTTCATATTTTGCAAAGGTTTCAAATATAATTTATTGACAAGAACACTAAAATTAAGGACAATAAATAAATATATATATATATATATATATATATATATATACATACAAGAGGAAAAAAATGGAGAAAGAAAATTGGCCGACAATAATTATCCTTTTTCTCAATCGATCAAAAAAAAAAAGAAAGAAATATTTTAGTAATCTTTAATGAAATAATTTTGATAATAGATATCCATAGATTTTTCAATATGTTTTACCACCGTTGTTTTGGCCAAAATGATTCTTAGCATCGACTAATTTAGATTGAATTTAAATTGTGTTTGTATTGTATAGTCTACTTTGAAACGAACAAGGATTCACTCTGGCTGTTGCATAGTAGTGTCTAACTCTTAGATGAGGCATTACATTGACCCTTATAGATAGAGTCTCTCTTAAACAAGACTTTGCCCCGACATTTACATAGTAGGGTCTAACTCTTAGATGAGGCATTACCTTAACTCTTATAGATAGAATCTCTCTTAAACAAGGCTTTGTCCCGAAATTTACATAGTAGGGTCTAACTCTTAGATGAAGCATTTCCTTAACTCTTAAAGATAGAGTCTCTCTTAAACAAGGTATTGCCCCGACTTTTACATAGTAGGGTCTAACTCTTAGATGAGACACATCACCTTAACTCTTACAAATAGTCTTAGACGAGGCTTTGCCTCGACTTTCGCATAGTAAAGTCTCATTTTTAGATGGGAAAGGCTTCACCATCACTCTTACATGTTAAAGTCTAACTCTTAAATAGAGAAGGCATCACATTTGCACTTAAATAGGGAAAGTTTCACTCTCACTCTTATATGGTAGAGCCTAACTCTATGACGAAAAACGCTCATTCGGACTCTTACATAACATACACATTGATTGTTAAACCTGCGATTTCGTGTAGCATTCACAATATCTTTTTTTCATCTTATCAAGTTAAAGACTTATTAGTAGTTTTTTTTTTTTTTTTTTTTTGAGTGAATAAGAAACTGTGATAGAAAAATCGATAAATAAAGAGAAATAGATTTATTATTTATTTTTATATATCAATTCTGACAAAAGTAATATTTTTTGCACTTCTTTGGAGAGGAGCAAAGAAAAACAAATTTGCATTTAAGTCCACAAGCACCACAATTGTTTTTATATGCACTACAGTGACATTTTCTTGCATCTTCTTCAAATCCTTGCACTCCATAGAACAGCTGATCTGTAAAGAAAAATAAAAATAAATTCAATTAGAAAAAAAAATAAAAAAACACATATTATCATTAAAATAAATTAACACAAATAAAATTTGGGGAAAAATAGTCATGATTTAGTGAGAAACATTTCATCAATCTTTTTTATTTTTAGGGGAAAAAAAATAATTTTGATATTTAACAATTAAATTGATATTGAGCAATATGTAAGATTCATATACAGACATTCTTTCGAGTAACAATTAAATTTTATGGGCGTAATTTAAGCCAAATTCAAATTAAACAAAACAGTAATTTCTAACAGTAGATGATTTAACTAAAAAAAATCGAATGGAAAACATAAAAGAAGAGACTTACAATTGAAAGGACAAAATATGATGCAGAGAATAAAAACGCAAAAAAAGGTTCTCATTTTTTCTTAATATATGTTTATGTAGTTCATGTGGGAATATGTTCCTTTACATGGTATTTATAGAGATTAAATTTGAAAAATAAAAAATTGTGTTTGTACATTAAATGATTTATGATATATTATAGTCCATCATTTAAAATATATATATATATATATATATATATATATATATATATATATTTAACCTAAAAGAGCCTTTTTGGACCACATGTCTTTTATTATTTACTAGTTATATTGAGTATTTTTGGACTGACGACAAAGCCTGTTAAAATTTATTTCTTTATGCACGAACAATTAGACTATTATCTATTAAACTACGTTTTCTTGACCATTTAATAATCAATTTTGTTGTATATCAGTTAGTATTTTATGCTTTTAAAATGTCAAAACTATTATTTTTCGAATGCTTTAATTATTAGTATTATTACAAAAGGAATTTCAAACATTAACTATGCATTTTAGTGTTTGTTTATAAGGTTGTAAGATTCACAATACATCCTTTCATTGCGAGCATCATACTCATGAAGTGTTATTAATAACGTAATAATATTATCTACTCCGACATATTTCAGGTACATATTATGAGTTTAAAATACGTCATTGACTCAAAAGTTTCAAACTCTTGTTTAATACCTACTCAAAAATCTCTTAGGCGAACAATATAGAAGCTTAACTTACCTATTAAGTCGAAGAAGAAGAGAGAGAGAATATATATAATATATATATATATATATATATATATATATATATATATATATATTAAGTTTTTAAAAGTTTTTGTTAAAGAATTTGTTTTTTTAAAAAAAATAAAAGAAATTAATACAAATTGAGAGTTTTGAAAAGAGATACTAAGAAGTGAAAGACAAAAAAATAAAAGTCATTAAATATAAAATGAAATATAGAAAATTTGAATACAAATTGAGATACAAACCGTTAAGAAGTTGTAATTCAGTTGATAACACCCTCACTTATGACATGAGAGGTTATGAATTTGAGACATTGGTTAACATTGTTTATATAAAAGAAGAAAAGCGGGAAAAAAACAATAAATATGTATATATTAAGTTCTTTAAATTTTTTTATTAGATAAAATACTTTTCTAAAATGTAAAAGTAAATACAATTTGAGACAAATAAATAGGAAATGACAAGTTATAGGAAAACAACGTAGTAAGAAGTAAAAATAATAATAATAATAATGAAACTCATGAAGTATAGAATGAAACAAAAAGACAAAGAAATTGAAAAATTTACAATAATGCCACAGCGCTGGACCTCAACAGCACTCAAAGCCAGTGAGGACAGTATCATTACTGAGGCCCTCGAAACATATTAATCGAACTGAGGAGACTCTCTCGAATCAGTCGATGAAGATACCAGGTAAAAGCTTGATGGTCAAAAAAATAAAAAAAAAAAAAAAAAAATAATAAAATAAAATATTTTATTCTGACTCTTATATATCGCTCATAAAAAATGTCAAAATTCATAATTTTACATAACACTTACAATTGGCTTTCTCTATTACGAAATGATTCATTACTTCTGTTGTTAAGTAGTGTTTTGATTAAAAATAATATATTGATTTTTATTTTATCTCATAATAGGAGCATTTCTAATTCTCTTAAATAATAATAATAATAATAATCAAGGTTTGTTTTAAGTAAAAAGAAAGAATATCATTGTTATTATCATAATCACATTCAAAATTATTATATATATATATATATATATATATATTAATACAATTTACCAAAAAAAAAAAAGTATATTAATACATATATACATTTTATTCTTAAATTTATTTCTTAAAAAGTAAAACTTTTTAACGTTATTATATTAATAATGCTACATGATATTGTAAATATATATATTTTTATTGGAGTTGATATTAATATATATAAAAATATAATCACAATTTCGAATTCCCCTCCAATATAAATCAAATATAAAATATTTAAACTTAAACCTCTCAATTCAAAAAAATCCCAATTAACAATTCAAATTAAAAGTCATTATTTAATGTTTAATCAATAATAATTAATTAATATTTATAATATATATTATTAATAATATTAATATTAAAAATAATTTTAAATATAAATAAATGAAATTTTTCGAGATCTGGGGAAATTATTTATAATTCCTAGACATTGTATTTAGTTACAGGGCAGAACATTTTAAAATATTACACGTTATTTTCATAATTGAATAACGTTATTACACGTTAACAGAGTCCTGTAGAGCCTAAGACGGCTTAGGGGTCGCCTTAGGCCCTGCATCGGTAAGAAAATAACTATTATCTAAAGTTATCAATGTTATTTATTGAAAATAGACTTATTTATATAATATTATATTTCCAAGAAAGATAAAAATATAAAAAAATTTCTCTCCTTATTAATATTATTTTACATTTCTCATCTTATAACAACTACATTCTAAACCTTTTGGTATTTTTTAAAATTTTTTTTATTATACATAGAGAGTCTTTATCTTATTATATTTCCAAGGAACATAAAAATATGAAAAATTCTATCTCATTATTCATTGTAAACCGTTGGTATTTTTTTTAAAAAAAAAAATTATTATATATAGAGAGTCTTTATCTTCAATAAAAAATAATGTAACTTTTTCAATTACTTTCAAAGAATACAAACAACTCTTGAGTACTTTTAAATAATTTAAATATTGAGTATATCTTCCAAAAATATATTATTGTAATCTTCCAAAATCGAACAAAAATATATATTATCCCGATATTCCAAAACCGGATTTCCACATATTTAGTAGATCGATTATTCAATCTTGAATTTCAAATCTAAAAGCAAAAAGGCATTATCTCTGGGAAAGAAGTCTTATATTCAAGTTTAAACAGATTTTATCTTTTTTATTTTTATAGAATATATTACTATTTTGTTAATTTTGTTTGTTATTAATTGATATTGGATTCTCTTCCACTCGTTTTATTTATTTATTTTTTTGTATTTTTTTGTTAAGTTTTTTTAAGAGTGTGTTAAAACTTTTTATTGTTTAGTTTTTATCTATAATATGAAATAAAAAATACGATTCTGATTATGAAAAATTAAAAAAGAAAAGAAGAATTGAGAAACTTATATAATCAAGGTAGAACATGAATTAAAAAATAATATTGATTTATTAGATAATAATAATAATGAGAGAGAAAGACAAAAATATGTTCACTTGAAACTAGATTTGAACACTTATTAAAATATGAAAATATTTTTGGTTTTTTATTTGATTTACAAAAATTCAAAACTATGAATAAAGAAACATTAAAAAAATATTGTATTAATCTTGAAAGTCATTCAAAATTCAATACTTGTAGCTGTTGCTAACGCCGAAAGAAGTTTTTCTAAATTAAATTTAATCAAATCATATTTAAGATCAACCATGACAAAATAAATTAAATGAATTAACTATTTTATCTATTGAAAATAAAATGTTAGAATATATTAATTGTAAAGATATAATAAATGATTTTGTATATATAAAAGTTAGAAAAATAAATAACTAAAAATGCCTCCAAAAAATTTTCACCTTAGGCCTCGAGAGCCTCTACACGGCTAACGTTATTACACGTTATTCCTGAAAACCTCACAATTATTTAAAAACAGCCGACTACCAAACAATTATTAAACCTCACATGGCTTGAAATTTTAAAATATTACCAAAAGACACTTGTTTTCATAAGATTTAATATATTTGATTACAAAAACAGCCGACTACCGATAATGTAAAGAGAAAATATGTTTGTGGAAAGCATAAATGGTAAACAAATATGTTTGTCTTCATCTTTTTTATTTTTTATTTTAATTTTTAAACATGTAAGTTTTCGGAATAAATATATATATATATATATATATATATATATATATATATATATATATTTATTTAGTTATCTTTTTCAAATTTTAGCAGCGAATAACCCAACAACATAGAACGTAGGTGAGTTGGTAAGGAACTCTCATAATTTAAGTAAAGTTGAGGTTTAACTTGAGCTGGTAAAATTACTCCTAATATCCTACTATTTACGCATTGGATCATCTAATTCCGAAACCTTAAAATATCTATTCAAGATTAATTCTTGAATTAAAAATTTAATGATTTATTACAACCAGATATTCAAAAATGAAAATTTTGTTTTACAATATTGTATAGGAGTAGTATTGGGTATTAGTTATAGCTGTAAACAAACTAAATTGTTTGCGAATAAATCTCGTTTCAGCTTGTTTATGCTCGGTTCGAGCTTGTTCGTTTATTAAACAAATCAAACTCAAACAATTTTTTAAGCTCGATTAATATTTTCAAGCCTACTAAAATAGTTTTCGAGAACATAATCAAGCGTTCCTGAACAAATTATAAATATTTATATATTATATATTATTAAAAAAACTATAATATTTAAATTAGGATATATATATATATATATATATATATATATAAAAGTTTTTTCTCCCCTTTTATTGGCGGTTCTCATTTCTTTACTTTATTTAGAGTCCAAACTCAACTCTCATTCTACCTTTTTGACAAACCCCAAAAAAAGTAGTAGCTCTCCTTCCTTTCACTTTTTTCTAGGTTATAAACAAACCAAATTGTTCGTGAACAAAGTTCGTTCGAACTCGTTTATACTCTATTCGAGCTTGCTCGTTTATTAAACAAACCAAACTCAAACAATTTTTTAAGCTCAATTAATTTTCAAGTCTACTCGAATCGTGTTCGAAAATTAAACAAACTAAGTTCAAACTTCCGATGTTTCGTTAGACTCGACTCGTTTATAGCTCTAGTATCAATTCAAGTTCCATATTTAATGATAAGGCAAGAATTGCTTAGCATATAAATATTTCATCTACTCTATTAGTATGACTCCTTTTAGAAAGGTGCCCAAAACAAAACCGTAATAATATTATACTAATGTAGAAGTTAAATGATGTGACAGTCCAACAACGTGAAGAAACGACCAACCCTTATATTTTGGGAAGGCGCGCTCTTTAACTCAACTTCATAATATCTTAAACCCTAAATTTGAGATTTTGTTTTTCAATTTTCTTATTGGTCGACAAATATTTTTATGGCAACTTGTGTACCACTTTCATAGAAATTATGTGAATGGTTTATATGAATTTAAAAACTCCCCCCACGTGATTCTGACATTTTTTCTTTTTTCTTTCTTTCTTTCTTTCTTTTTTTTTTCTTTTTTTTTTTAAATATATACATGATGTTTTGAGTTGGGATTTTCAATAAAAAAGTAAATAACTTTTTATTTTTTAATTTATGGTGTCCAATAGCTACTTTATCAACTAAATCAGATTCAAATTGCGTCGGATTCTTACTTCATAGGCAAGGTTTGAATTCGAGACCTTGCAGATGTAGAACCAAACTTCTTCTACTTTGGCCAACATGTGTTTTTGAAAAAGAAAATAACTTGTCATTGCCATTATATATATATAGCCCTATTAAGCAAATAGAATGAACACAAAAACTAAAGTTAAAGCTCAAGGATTCAAGAAATATACACGATGATTCCCACTATTGATTTCTCCTCTCAAGAATTGAAGCCTGGAACTTCAACATGGGAATCAATAAAAGCAAAAGTGAGAAGAAACCTTGAGGAATTTGGATGCTTTTTTGAATTGTATGACAAAATTCATGACAAGAAAGTTCGCCAAGAAATATTTAACTCAACAGCTGAGATTTTTGATCTGTCATTACTTACATGAAGAGGCTCTCCAATCATGACAAACAATGAGTTTGGAGGGAAATTTACTTCAACCCATTGATCATCACTATCTTTCAGCAGAACCTCCAGTCCATTTGTTGGATGTGAAGGTATCAACATTTTCAGGTGAGGTAGCATTGTGGATACTAAGGCTTTGGATTATTGATTAAAATGGCCCACTTTTTCAAGAAAACTCCGTGTTTGGCCCATTTTTTAAAACTTGTGTGAAAATGGCCTTGTTGCATTTGATAAATGCAATATAGAAACTATGTTGCATTTGACTAATGCAATATAGTTCAAAAACTATATTGTGTTTGACAAATGCAATATATGTTTCTATATTGCATTTGTGAAATGCAATATAATAAAAAAAATTAAAATAAAATTTTTAATAAACAAAAACCCTACCCTACCTTTTCTCTCCTCATTCCCTCCTTCCTCTCGGTTTCTCCTCTCCTTCTTTTTCCCTCATTTCTCTCACCCACCATTGAAGCCATTGAAGTTATTGAAGCCATTGAAGCCTCATTGAAGCTCCATTGAACTGCGGCACAACAGTCTCTCCTTCCGCCACCATATAGTTTCGGGTAAGAAGTTTCAATTTTTTCCTATTTTTCTTGGTTATTTTTTGATTTTAGTGTTTTTCCCTATATATACAAATAGATGAGATTCGGCAGCGTAGGGGGGTTGATGTGGGTTTTTCTTTTTTCTGCTTTCCTTGCTTTGTCTTTACCGTTTGTATCATTTCTCTCTCTTTCAATGCAATTTCTCATTTTAGGCTAAAAAAAAAAAAAAAATACTCATAGATGAGATGAGATGAGATGAGATGGATGAATCTGCACTTCAGTTTGATTTTTTTTTTTTTTTTTTTTGCTAAATAAAAATTTCCTCTAATGGTTGTGAATTTACTCTACAATATGTTTTTGGGGATTCTCAAAATTTGTTGCTTATTTTGGCCTTAGATCTTGAGGGTTTACTATTATAGGAGTGAGATTGTTTTTGCCATCATTTATTTATGCTTTTGAGTTTTCACGGTGTTGTTCTTGGTGGATTTTAGAAATAAGTATCCTAGTATTGGAAAAGCTTGTTATTTTGGCTTTATGTGGCAGCTTTGGAAAAAGGAATTATACTACCCAAATCAATGTAAAAAGCATATAAACTACATGTAAGAAAGCAGAGAGTTGCAGGAGATTTCCGTTGTTTAGAATAATTAAAGCATCTTCAATGGTGTTCAATATTAATATATTTTTTGTTGAATTTGCAGGATTATGGATTCAAATATAGAAAATGAAATTCATCCAGGCCCGATTAATCAAACGTTATTAACAGATCGGTGTAATCATCGATCTTCTCTAATTTGGCAGTCCGAGTCCTCAAAGATATTGGAGACTTCACTTGTTGTGAGACGATCCGACTCTATGTTTTGGAATTTATATGACTCATACTTTTCACCTCACATGTGTAGAAGTGACTATTACGCTTCAAGATGTAGCTATTATTTGAGGATTACCTGTTGACGGTGAGGCAATTATTGGGCCAATATACAATAAGACAATAATTCAATGGCAAAATATTTGTCATCAATTGCTTGGGTTTAGGCCGGACACTAACAAAATTAGTGGAAATAAATTGGTCAAGTCCGGTGTAAAGTGATTCTGTTTTATGTCAAAATTTGTGTAGGTTAATACCGTGCAAGATTGTATTCGAAAGATTGAGGAAACCATTGACATTGCTAGTTCCGAGGTGAAGAGGAATTTAATTAAAATTAGAGATACTTGTCGTCGTGGTCTTGATGCTTTGTTGGGTCTAGCATGAGATGTAGTGGCGCGTCATCCTTACTTGACGAAAGGGCTTATCATTTGCCAACATTCACGAGCCAATCAAGATATCAAAATATCAATCAAAGAGGAAGAGGCATAAGAAGAGGCGGAAGAAAAAAGCAACTTTCGAGGGCCATGAATGTCGAACCAGAGGCGAATGAAATGTTGGCTATAATACCTTTTACTAGTGGTGAGGGCACTAGTGGTGCGTGCACTAGTGGTGAGGGCACATCTACTAGAGATGGAACCGAGTCTCAGCCTCAGGTTGTAGTACCATCTCGTGCGTAGGCCTCGTAGAGTAAAGAAGACTGTTTCTAGATATACACCATGTTAATGTACTATGTATTTAAAATTGAGATCATCATTATTTAGGAAGAGCTCTTTTGTTTGCTATATCTTCATTTATATATATAAATATGTTGTATTGTAAGTTTGTAAGCAATATGTATATTGTAAGTTCGTAGGCAACAACTAGAAGACAGATAACCATAATACCATTTTGACTTTATGTTGCATTTAGCCAATACAATATAGAGATATATATATTGTACTTTTGGACCATATTTTTTTGTACTTTCGGACTATATACACTTCTAAAACAATTTTTGATATCATTTTTTACACTTCTTAAAACTCTATATTTTTATCTCTGCTTCAAAATACAAGTTGGGGATTCAATCTTCAACCACGAAATTAAGGTATGAAGACATGCTTATATTTCCGTTTTAGGTAATATGAGTGGGTTTGGTTTTTTTTCCCCAAAGATTACATTATGTTGTATATTTTACTAGATTTGACCTTAAATAAGACATGATATTATTCAAATATATTATTTTTAAAGTTATTTGAGTTATGTTTTAAGTTATTAATTTTTGTTTATTAGTATTTGTTTATCAACGAATGCAACATAGAATCCACTATACATAACAACATAGAATCCACTATACATAATATGTTATGTTCTATATTGCATTCAACGAATGCAACATAGAATCCACTATACATATTGCGTTCTGTTCTATATTGCATTCAGTGAATGCAACATAGAATCCACTACACATAACAACATAGAATCCACTATATATAATATGTTATGTTCTATATTGCATTCAACGAATGCAATATAGAATCCACTATACATCCATCGCAACATGAAAACCTATATTGCATTCATCGAATGCAATATAGTTCAAAAACTATATTGCATTCGACTAATGCAACATAGTTTCTACCTTGCATTTGTCTAATGCAACAAGGCCACTTTTACACAAGTTTTAAAAAGTGGGCCAAACACAGTATTTTTTTGAAAAACTGGGTCATTTTACTCAATAACCCTAAGGCTTTCGAAAAGGGGTCTGCTAGCCTCTGGTCCAACATAGCCCCAACCTTTGCCAAAGATGTCTTGTGATTTTTGTTGTAATGGCGGATAAAAAATCTCAGCTGTTGAGTTAAATACTTCTTGGCGAACTTTCTTGTCATGAATTTTGTCATACAATGCAAAAAAGCATCCAAATTCCTCAAGGTTTCTTCTCTCTTCTGCTTTTATTGATTCCCATGTTGAAGTTCCTGGCTTCAATTCTTGAGAGGAGAAATCAATAGTAGGAATCATAGTGTATATTTCTTGAATCCTTGAGCTTTAGCTTTAGTTTTTGTGTTCATTCTATTTGCTTAATAGGGCTATATATATATATAATGGCAATGGAAAGTTATTTTCTTTTTCAAAAACACATGTTGGCCAAAGTATAGAAGTTTAGTTCTCCATCCGCAAGGTCTCGAATTCAAATCTTACATATGAAGTAGGAATTCAACACGACTTGAATCCGATTTAGTAGGTTCCAAAGTAGCTATTGGATACCATAAAATAAAAAATAAAAAGTTATTTACATTTTCTATTGAAAATCCCAACTCAAAACATGATGTATATATTAAAAAAAAAAAAAGAAAAAAAGAAAGAAAGAAAGGAAAAAGAGAAAATGTCAGAATCACGTGGTTAAGAGCAATATTTGTCGACCAATAAGAAAATATTTGTCGACCAATAAGAAAATTGAACACCAAAATCTCAAATTTAGGGTTTAAGATATTATGAAGTTGAGTTAAGAGCGCGCCTTCCCAAAATGTAAGGGTTGGACGGTTTCTTCACGTTGGATTGTCACATCACTTAACTTTCACATTAGTATAATATTGTTATGGTTTTGTTTTGGACACCTTTTTTCAAAATGTGTCATACTAATAGAGTAGATGAAATATTTATATGCTAAGTAATTTTTGTCTTATCATTAAATATGGAACTTGAATTGATACTAGGACTTATAAATGAGTCGAGTCTAACGAAACATCGGAAGTTTGAACTTGGTTTGTTTAATTTTCGAACACGATTCGAGTAGGCTTGAAAATTAATTGACCTTAAAAAATTGTTTGAGTTTGGTTTGTTTAATAAACGAGCAAGCTCGAACGGAACATAAACGAGTTCGAACGAACTTTGTTCACGAACAATTTGGTTTGTTTATAACTCTAGAAGAAAGTAAGGGAAGGGGAGCTGCTACTTTTTTTAGGGTTTGTCGAAAAGGTAGAAGGAGAGTTGAGTTTGGACTCTAAAGAAAGTAAAGAAAGGGGAGCCGCCACTAAAATGAGAGAAAAAACTTATATATATATCATAATTTAAATATTATAGTTTCTTTTAATAATATATAATATATAAATATTTATAATTTGTTCAGGAACGCTTGATTATGTTCGCGATCACTATTCTAGTAGGTTTGAAAATTAATCGAGTTTAAAAAATTATTTGAGTTTGATTTGTTTAATAAACGAACGAGCTCGAACCGAGCATAAACAAGCTCAAACGAGATTTGTTCGCAAACAGTTTAGTTTGTTTACACCTATAACCGATACCCAACACTACTCCTATACAATATTGTAAAACAAAATTTTCATTTTTGAATATTTTGTTGTAATAAATCATTAAATTTTTAATTCAAGAATTAATCTTGAATAGACATTTTGGTTATTTTAAGGTTTCTGAATTAGATGATCCAATGTGTAAATAGTAGGATATTAGGAGTAATTTTACCAGCTCAAGTTAAACCTCCAACTTCACTTAAGTTATGAGAGCTTCTTATCAGCTCACCTACGTCGTTGGGTTATTCGCGGCTAAAAAATTTAAAAAAAGATGAAAAAAAAAAGAAAAAAAAGATGAAGACAAACATATTTGTTTACCATTTATGCTTTCCGACAAACATATTTTCTCTTTACATTATTGGTAGTCGGCTGTTTTTGTAATCAAATATATTAAATCTTATGAAAATAACGTGTAATATTTTAAAACTTCAAGAAAACCATGTGAGGTTTAATAATTGTTTGGTAGTCGGCTATTTTTTAATAATTGTGAGGTTTTCAGGAATAACGTGTAATAACGTTATTCAATTATGAACAATATAGAAGCCGAAGAAGGAGAGACAGAAAAAAACAATATATATATATATAAAGTTTTTGTTAAATAATTTGTTTTTTTAAAAAAATAAAAGAAATTAATACAAATTGAGAATTTTGAAAAAAGATACTAAGAAGTCAAAGACAAAAAAATAAAAGTCATTAAATATAAAATGAAATATAGAAAATTACTAGACATCCAGTCGTAGCCCTCAGTAGATTAATTTTAAAGAAGACTCTGGAGATACTTTATGTAACTTATAGGCAGAATGAAACCCAGTTGGGTAGTTAGGCTATTTGTCCGATTTGGTGCTACTATTGTAGCTGTACAGTTCTTATTATATTTTCAATATATAATCTCATTTTCAGCAAAAAAAAAAAAAAAGAAATATAGAAAATTTTAATACAAATTGAGATACAAACAGTCAAGAAGGTGTATTTTAGTTGATAACACTCTCACTTATGATATGAGAGGTCATGAGTTCGAGACATTGGTTGACATTGTTTATATAAAAGAAGAAAAGCGGGAAAAAGACAATATATATATATATATATATCTTTTTTAAGCGGGAAAAAAAATTGAAACTCTTAGAAGTATAGAATGAAACAAAAAGACAAAGAAATTGAAAAATTTACAATAATGCCACAGCACTGGACCTCAACAGCACTCGAAGCCACTGGGGACGGTATCATTACTGAGGCCCTCGATCTCATTCAACACATTTTTTAACATATTAATCAAACTGAGGATGCTATCCTGAATCAGTGGATGATGATACCAGTTTTTTTAAAAAAAAAACTAAGAATTAAATAAAAAAACCCTTAAAAATCAACATATTTACATGTTTTACCATTAAAAAAAATATAAACTTATATATATTTGGACACTTTTTTTAAAAAAAAAAAAAAATCAAATTAATTATCTTTAGAAAATGAACTAAATCTAAACATAATGCATTAAATTAATCTGTGAAAAAATAAAAATTGAGTTCGAAGATTCAGATTTTTAAATTGAAGTAAAAAAAATTAATAAATTATAATTTTTAAATGGTAAAAAAGAAATATATCCATGATCTATAATATTTTAATATTATTCCTATTTAATTATTTTTAAAAAAAATAAATTAATTAAAATTTAAAAATTATATTAAATACTTACCCATTATTATATTAGATCTTCTGAAAGAAATTTTTAATTTCTCTAACATAATTAACATAGTTTTATAAATTTTCCTATCATTATAAATAAAGACACATATATTCATAACCGATTTATGAATGAATTATTACATACATTTGATCTTAAAAACTTCGTTTTTGTTTTGTTTTCTTGTCTGAAATCCCTACTTACGAGAACTTCAAATAACTTAGATCCTATAACAAGCATATTTCTTTCATCAAATAAACCCTTTTTAAGGCAATTTGCTCTATATAAAACCCACAAGAACACAAAACTTTCCCATGGAGAAACTCCATTTTCTATTGGGATTGAAAGCTGTAAACGTTATAAAAGAGTTAGGGTGAGACATTTCTCCGAGTAAGAGTTGGATTCTATGGGTAAATTTTAAGACAATTTGATCTTTATAAAACCCACAAGAAAACAAAACCTTCCCATGGAGAAACTCCATTTTCTATTGGGACCGATACTTGCTATTAGCTTCATGTAAAAGTAAGAGTGAGGCTTTACTCCAAGTAAAAGTTGAACTCTAAGGACGCAATTCGAGCGGTATTTGAATTAGTCAAAGTCGTGATGATTCCGAATACTAATACTAGATGATCTAACAAAAATTCTTATTTCCAACTTGATCTTTTTTATCCTTTTTTGCCTCCATAAACACTAATTTCTGTTTGATTCTTTCCCACATTAATATTTATGAAGCCTTTATATATATTATATATATATATATATAATTTTTTTAGAAAGAATGTTTCAAGCCTTTTAAGGACAAAATCATTAATATTCTCAAAATTTTAAAAAAATGAAAAATGAAAAATTAAAACAAAAGAAGAACTTCTAACTCAATTTATTAAAATAACAGAACAGTTGTACAAAATCACAAACGAAACTCCAAACACATTAAACCTTAATATCCGAACTATGTCAGATACATAAATAACTTTTATTACAATTATTAGATCAAATAAAAAATCGAAACGTCCTGAAATGATGTAACAATTAACTTTTAGACGCCACAATATGCTTTTACAGCAGAATGATATACAAATCCACCATTTTTGCAGAAATCAAGGTATCCCGAAATGTCAAAAGGATTGTAGAGTTGAGGATGATCTTCATCCACAAGTTCCTCTGGAACTTTCACCATGAAACCTTCTTTGTAATTTGAAAATAGCCCAAGTGTGTATCTTGATTCATTTCCACTCATCATTACTCTGTGATGAGGCGCGTGCAGTCTCCCGTTCGTCCATGCCTGCATGCATCATCTATTAAAAAATATATATATATTACATATGCGTGTGTAAATATAAATTTGTAGGAAATATATATATATATATATATATCTATACTGACATGAAGAGACTCTCCAATGATGACAAACAATGAGTTTGGAGGGAAATTTACTTCAACCCATTGATCATCACTATCTTTCAGCAGAACCTCCAGTCCATTTGTTCCAAATTGATCCAATATTGTAACTAAGTTCTTGTCCGCGTGAGGTGCTAATCCAAGCTTAGTTCCATTTGTATTAGGTGTTGTGTACTTAATGAAACGAAGAAGTTTTTCGACGGAGTTCATGTGTTTTTCTTTGTAATGGTCCAATCCAAAGCTTTCCAAAATCATCATCCTTACTGTATTATCCAATTCAGAAACCAGTTCAACGTAGCTCTGTATCGTTTTGCTGCCAAATAAATATTTGATCATTGAGATTTCTTGGAATAAAAAAAAAAAAAATTGAAGATTTGAGATAAAAAATGATACCTAATATTGGAGGAGTTGCCATTGGGAAATATTTTGGATGTGAAGGTATCAACATTTTCAGGTGAGGTAGCATTGTTGATACTAAGGCTTTCGAAAAGGGGTCTGCTAGCCTCTGGTCCAACATAGCCCCAACCTTTGCCAAAGATGTCTTGTGATTTTTGTTGTAATGGCAGATCAAAAATCTCAGCTGTTGAGTTAAATACTTCTTGACGAAATTTCTTGTCATGAATTTCGTCATACAATGTAAAAAAGCATCCAAATTCCTCAAGGTTTCTTCTCACTTCTGCTTTTATTGATTCCCATGTTGAAGTTCCTGGCTTCAATTCTTGAGAGGAGAAATCAATAGTGGGAATCATCGTGTATATTTCTTGAATCCTTGAGCTTTAGCTTTAGTTTTTGTGTTCATTCTATTTGCTTAATAGGGCTATATATATATAAATATATAATGGCAATGGCAAGTTATTTTCTTTTTCAAAAACTAATATTGGTCAAAGTAGAAGAAGTTCGGTTCTTCATCCGTAAGGCCTTGAATTCAAACATTGCCTATAGAAGTAGGAACCGCCACCACGAATGATTTAGTTAGTTCCAAAGTAGCTATTGGACACACCCTGAATGCAGAGGAGGAATAGGAATATTGCTGCGACATAAACAATGAATCAAAGACCCGTTAAGCAACTTTGAAAGTCAACATCCGACCAACCAAAAACTGAATTTCCAAACACCCAATCACCATCAAACCACAAAGTCAAGAAAATAAGACTATTGGACAGCTATAAATTAAAAAATAAAAAATTATTTACTTTTTCTATTGAAAATCCCAACTCAAAACATGATATATATATTTTATTATTCTATTGAAAAAATCTCAAATTTATCAAAAAATAAAATAAAATAAAATAAAAAATAATGTCAGAATCACGATGGGGAGAGTTTTTAAATTCATATAAACCATTCACATAATTCTCTATGAAAGTGGTACACAAGTTCCCATAAAAATATTTGTCGACCAATAAGAAAATTGAAAAACAAAATCTCAAATTTAGGGTTTAAGATATTATGAAGTTGAATTAAGAGCGCGCGCCTTCCCAAAATATAAGGGTTGAGTTGTTTCTTCAAGTTGTTGGACTGTCACATCACTTAACTCTCACATTAGTAAATGATATTATTACGGTTTTATTTTGGGCATATTTCCAAAAGGTCTCATACTAATAGAGTAGATGAAATATTTATATGCTAAGCAATTCTTGCCTCATCATTAAATATGAAACTTGAATTGATACTAGGGTTGTAAACGAGTTGAGTCTAACTGAACATCGGAAGCTTGAGTTTGGTTTGTTTAATTTTCGAACACGATTCGAGTAGGCTTGAAAATTAATTGAGCTTAAAAAATTGTTTGAGTTTGGTTTGTTTAATAAACGAGCAAGCTCGAACGGAGCATAAACGAGTTCGAACGAGCTTTGTTCACGAACAACTTGGTTTGTTTATAGGTCTAGGAGAAAGTAAGGGAAGGAAACCGCCACTTTTTTTAGGGTTTGTCAAAAAAAGGTAGAAGAAGAGTTGAATTTGGACTCTAAATAAGTAAGAGAAAGAAAAAAAGGGGAGAAAACCTCTAAATATATATCTAATAAATATTATATTGTTAATAATATATATATATATATTTATAATTTATTCGAAACGTTTGATTACGTTCGCGAACACTATTCGAGTAGGCTTGAAAATTAATTGAGCTTAAAAAATTGTTTGAATTTGATTTGTTTAATAAACGAACGAGTTCAAACCCAAAATAAACAAGCTCAAACAAGATTTGTCCGTAAACAGTTTAGTTTGTTTACAACTATAACTGATACCCAACACTCTCCTATACAATATTGTAAACCAAAATTTTCATTTTTGAATATCTGGTTGTAATAAATCATTAAATTTTTAATTCAAGAATTAATCTTAAATAGATATTTTGGTTATTTTAAGGTTTGTGAATTAGATGATCCAACGCGTAAATAGTAAGATATTAGGAGTAATTTTACTTATATAAACGCTTCATTTTATGTAGTATATTCTCTCTTAATTT
Organism: Cynanchum wilfordii; assembly: GCA_025388415.1. Taxonomy (NCBI): domain Eukaryota; kingdom Viridiplantae; phylum Streptophyta; class Magnoliopsida; order Gentianales; family Apocynaceae; genus Cynanchum; species Cynanchum wilfordii. The sequence continues at coordinate 723,741 of JAHSUH010002652.1, forward strand.
TCTTTTGTAAATTGTTGTGTAGTGATCATTTGTTCAAAAATCTTGTAATCTAATGTGCTTTTATTATTATGACTATGATTAAATAAGAAATTTATTATGTTCATATTTAATAAAAATTAGCGTTTCTTATAATATGCATATAATCTTAAGTATATTCTTTGTAAGTGTAAAATTGTCATATATATATATATATATATTGTAGTGAAGTCAATGACTTATATATATATAAGTCAAAATTTATAAAAAAAAAAAAAACTTTAAATATCCATCCATGCATGATTTTTAAATTTAAGGAATTTCGTTTTATTGTTTGACAGAATGAAAAAAGTGTATTGTGAATTTTATACGGAACGAAATGTAACTCATTGACTTCACTACAAATCTAATTGTATTAAATATTTAGTATATATATAATGAGAGTACAAATTTCGGTAATTGTTGGTTTCTAATGGTTCTCTTAATTTATAAAATGGACATTTTATTTTATTTTTTTTAAAAAATAAATATTAATAAAACTTATGAAAACGTGTTATTTTTTAAATTTGAAGATAACCGAATTTTTAATTGTTTCCATGTGAACCCAATGCATAATTAATAATTACAAGTTGTTATATCATGTAACTAAAACCATTATTTAGGACCCGGTAGCTTGGGAGAGTTGGTAAACAGACTCCTAATGCTTCATCCAGGGCGGATGGTCGATGTTTCGAATCCCCCGGGTGGTTAGTGACATATTAAAAGCTCTGAGTCGGACTCAAACCCTCAAGTAAGAGTTGAACTCTGCGAGCGCTTCGCAGGCCGAATCCGGATTAGTCTCACCGAAAAGGTGTGGACACCGGACACTCCAAGTGGGTACCAAACAAAAAAAAAAAACATTATTTAGTAATTATTAATATTTTTCTCACGTCTCAAAAAAATTGACCAGTTATTCTACACCTTTTTCGCCGCTAAAATTGGAAAACGGAAAAGTAACAAAAAAAAAAAAAAAAAATATATATATATATATATATTCGGAAAAGTTTCCATCACGTGACAAACATATTTTTCACTATATATAGATTTCCGAAAAACATATTTCAGTTTCCATTTTTGGTAGACAGCTGTTTTAGTGTTTACTATATATAGATTTCTGATAGTTCTTGTATATTTATAAATTAGAGTGTTTTTCTAAACTGACCATACTTTTTTAAATTGATCATGTTTAGTCTTATTTTTTAAACTCATTCACAAAATCAGTGTTATTGGTCCTACTAACAAAAAAGAAAAAAAAAAAATTTCTCTCCTTTTCTCTTTCGTTCTTTTTCTCTCTCCTCTCACATTTTCTCTTTTCATATGTAACTAACGTTATCCGTCTCCATTTTTTTAGATTTGTTGAAGTGATTTCATCACGAGTCCTAATATTTGTTTCTATCCAAAATAAAAATCAGTCATTTTGGATTTTGGTTGTAATGAATGTTTGGATTCATTCTAAACTCGTGTCTTAGTATTTGTTTTTGTCCATAATAAGACTCAGTCATTTTAATTAGTAACGAATGTTTAGACTCATTGTCAACACGAGTCCTAGTATTCGTTTTTGTCCTTCAGTCTTATTTTGGACAGTAACGAATGCTAGGACTCATTTTCAACATGGGTCATAGTGTTTATTTTATCTTTGTTCTCTTTATGCATACAAAAATGAAAGATATCATGTAATTAAATAAAATGCTATCAAAATTAAAATTTGTTAGTTTAAATATTTACAATCGGTGGTTGAAATCACTTAGAAAATTTATGAGAACAACTTTGAAGAAGTTTGAAATAAAGTCAAACTCATTGACTTAATATAATAAAACTTTACTACAAATCGAAGCGTTTTCCAAAAAGAGCCATCCCTTGTGACTTTTTTTCTTTCTATTCTTTCTATTGTGAACCCCATGTATCATTGATAATTACAGGTTGTTATGCCATGTAAATAAAGCCATTATTTAGGAATCTTTGCAGATCTCGAAAAACATTATAATATATGTATATATTTAATATCAATTCGAATTTCATCGCCTATAGACCAAACTAATAATAAAATATGAGAGTGGTCAATGATTATGTGGTGGAGTGACAGAAGGCCACTTCCACAATCGCTCTTCGGGGTTCAACACCCAACAGTCCCTTTTCATGTAAAAAAAAAAAAAAAAAAAAAAAAAAAAAAAAAAATAAAATACGAGAGTGTCTTTTGGTAAACAAATTTTGTAAAAAGATTTGGCATGACAAAATTGACCAATTATTCTACACCTCAATCGCGGCTGAATTTTTTTTTTTTCCTTAAACACTATATGTGTCTCAAACTAGGAGATGATACTTTTAAGCCAAATTCATATATAGACTAATCTCCGTTTGAGGTGGATTGGTCCCTTACTGGAGGAAGCTCCGATCCCAGATTTTAAACAGCTGCATACATAAGTAAGGGTTTAAACCACAACTTCACTTAAATTATGAGAGCTCCTTTCCAGCTCACCTACGCTGTTAGGTTATTCTTGACTAAAATTTGAAAACAAAAAAACTAAAAATATATATAGATATTCCGAAAACTTACATATTTAAAAAATAAAAATAAAAAATAAAAAAGATGAATACAAACATATTTGTTTACCATTTATGCTTTCCGACAAACATATTTTCTCTTTACATTATTGGTAGTCGGCTGTTTTTGTAATCAAATATATTAAATCTTATGAAAATAACGTGTAATATTTTAAAACTTCAAGAAAACCATGTGAGGTTTAATAATTGTTTGGTATTAGAAATTTTATTTCTAATATTGATTCATATAATTTTAGTATACTTGTTATATATGAATCAAGTGGGAGAATGTTAGAAATTTAATTTCTAATTGATTTATATAATTAAAGTAATTAATAATTGCTATTGTTGTATACACGGTGATGCTTAGTGTAGTATTGAAGATGCAATTATTGGGTGTAAATCTCTTTGTGCCAATTCGTTAAAATTAAAGTGTTGATGGGTGTTTTTGTATAATGGTAAAAGTTAAGGAGTATTTTGGTAATAGAACAAAATATGACATTAAGTTATAAAAGGACATATTTTGTTCATTATAAGATATACATACATACAAGGGTTTTCCCTTTCCCTCTCTCTTTCCTGAAAACTCAAGAACTCTCTCCTTTAAGGGTTAAAGATTCAATCTTTTACAAGTTCTTATATCATCAAAGGGCGAATTGAAGTATTACGGATTTGACATAGGAAAACAGTTGAGGATTGATCAAGGAATAACAGAGAAGACTATGGAATCTTCAAGTTAGTGTTTCTCTATCATTTATTATTTGTTTATGTCATGGGTTATGATTTGGTTAATTTAATTATCTTATTAAGATCCTTGTTTGTTAATCGTTTCCGCATTTAAGTTAATTGAATTATGATTAACATTTGGTAGTCGGTTGTTTTTTAATAATTGTGAGGTTTTCAATAATAACGTGTAATAACGTTATTCAATTATGAACAATATAGAAGCTAACTTACAATAATATTAGTTTAAAGACGAAGAGAGAGAAAATATATATATATATATATATAAAGTTTTTGTTAAGTAATTTGTTTTTTTAAAAAAATAAAAGAAATTAATTCAAATTGAGAGTTTTGAAAAAAGATACTAAGAAGTCAAAGACAAAAAAATAAAAGTCATTAAATATAAAATGACATATAGAAAATTTTAATACAAATTGAGATACAAACCGGTTAAGAAGATGTAGTTAGTTGATAACAACCTCACTTATGACATGAAGAGGTTATGAATTCGACATATTGGTTGACATTGTTTATATAAAAGAAGAAAAGCGGGAAAAAGACAATATATATATGTATATATATCTTTAAATTTTTTTATTGGAAAAAATTAAACTTTTCTAAAATGTAAAAGTAAATACAATTTGAGACAAATAAATAGGAAATTGACAAGTTAGGAAAACAACGTAGTAAGAAGTCAAAAGACTAAGCTGGTGTTTGGTATATTACGTGGAGGCCCCGATTTCATTCAACACATTTTGTAATGTTTTTATTTTAATGAATGATATCCATGTATCAGTGAAAAAAAAAATTTAAAAAAAAAAATAAATAAATAAAAACAAAAGTCACTAAATAAAAATGGAACATAAATACATGTTTTACCATTAAAAAAAAATAAAAGAAAGTGAAATGCCTTTAAAAAAAAAAAAAAAAAAAAAAAAAAAAAAAAAAAAAAAAAAATCATGAAGTATAAAATAAAACAAAATTAATCAAAGAAAATAAATAATTACAATAATGCCACAGCGCTGGACCTCAATTGAAGTACAAAAATAGTAAGTTATAATTTTTAAATCGTTAAAAAAGACCTATATCCATGATCTATAATATTTTAATATTATTCCTATTTAATTATATTTTAAAAAAATAAATTAATTAAAATTAAAAATTATATTAAATATTACCCATTAATCATATTAGAGATTCTGAAGAAATTTTTAATTTCTCTAACATAATTAACATAGTTTTATAAATTTTCCTATAATTATAAATAGAATATACATATATACATAACGATTTGATGAATGAATTATTACATACATTTGATCTTAAAAACTTCGTTTTGTTTTGTTTTCTTGTCTGAAATCCCTACTTACGAGAACTTCAAATAACTTAGATCCTATAACAAGCATATTTCTTTCATCAAATAAACCCTTTTTAAGGCAATTTGCTCTATATAAAACCCACAAGAACACAAAACTTTCCCATGGAGAAACTCCATTTTCTATTTCGATTGATATATACTGAAACGCTTATAAAAGAGTTAGGGTGAGACCTTTCTCCCAGTAAGAGTTGGATTCTATGGGTAAAATTTTAAGACAATTTGATCTTTATAAAACCCACAAGAAAACAAAACCTTCCCATGGAGAAACTCCATTTTCTATTGGGACCGATACTTGCTATTAGCTTCATGTAAAAGTAAGAGTGAGGCTTTCCTCCAAGTAAAAGTTGAACTCTAAGGACGCAATTCGAGCGGTATTTGAATTAGTCAAAGTCGTGATGATTTCGAATACTAATACTAGATGATCTAACAAAAATTCTTATTTCCAACTTGATCTTTTTTATCCTTTTTTGCCTCCATAAACACTAATTTCTGTTTGATTCTTTCCCACATTAATATTTATGAAGCCTTTATATATATATATATAAATATATATATATATATATATATTTTTTTAGAAAGAAAATGTTTCAAGCCTTTTAAGGACAAAATCATTAATATTCTCAAAATTTTAAAAAAATGAAAAATGAAAAATTAAAACAAAAGAAGAACTTCTAACTCAATTTATTAAAATAACAGAACAGTTGTACAAAATCACAAACGAAACTCCAAACACATTAAACCTTAATATCCGAACTATGTCAGATACATAAATAACTTTTATTACAATTATTAGATCAAATAAAAAATCGAAACGTCCTGAAAAGATGTAACAATTAACTTTTAGACGCCACAATATGCTTTTACAGCAGAATGATATGCAAATCCACCATTTTTGCAGAAATCAAGGTATCCCGAAATGTCAAAAGGATTGTAGAGTTGAGGATGATCTTCATCCACAAGTTCCTCTGGAACTTTCACCATGAAACCTTCTTTGTAATTTGAAAATAGCCCAAGTGTGTATCTTGATTCATTTCCACTCATCATTACTCTGTGATGAGGCGCATGCAGTCTCCCGTTCGTCCATGCCTGCATGCATCATCCATGAAAATATATATATATTTATTACATATGCGTGTGTAAATATAAATTTGTAGGAATATATATATATATATATATATAATAATATATATATATTTATATCTATACTTACATGAAGAGGCTCTCCAATCATGACAAACAATGAGTTTGGAGGGAAATTTACTTCAACCCATTGATCATCACTATCTTTCAGCAGAACCTCCAGTCCATTTGTTCCATATTGATCCAAGATAGTAACTAAGTTCTTGTCCGCGTGAGGTGCTAATCCAAGCTTAGTTCCATTTGTATTAGGTGTTGTGTACTTAATGAAACGAAGAAGTTTTTCGACGGAGTTCATGTGTTTTTCTTTGTAATGGTCCAATCCAAAGCTTTCCAAAATCATCATCCTTACTGTATTATCCAATTCAGAAACCAGTTCAACGTAGCTCTGTATCGTTTTGCTGCCAAATAAATATTTGATCATTGAGATTTCTTGGAATAAAAAAGAAAAAAAAATTGAAGATTTGAGATAAAAAATGATACCTAATATTGGAGGAGTTGCCATTGGGAAATATTTTGGATGTGAAGGTATCAACATTTTCAGGTGAGGTAGCATTGTTGATACTAAGGCTTTCGAAAAGGGGTCTGCTAGCCTCTGGTCCAACATAGCCCCAACCTTTGCCAAAGATGTCTTGTGATTTTTGTTGTAATGGCAGATCAAAAATCTCAGCTGTTGAGTTAAATACTTCTTGACGAAATTTCTTGTCATGAATTTCGTCATACAATGTAAAAAAGCATCCAAATTCCTCAAGGTTTCTTCTCACTTCTGCTTTTATTGATTCCCATGTTGAAGTTCCTGGCTTCAATTCTTGAGAGGAGAAATCAATAGTGGGAATCATCGTGTATATTTCTTGAATCCTTGAGCTTTAGCTTTAGTTTTTGTGTTCATTCTATTTGCTTAATAGGGCTATATATATATAATGGCAATAACAATGGCAATGGCAAGTTATTTTCTTTTTCAAAAACACATGTTGGCAAAGTAGAAGAAGTTCGGTTCTTCATCCGCAAGGTCTTGAATTCAAACATTGCCTATGAAGTAGGAATCCGACGCGACTTGAATCTGATTTAGTTAGTTCCAAAGTAGCTATTGGACACCCATGAATGCAGAGGAGGAATAGGAATATTGCTGCGACATCAAACAACTGAATCAAAGACCCGTTAAGCAACTTTGAAAGTCAACAACATCCGACCCAACACAAAAACTGAAAACTTTCCAAACACCCAATCACCATCAAACCACAAAGTCAAGAAAATAAAGACTAGAAATTTGCAATATTGAACTGATGCTTATGTGACCCCTAAAGAAGAGAAAAGTCACCACCACCCTAGACCCAAAAAACCAAAGCCTTCAACTTTGAAAGGACTGAATACATGGTTTAATCAACCAATGAAATTGGTCTTTATCTGCTACTTGTGTTCCTATTCCTCCTCTGCATTCATGGTAATTCTTCTCAATAGGCATTGCTAAGGTAGAATTAATAATTGGGGTTTTCCTTTCATTGATCCGGCAGCTGCCTAGCCTCCATCATCGCCGCTCGGAAGCGCTGGCATCTCCGGTTTCTTCTTCTCTTTTTTTTCCTATATATTGACGATTTTACCCTTGTAAAGTGTTAAATTTTTAACAGAATCCGTTAATAAGGACCTTATATTTCTCTAAAAAAATATTTGGACTTTAAAAGTTAAAAAAAATATAAACCATTCACATTGGGAGGAGATTTTAAATTCATATAAACCATTCACATAATTTTCTATGAAAGTGGTACACAAGTTGCCATAAAAATATTTGTCTGACCAATAAGAAAATTGAAAACCAAAATCTCAAATTTAGGGTTTAAGATATTATGTAGTTGAGTTAAGAGCGCGCCTTCCAAAATGTAAGGGTTGGGCCGTTTCTTCTCAAACTTTCACATTAGTAAAATATTGTTACAGTTTTATTTTGGGCACCTTTTCAAAATGTGTCATACTAATAGAGTAGATAAAATATTTATATGCTAAGCAATTCTTGCATTATCATTAAATATGGAACTTGAATTGATACTAGGGCTATAAACAAGTCGAGTCTAACGAAACATCGGAAGTTTGAGCTTGGTTTGTTTAATTTTCGAACACGATTCGAGTATGCTTGAAAATTAATTAAGCTTAAAAAAATATTTGAGTTTGGTTTGTTTAATAAACGAGCAAGCTCGAACGGAGCATAAACGAGTTCGAACGAGCTTTGTTCACGAACAATTTGGTTTGTTTATAGCTCTAGGAGAAAGTAAGGAAAGGAGAGTCGCTACTTTTTTTAGGGTTTGTCAAAAAGGTAGAAGGAGAGTTGAATTTGGACTCTAAATAAGGTAAAGAAAGGAGAGCCGCCACTAAAAGAGGAGAAAAAACTTATATATATTATATCCTAATTTAAATATTATAGTTGTTTTTAATAATATATAATATATTAATATTTATAATTTGTTCAGGAACGCTTGATTACGTTCTCGATCACTATTCTAGTAGGCTTGAAAATTAATTGAGCTTAAAAAATTGTTTGAGTTTGATTTGTTTAATAAACGAACGAGCTCAAACCGAGCATAAACAAGCTCAAACGAGATTTGTTCGCAAACAGTTTAGTTTGTTTACAACTATAACTAATACCCAACACTACTCCTATACAATATTGTAAAACAAAATTTTCATTTTTGAATATCTGGTTGTAATAAATCATTAAATTTTTAATTCAAGAATTAATCTTGAATAGATATTTTGGTTATTATAAGGTTTCTGAATTAGATGATCCAACGCGATATTAGGAGTAATTTTACCAGCTCAAGTTAAACCCCAACTACACTTAAGTTAGGAGAGCTTCTTATCAGCTCTCCTACGCCATTGAGTTATTCGCGGCTAAAATTTGGAATAAAAAACTAAATATATATATATATATATATATATTCCAAAAACTTACATATTTAAAAATAAAAATAAAAAATAAAAAAGATGAAGACAAACATATTTGTTTACCATTTATGCTTTCCGACAAACATATTTTCTCTTTACATTATTGGTAATCGGCTGTTTTTGTAATCAAATATTTTAAATCTTAGATTCACCAAAAAAAAAAATTATATATTAAATCTTATGAAAAACACGTGTAATATTTTAAATAATTGTGAGGTTTAATACTTGTAATATTTTCAGGAATAACGTGTAATAAAAAGTGACCAAAAAAAAAAAGAAGTAAAAAGACGTTTAATAATTGTTTGATAGTTTGCTGTTTTTTAATAATTGTGAGGTTTTCAGGAATAACGTGTAATAACGTTATTAACGTGCAGAGCCCTCTAGAGGGTCTTGGGGGTCTAAGATGAAAATTTTTTGGAGGCCTTTTTAGTTATTTATTTTTCAACATTTCATTTTCAATAGATAAAATAGTTAATTCATTTAATCTATTTTGTCATGGTTGATCTTAAATAGGATTTGATTATATTTAATTTAGAAACACTTCTTTCGGGCGCTAGCAACCGCTACAAGTATTGAATTTTGAATAACTTTCAAAATTAATACAATATTTTTTTAATATTTTTTTATTCATAGTTTTGAATTTTTGTAAATCAAATAAAAAACCAAAAATATTTTCATATTTTAATAAGTGTTCAAATCTAGTTTCAAGTGAACATATTTTTGTCTTTCTCTCTCATTATTATTATTATATAATAAATCAATATTATTTTTTAATTCATGTTCTACCTTGATTATATGAGTTTCTCAATTCTTCTTTTCTTTTTTAATTTTTCATAACCAGAATCGTATTTTTTATTTCATATTATAGATAAAAACTAAACAATAAAAAGTTTTAACACACTATTAAAAAAACTAAACAAATAAATAAATAAATAAAACGAGTGGGAGAGAATCCAATATCAATCAATAACAAACAAAATTAACAAAATAGTAATATATTCTATAAAAATAAAAAAGATAAAATCTGTTTAAACTTGAACTAAGACTTCTTTCCCGGAGATAATGCCTTTTTGCTTTTAGATTTGAAATTCATGATTGAATAATCGATCTACTAAATATATGGAAGTCGGGTTTTGGAATATCATGATAATATATATTTTTGTTCGATTTTAGAAAATTACAATAATATATTTTTGGAAGATATACTCAATATTTAAATTATTTAAAAGTAATCAAGAGTAGTTTGTATTCTTTGAAAGTAATTGAAAATGTTACATTATTTTTTATTCAAGATAAAGACTCTCTATATATAATAAATTTTTTTTTTAAAAAAAATACCAACGGTTTAGAATGAATGTAGTTGTTATAAGATAGGAAAGGTAAAATATAATATTAATAAGGAGAGAGAATTTTTCATATTTTTATGTTCGTTGGAAATATAATAAGATAAAGATCTCTCTATGTATAATAAAAAAAATTTAAAAAATACCAAAGATTTAGAATGTAGTTGTTATAAGATAAGAAAGGTAAAATAATATTAATAAGGAGAGAAATTTTTTTATGTTTTTATCTTTCTTGGAAATATAATATTATATAAATAGACCTATTTTCAATAAATAACATTGATAACTTTAGATAATAGTCTTCTTTTTCTGGTGCTTGGATGCTTTGGCTGGTGATTTTAACTCGGTGTTAGAGCAAGGGGACAAGTGTGGCGGAAAGCCCGTCTCCTCTTCTAGTAGTGGGGGGCTAAGAGGAGTTATTGATACCAATGGACTTATTGATCCGGGCTTCTCCGGGTATGCCTTTACTTGGAATAACAAAAGAATCGGAAAGACAAACATACAAGAAAGACTTGATCGGGGGTTTGCTAATGGAAAATGGAGAACTCTTTTCCCACATGCAGTAGTCACTCACCTAGCTGCTCTTCATTCCGATCACAGACCTATTCTTATAAACTCGAATCCCCCTACCTCTTCCCGTCCTCGCCCCTTTCGTTTTGAGGCCATGTGGACTCGTGATGAGTCGGCTGCCATGGTAATCAAGGAAGCTTGGGCAAAGAGCCATGATTCTCCTAATTTCAGCCACCTAATGACCAAATTAAAGGTTACTAAAGTAGCCCTCAAAGAGTGGAACAGGAATTTTTTTGGACACCTCCCCACTAAAATCAAAGCTACCCAACAATACATTGAAAGCCTTCAATCTAATCCACCCACTTCTTTGAATTTTGAGATGGAAAGAAAAGCCTTGATGGAATTGGATGAGCTGCTCCTCCGAGAGCGAATACTTTGGAAGGAAAAAGCCAAGGCCCTATGGCTTGAGGAGGGAGATGCAAATACTAAGTTCTTTCATATTTCCACCACTGTCCACAGATCCTACAATCACATTCACTTTATTCTTGATCATGACAATGTTAGAATAGTAGATTATGATCTTATTTCCTCTCGTTTTGTTCACTTCTATACTGACCTTTTTTCTTCGACTAGCCCTTTGTTTCCTTTTGATTTGCGGGGTCTTTTTCGGAATTCGATTACACATGAGATGAATGACTCCCTCACGGTTGTTCCCACCATTATGGAGGTGCACAAGGCTATACATACTATGGCCAGCAACAAGAGCCCTGGCCCAGATGGAATGAGCCCCACTTTTTTCAAATCTTATTGGCACATCATTGGAAAAGATGTCTATGCGGCTGTCGCTGATTTCTTTACGAACAGGAAGATTAGTATGGCTGCCAATCACACTTTCATTGCTCTCATACCAAAGAAAACAGGGGCCAACCGGGTAGAGCAGTTCCGCCCAATTTCTTTGTGTAATGTGGCATACAAAGTAATTACGAAGATCCTTGCAACTCGCTTGAAGCCAATTCTTGACACTATTATTCATCCGAACCAGGCAGCTTTCATTCCCAGCCGGTCAATTGTGGATAATTGCATTATAAATCAAGAAGTGATGTTTTATTTAAAAGCAAGAAAAGTGAGGAAATGCTTTATGGCGGTGAAAGTAGACATGGCGAAAGCATACGACAAAGTGGAATGGAACATATTACTGCATGTTCCGAATTTACATGGTTTTAGTGATGTTTTTTGTCAACTTGTGAAAGAATGTGTCTCTACGGCAAAATACTCTATCTTAATAAATGGGTCTCCTTGTGGTTTTTTTGATGCTACTAGAGGAATTCGGCAAGGAGATCCAATCTCGCCAGCCCTTTTCACTATCCTTGCTGATGTGCTATCTCGAATTTTAGAAAAAGTAGTGGAGGAGGGGAAAATAAAGGGGATTAAGATCTCGAGAACGAGCCCGAGAGTGACGCATCTCATGTATGCGGATGATCTTGTAATTTATGGTGAAGCAAGTGTGAATGAAGCTGTGGGTATTTTTGAGTGTCTAAACACTTATCGTCAATGGGATCGGTCCCATAAACCTGGACAAAAGCAAGTGTCCACTTTAGTGCAAACTCCTTGGCTTATTGAAGAATGAAGTATGCAGTATTTTGAAAATAAAGGAATGTAGTCATAATGATAAATATTTAGGCAGTCCCTTTTGCAACTTTAAGTCAAAAAATGCAGCATTTCAACCTTTAGTGGAAAAGCTTGCACGACGTCTGGCTGGATGGAAACACAAACATCTCTCTGCTGCCGGGAGAGCTGTGTTGGTGAAATCTGTTGCACTAGCACTGCCGTCTTATGCTATGCAAACTACCCTTCTGCCGACGCAACTTTCTCAAAAGATGGATTCCATGATCCGAAAATTCTGGTGGGGCGAAACGGATGGAAATAGAAAGCTTTGCTTGCGAGCATGGGATGCTCTTTGTAAGCCGAAGTGTGCTGGGGGGCTGGGCTTTAGGAGATTAAGTGATATGAATTTGGCCTTTGTGACTAAATTGGGATGGCAGATATGTGCGGAAACTTCCCGCCCGTGGGTTAGACTTGTACAATCAAAATACTTACGCGGTAGGCGAAATCTGGATTTCCAACAGACGACCCAAGCGGCCTCATGGGTTTGGAGTGGAATTCGAAATTCATATGGATCACCGAGGAATGGGGTGTGCATTAAGGTGGGGCGGAACTCTTCTGCGCGGACATACGAAGACCCGTGGTTGTCGGGCCTTCCAAACTTCGTTGTGCCTGAAGGAGTTCAAGTTCGAGATGAGCTCTACTTGGTGCGGGATCCGATGAATCGGGATAAAATGACCTGGGATAGAGACAAAGTGCGTGCTGCTTTTCCTGGTGAGGTTTGTAATGCAATTTTAAGTATTCCCGTGGTTGAAAGGGAACAAGATTCTATTGTTTGGGTTCCCTCCAAGTCGGGGTCTTTCTCTGTGAGAAGTTCTTACAGAGCAAACAATGGGATAAGATTTGGTGAACTCGGTTTGGAGGACAGGAGGAAATGGACACCCGTTTGGCACTCGGATCTCCATGAACGTCATAAACTCTTAGTTTGGAAAATACTGATTGACATAATCCCCACAAAAGATCGCATCAAACAATTTGTTCCTCTCTCAGACCTCTCTTGTCTGCTTTGTGGGGGCTGTGCTGAATCTTTACAGCACCTCTTATTTGATTGCCCTGCTACTGTTACTTGTTGGCTCAATTCTCCGTGGAATGTACGAATACAGAGCTATGCGGACACACGGGGCTACGGTTTGGTTCTCAAAAGTCTTGAGTAACTCAACAATCTTTCAGGATTCTTTGGCTGAGGATGACAAATCCAAATTTCTTCATTTCGCAGTCATTGTTTTTGAGCAGCTGTGGTTAGTTCGGAACAAGGTTCGTCTAGGTGTTCCTTTGCCGGATTGGAAGGAAGTATCGAACAGGATCAATCGTACACTTGATGTCTACTGGAATGCGGCGAACCGTCGACGATCAATACGCTTGAGACAGCCTACTCAAAAATGCTGGAACCCCCCGATATTGGGCGAGCTGAAAATGAATGTTGATGCTGCATTCTCGAATATGGAAGCGGTGTCGGGGATAGTTCTTAGGGACCATAATGGTAAGACATTGGGGGCTTGGTCAAACCACTTTCTATCCCCTAATGTTTTCTGTGCAGAAATGGAAGTGGTGATCCAAGCCTTCACAATAGCGGAACTCATGAAGATGGACAAGATAACGATTGAAAGTGATTCTCTGGAAGTTGTTTTGGCTCTCAACGGTGTGCAGGACTTTGAAGATTGGCAAGCCAAGTCAAATATTGTTAAAGGGAAATCCTTTTTGCTCAAATACCCCCTCTGGTTTTGTAAACATGTGAGTAGATGTTGCAATCATAGAGCCCATAATTTAGCTCAATGGGCAAAGTCTTTTAATTTCAGTGGGTCTGTTGACCTTAATTTGCTCCTGTCTGATATTTTTTGTAATGGAACAAACGCTGATATTATTGTTTTGGATACTGAGGATATGAATGATTAAATCTCTATTTACCAAAAAAAAAAAAACTTTAGATAATAGTTATTTTCTTAGAAAAAACTAATTAAAAATATTTTTTTTTAGTGATTTGGGGCCTCTTACCGATGCAGGGCCTAAGACGACCCCTAAGTCGCCTTAGACTTTACACGGCTCTGTTAACATGTAATAACATTATTCAATTATGAAAATAACGTGTAATATTTTAAAATGTTCTGCCCTGTAACTAAATACAATGTCTAAGTCGCCTTAGGCTCTACACGGCTCTGTTAACATGTAATAACGTTATTCAATTATGAAAATAACGTGTAATATTTTAAAATGTTCTGCCCTGTAACTAAAACAATGTCTAGGAATTATAAATAATTTCCCCAGATCTCGAAAAATTCCATTTATTTATATTTAAAATTAATTTTAATATTAATTAATTATTATTGATTAAACATTAAATAATGACTTTTAATTTGAATTGTTAATTGGAATTTTTTGAATTGAGAGGTTTAATTTTAAATATTTTATATTTGATTTATATTGGAGGGGAATTTGAAATTGTGATTATATTTTTATATATATTAATATCAACTCCAATAAAAATATATATATTTACAACATCATGTAGCATTATTAATATACTAACGTTAAAAAGTTTCACTTTTTAAGAAATAAATTTAAGAATAAAATGTATATATGTATTAATATACATTTTTTTTTAGTATATGTATTAATATATATATATATAAAATTTTGAATGTGATTATGATAATAACAATGATATTCTTTCTTTTTACTTAAAACAAACCTTGATTATTATTACTATTATTATTTAAGAGAATTATAAATGCTCCTTTTATGAGGTAAAATAAAAATCAATATATTATTTTTAATCAAAACACTACTTAACAACGAAGTAATGAATCGTTTCGTAATAGAGAAAGCCTATTGTAAGTGTTATGTAAAATTATGAATTTGATATTTTTTATGAGCGATATATAAGAGTCAGAATAAAATGTTTTTTTTTTTTTTTTTTTTTTTTTTTTTTGGTTAGACCATCAAGCTTTTGAAGCCATCATTACTCCGATTAATCAAGATTTGGCTCCGGTTGCGCCACAGAGTCTAACTCTTACCCAAAAGAAGGTCTCACCCCGACTCTTACATGGCGCTCACAATGAGTGTCGAAACCTCGACCTCATGTTGCATTTACGATGATTTATAAAGCCATCATGACTCCGACTAATCCAGATTTGGCCCGGTCGGTTGCTCCCGCAACATCCAACTCTTACTTGAGGGAAAGTCTCACTTTAACTCTTACATGGCGGTCATAATGAGTGTCAAAACTTTGACCTCATGTAGCATTCACAGTGGTTTCCGAAGCCATCATGACTCCGACTAATCCAGATTCGGACCGGCTGGTTGCGTCCGCAGAGTACAACGCTTACTCGGGGGAAGGTCTCACCCTCATGACTCTTACATGAAGGTCACAGTAAGTGTCGAACCCTCGACCTCATGTAACATTCACAATGCGCTTTCACATTGTATCAAGCCAAGGGCTTGAATGGAATGTTTCTTTAAATGCAAAAGCAACCTCAACTGATTCAAATTAGTCGAAACAATAACTTCAAATGTCAAATAATCTAACCAAACGATCTCCTTATATTATTTATAACCAAAACATTACTTTAACGACAGAAGTAATGAATCGTTCTACAAGAAGGGGTGCATACACGAATATGTTTGCATTTTTGGCCACAACTGTCACAACTATCAGCATCCTCACTACAAGTGCAAGGAGGCCAAATTGTACTATTTATTAGTACTAATTCTCTTGCCTCTACTTCACCTCCTTGCATTCCAAAGTACCTTCCTTCATCTATAAAGAAAAAAAAAAAAAAAAAAAACAAGAAATTCAATAATAATAATGAAGTGAATAAATATTACATTAAATTAGTTTTGTGGGGGGGAAAAAAATACTCACAACCAAAACTCAAAAGCATGATGAAAAGTATAAAAATATTGAAAACCTTCATTTTTAAGAGTGAGTTTGTTTTCTAAACAAATCCTTTTTATAGAGTTTAAATTTGAAAAAAGTGGAAAAAAATTCAAGGTTTTTTTAAATCAAAAAATCATATTACTTTTTTTTTTTTTTTTTTTTTTTTTAATACATGTATTTTCTTTGGTTGAAAAGACTAAAATATCTTTTGACTTTAATTCATTTTAATAAAAACTATTCATAAGTATGAGTTACAAAACATTAATTATAAAGATAAATTCATCCAAAATAACAATAATTTGAGGATTAATTTTTTTCAAATAAAAATAATTTGAAGATTTAAAGATTCAATTGAACAAAAAAAAAAAAAAAAAAAAAGGTAACAACTTGTATATCAAAATGAAAATAATCTAAGGATTAAACCTTTCAATATTATTAAGTGATTGTGTATTTTGTTTTTTCTTTTTAAATATATATATATATATATATATATATATATATATATATTAATTTTGATACTATTTCACTCTATATATCTTAAATATACGTCTTAGATCTCATAAATAAGGTTGTTATTAACCGAGATACACATTTTTTACAACTTATTCCCATGGAAATTATTTAAATGAAAAATAAAAGTGGTAAAAACTTTTCATATAGTGTATTTAGATTCATGAAATCCAAAATTTTAAATGAAAATAATAACTTTTTTTTTTTTCAACTAATGGATAGATTTTCTTTATCAACTAATTGCAATTATGGTAATCAAATAATACTTTCAAAAACTATATCTTTTTTAACAATATAGAGACACTCTAATTATAATGAATTTAAATGGATAAAATTACTTATTACTGAATTTTCAATGAATATACAATTTTTTAAAAGTTAAAACTCTTATAACCACAAATTTCTTGTGTGTTTGGAGAAGAAATAGGTAATATATATACATATATATTATTTATATTTCATATATCAATTTTTTTTTTTTTAGAAATCCTAATTTCTATTGTATCTCGAACTCATGACCTTCAAATTATAAGTGTGACTACTACCAACTAAACTACGCCTCTGACATATATCAATTTTAGTGCGGACGAAAAATTAACTTAATTTAACATAATGTTAAAAGGAGGAAAAAATAAAATTAATTTTATCATTAAATAAATTAATATATATATATATATATATATATACATATTATTATATAATAATATTTTTTAAAAGAGCTTTGATATTTGCAGTGGAATCAACAATTGTTCAACTAAAACAACCAACATAATTTTTATATTTAGCAATGGAATCAACAATTGTCAACTAAAACTACCAACATTTTGTCAACTAATGAATCAGATTTTCTTTGTGAATTAATTTCAATTATTTGACAATCATGTTATACTTTTAAAGATTTTATATCCTCTTGATATTTTGGAAAGGATTTAAATATAATTTATTAACAATTCAAGGTTAGCTTCACAAGAATTAAATGTAATTTGTTTTTTCCTCATTGTTTTGGTCAAAATGGTTCTTTTTTTTTTTTTTTTTTTTATTAGAACTTTATTTGAATATAATTTTAATTTATAACGTTTACTTCAATTTTTACATTAAATTGTCTTGCTTAATGTTGAAAAATTATATAATATCTCTTAAAAGAAATTTAAGAATCAAATTCAGATACTAATTTATATCTAAATATATATATATATATATATATATATATATATATATATATACATAACATTTCGAATATATTTAATTATGATAATCACAATGACATTCTTGTTTTTACTTTAAAGGAACCTTGAGTTTATATATATATATATATATATTATATATATATATATATATTATTAGGAGAATTAGAAATTCTTGTAGAAGGTAAAATAAAATTGATATATTATTATACATTATTATTATTTATAATCAAACTTTTTTTGTTAAACCATGGCTCTTATATAGCGGTCACAATGAATGTCAAACCTTCGACCTCGTGTAGAATTTATAAAGATTCTCATCGTGTCAAACCAAGGGTTTATCCAAAAATATTATGGACGGTTTTTTGTTAGACTATCAAGTATTTGAAGCTATTACTTTGATTAATCTAAATCCGACCTAGATTTCACATGCAAAAAAAAGACATCTTCTTATCTCTTACACAAATCGTCAAACCTTCGACCTCGTGTAGAATTTATAATGCGCTTTCTCATTGTGTCAAACCAAGGGTTTATCCAAAAAATATTATGGACGGTTTTTTGTTAGACTATCAAGTATTTGAAGCTATTACTTTGATTAATCTAAATCCGACCTAGATTTCACATGCATAGTCTTAAAAAAAGACATCTTCTTATCTCTTACACATTACGAATATCAAAATCGTGACCTCGGTGTAGCATTGATGAGAAACTTATTTAAATGTTAAAAGCTTAATAATAATAAATGTAGTTATTAGAACAATAATAAAACTATTTTTGATGGAAAACAGGTGATTATTATATTGAAACTAGTTTGGTAATTGAAAAAAAAATTACTCACAACTAAAACCCAAAAGCTTAATGCAAAGTATACAAATGCTGAAAGCCCTCATATTTCTTGTTTGTTTTAGTATGTATCAACAAAGAAGTTTGTTGTACGTTTGAAGAGGAAATAGGTATATATATATATATATTTCTCTCTCACGTTACAAGAAACGTATCAATAGACTTGAAGTATTTATTATCAACGTAAAATATTTTTTCTGTACAGTAAAAAGAAAATCAAATTAATTATGAGTGTCATCAGGTCTAAAGTCGTGACACGAGTTTATCAGCGAATAAAGTTTTTTTTTTTTTTTTTTTTTGGCATTTCATGCATCTTGGTCATTTAGGTATATTTTTTTTATCCATTATCTTGAGTTTTTACCTTTGTGTGTTGAAATGATTTAATTAGCAAAAGGGAATCCTTTCTCAAATGATAAATACAATAATACCTTTTTACACCTTCATGAGTTAAAGAGTAAAACAACATTTTATTTACAATAGTATGTTATTAACATTGAAAATTTTTATACCTCTAAAAAATTTTAAGAATCAAATTCGAATGGTGATTTGTACTCATATATTTTATATATATATATATATATATATATATATATATATATATATATATATTGGATAGATAGTAATCTTTAATTGTTCTTGTAGCTCAGTTGGTTAGAGCACCCGTTTAATAAGTGGGAATCCGACAGATAATAATAATGAGGTATTTTCATGCTTTTGGACAATTCACCCATTGAAGATCACTTTTTAATTTCAAGTTTTTTTAACTTTCTATCACGCTTATGTTTAGTATTGATAATTTTCTATCTTGTTTGTATTTTTATCTTTTGAGTCTAGTTTTGCCTTGGTTTCTCAGTGAAGCTCAAATTCAAGTAAAAATTAGTAGTTATCGCCCCTTATCGGTGATAGTTAGCCCCACTTTACGCCTTTCTTTTCAATAAAAATCTCCATTCATATATATAAAGAAATATCAATTTTTTTCCTTTTTTTTTTTAAAAAAAAAAAATTTTTTCATAAGTCTAAAGAAACCTTGAATTTTTTTTTTTTTTTATTAGGAGAATTAGAAATTTTCTGAGAAGGTAAAATAAAATTGATATATTATTGTATTTTATTAATTATAATCAAACCTATGTTTAACCACATTTGAAAACCTTAACACAAACGGGTAGACATACACTAACTTGTATACATTTTTTGCCACAGATTCCACAATTGTCTGCCGTTTCACCACAACTGCAAGTTTGTGCTTGAAGTATACTATTTATTTGTTTTAATTCTCTTGCTTCTACTTGACCTCCTTGCTTTACAAAGTACCCTTCATCTAAAATAAAAGATTAAAAAAAAAAAAAAAAGATCAGTTACAATAATCCAGCAAATATATGTATTAAAAATTTTAGACGTTTTCATCTTCAACATGACTCAAATTCATGACGACTAGATACTGATCAATTTTGATTAGAAGGATCAATTTTGGGAAATAAAAATTATCCCGATCAATTCTCAAACTTGAAAAAATATGAATAGTTTTAGAATTGAACGGGATAATTTTTTAGAAAATCCAGTATTTAAAATTACTACTTTTACTAAAGAGAAGACCTCTCCCTAACTCTTTAAATCCGTTACTTCGTGTAGCCTTCACATGCCAAGAGCTTAATAATAATACATGTAGTTATTGAAACAATAAAACGATGATTATTGTTGAAACGAGTTTGGTGTATGAAATATATATATATATATATATATATATATAATCTCACAACTAAAACTCAAAAGCATGATGCAAAGCATAAAAATACTGAAAGCCCTCATATTTCTTCTTTGTTTATGTATTGTGAAAGAAGAAATTAGGATTGATTTTTTTTTTCTAAGTGAATCCTTTTATAGAGTTTTTCATTAATTGATAAAATCATATTACATTCTTTTTCTCTTTAAATTTACGTAATTTTACTTTTTTCTTTTTTTTAATAAGTATGAGTTATAAAATATTAATTACGACAATCAATTCATCCAAATAAAAATAAATAAATTGAAATTTGAAGCAACCAAATCTTCCTACTTCTATGATTGTAGAACCATAGATCTTTTTTATAAGACATAATTATCTATGAAGATTTTTTAGATATTTGATGTAGGATTAATGGATTTCTCCCAAAAAAAATAAAATGTTTTATTTATATATCCAAGTTAAGTTTGCTTCTATTTAATTATTACATATTTATATATATATATATATATATATATTCTTATATACCCAAAACTTAATTCCCATTTATAACAAATGGCATTATTTAATTGATTTTTTTTTTAAAATTCAAATCATTGTGTTTAGATTAGTGAAATCCTCAAATTTTAAATAAAACTTTTTTTTCGGTCAACTAAGGGATAAGACTTTTTTTTTTTTTTTTTGTGAACTAATTTCAATTATGGTAATCAGATTATATCGTTTTTAAAATACAGTAATATACATATATATCGATTTATTTCTAATGTAACACGGAAAAAAAAAAAAAAAAAATAGAGAGAATATAATAATATATTCCTTCTTTTTTTTTATTGTCATATGTAGAAAAAATATTTAAAAAAATATATAAAAATTGACGTATCTTTTGGTTAAAAAGTTTAAAATATTCTTTGACTTTATTTTCTATAATAAAATAATTAATGAGTATAAGTTGAAAAATATTAATTAGAGGATGAAGAAAGAAAAAAAAATTAGTAAATGCACTTTTATTTTCTAACGTGATAAATTAAAAAAAAAAAAAAATAAATTTTTTAGTTTATATTAATTTTTTTAAAAGGAAATAACTAAAATTAAAAGGGTAAGTATGCTAGTGACACATGTTCTGCCATTGAGGTTTTAAAAAGTTCCACTACATGCCCTTCCGTCAATTTTTGCGTCAGTGCAGATATTTGACCGTTAGTCAACCCATTTTACTGTTTTGGGTATGTGCATTTTTGTTCATTATTTAAAAAATAAACCTAATTTTTATAAAGGGTAATTTTATTTTGAATAAAAATAAACCCTAAAACCTTAATTTTTCTCTCTCTCCTATTCTTCTTCTTCCACACATTCTTCACTAGTTTTTCCTAAATTCACAAATTAAATTAAAAAAAAAAATCAAAATTCAATTTTTTTTTTCAAAATTCAAATCGTTTTCCAAAATTTATTATATCTTCTTTCAAAAATTTTTATCTTTTTTTTCAAAATTTATATCTTTTTTTTAAAAATTAATATTTTCTACTATGATCTACCACCAATTTCTGTAAAATGGAGAAGAAGAGGGAGAAGAAGAAAAGGTAAAAGGGCGTGCCATCGCCGTCGATGCCGTTGGTGTATTGCTGAGAGAAGAAGAGGGAGAGGAGAAGAGAAGGGCGTTGATAAGTCATAAATTTATAATATTATATTTAATTCTCTTACTTTTTGATTAGATATCAAGCTAATTTGTGAATTTATGTTTGTTTTGATGATAGTGGTGGAAAGTCAAAGATTAAAGGATTTGACTAAAAGACTTATTCTTAGTCATCAATTATTACGAAGACGTCTTTTAGAGGAAGAATTAAAATTTGAATGGATGACTATCAACAATTCCCAAGATATTTAAAGATAATATTCAAATTATCTATCTTATATTTTATTAATTATTAGAGAGAGATAATTATCTCCTAAATTAGGTTTTATTATTTATTATTATTCTATTAGGATTCTAAGGTAAGAAAAACTTTATAAATAGGCCTACTCTACATTCTTTTTCTTAACCAAGTTTTCAAGATTTAGAAAGAGAAGAGGGGACCCCCCCCCCCCCCCCCAACCCCCGATCAGTCGGGAAGAAATGAATCCAGACAAGTTACGAGTTCATAATCTACACAAATTCGGGTTCTAAGCTAATTTCCAATTTCAATTCAATTACTTTAACAATTCAATTTTTAGATCGATTGACTAAATATTGAAGAGGTGTTTTAACTGATTCTTTTGGTGATTGTGATTGGTTAAGTTATTTTAATATTTGTGATTGCCTTCAATTTTGGACAATTTTGTTGATTGACGAATTGCCTTGATATTATCACGGTTCTTAGATTAAACTTGATTGATTGATTGGGCGATCGTCTATGATATCCCTTTTGTTGTTTAATCGAATTCTAGATGATTGTTAGTAGGTGATACAAATGTTAATCAGGGATCCCATTTAGTATTCAATCAAGGGATTGGTTTATTAATTCGGAAATTCATTAAGGAACGAGGAAGAACTTGGATTGAATCATTACCCCCGAGGACTGAAATATTTAAATCCGATACTTGCGTTTTTCTTATTAGTTAATTGTTTTCTACAATTTCCCAATCTAAAAATCCCTCTTTTATTGTTTTATTCTCTTATTAATTGATTTCGATTAGGTTTCTTAGGGAAACGACTCGGTGAACACCCCCTAAACTGCTCATTGATTTAATTGAATTAATTTTGGCCGATTTGACGACAATCGTGTTCTAAACACCCTACCAAGATTTTGGCCGCCGTTGCGCGGAAGCCATAATCGTTAAATCATAATAAGAATCTGTCTTTTTATTTGTTTTTAGTTGTTTGGAAACTTTTTATTCGCGTTTTGGTTCCGTGTTTAGGTAGAAATTTGAAAATTTGGTTTATTTCCTACTGTTCCATGCACTGTCCCGGTCAAATTTTATTTCCGATTACACTGATTTTTGTTATCCAAAGGTTTTGGGTCGTGGAGAACAAAACTCACTGCCTTTTAGGCAGTGAACCAACCCTATTTTTGGCCAAATTTTTTTTTTTTTTATCATGTTTTCAATTTTTCAAGGTTTTTTTTTTTTTTTTTTAGTAATTTTTGTAATTTTTAGTATGTTTGCACTTGTTATTTGTATCCGCCCCCCCCCCCCCCCGTCCGATCAAAAAAAAAAACCAACAAAAAAAAAAAAAAAAAAAAAAAAAAAAAAAAAAAAAAAAAAACAAAAAAAAAAAAAAAAAAAAACAAAAAACAATCTCCCCCCAAGAAAAGAAAAAAAAAAAAAAAAGAAAAGAGAGAGAGAGAGAGAAAAAAAGAGAAAAGGGGAGAAAAAAAAAAAAAAAAAAAAAAAAAAAAAAAAAAAAAAAGGGGGGAAAAAAGAAGGGGAAAGAGAAGAAGAAGAGAAATGTAATACCCGACCCAAATTAAGTAATTATTATAAGTCTATAATTAAGTTATTAAATAAAGAATTACTTTTATTATGGGTTAAAATAGAATATATGAAGAATATTAGGGACTCATTAATAAATAGAAAAAGATAGTGTTGTGGTGCAATTCATCAAAGGATTGCATCCAATGCAACCATGGACCAAACCAATAAAAGAATTATGGGAGATGTGGCATGATCTACTTGACATGTCATAAAAAATTACATATTCAATAGGTTACCAACAAATTTTGACCAAATAAAATAATAATATTATATTATAGTAGTAATTTTTAGTCATTTTATAGTAAACACTAGCATAAAAATGGTAAGTTTGATACAAAAAATGGTAAGTTATCAATTTTGATAAACATCTTACCATTTTTTTCACAAATCTTACCATTTTTGCCATGAACCTTACCATTATTGATGAAAATATCAAAACACCTTACCATTTTTTTCAAACATCTTACCATTTTTTTTTTTTTAAAATTTTACTATTTGAAGAAACTCAAATATCTTATCACTTTTTCCACACCTCTTACCATTTCCTTCACAAATCTTACCATTTTTTTCCACAAATCTTACTATTCAAGATTTTGGTCTCTCAAAACATCTTACCATTTTTTGAACAAATCTTACCATTTTCTTTATAAATTTTACTACTTGAAGAAATTAAAATCTACCAATTTAACATCTTACCATTTTCTTTATAAATTTAACTATTTGAAGAAACTAAATCATCTTACCATGTTTTGAACAAATCTTACCATTTTCTTTATAAATTTTACTATTTGAAGAAATTAAAATATCTTACCATTTTTTCCATACATCTTACCATTTTCTTTATAAATTTTACTATTTGAAGAAACTAAACATTTTACCATTTTTTCCACATCTTACCATTTTCTTTAAAAATTTTACTATTTGAAGAAACTAAAATATCTTACTATTTTTTTCACAAATCTTACCATTTTCTTTATAAATTTTACTATTTGAAGAAACTAAAATATCTTACCATTTTTTTTACAAATCTTACCATTTTCTTTATAAATCTTACTATTTGAAGAAACTAAAACATCTTATCATTTTCTTTATAAATTTTACTATTTGAAAAAACTAAAGTAGCTTACCATTTTTTTCACAAATCTTACCATTTTCTTCACAAATCTTACTATTTGAAGAAACTAAAGCATCTTACCATTTTTTCCACCCATCTTACCATTTTCTTTATAAATCATACTATTTGAAGAAACTAAAACATCTTACCATTTTCTTCACAAATCTTAATATTTGAAGAAACTAAAGCATCTTACCATTTTTTGAACAAATCTTACCATTTTCTTTATAAATCTTACTATTTGAAGAAACTAAAACATCTTACCATTTTTGTTCACAAATCTTACAATTTTCTTTATAAATTTTACTATTTGAAGAAATTAAAACACCTTACCATTTTCTTCACACATCTTACCATTTTCTTTATAAATTTTACTATTTGAATAAACTAAAACATCTTACCATTTTTTCCACCAATCTTACCATTTTCTCTATAAATCCTACTATTTGAAGAAACTAAAGCATATTACCATTTTTTTCACAAATCTTACCATTTTATTCATAAATTTTACTATTTGAAGAAACTAAAGCATCTTACCCTTTTTTTCCACAAATCTTACCATTTTCTTTATAAATCTTACTATTTGAGGAAACTAAAGCTCTTACCATTTTTTGAACAAATCTTACTATTTTCTTTATAAATCTTACTATTTGAAGAAACTAAAGCATCTTATCATTTTTTTCACAAGTGATTGTTTGAATGATATTACTATTTCAAAAGTGAGTATTTTAAATGATATTCAAATAGAAAAGGAAAAGTTTCTGCTTATTGAGTTTTGTACTCACCCCCCTCCTAATCCACATTTTACGGATGTTGTACCAAAGAGCTTGACTATGAGTTTGTGGAGAATGATCCCTAGGTAATAAGTCCTTGGTTGACAAAGTTGGTAGATAGAATATTATTTTAAGTTATTGTATTCATGTATTAGAATATTTTAATTATAGGAATTGATTTAATTGATGGAGAATTGAATTATTGGATGTTGAAATATGAGTCTGTTTATTGTATAATCCTTTTATGGTTGTAAAGAAGAAAAGAATTGCATATTGCTTTTATGATTGGATGTATGAGACTTTGTATCCTTGAGAAGTTTGAGGATATAGCCGTGTTATGTCTTGAATTTGGGGTTTTAGTCCATAAACTAGGCCCAGATTTGGGGCATGACAAGAAAGAAGAAAGAAGAAGAAAGAAGAAGAAAGAAGAGGGAGAAGAAGAAGAGAAGCAGTAGAAGGGCAAGAAAAAGAAGGAAGAAGAAGAGGGAGAAGAAGAGTTGTCGTCGTTGGAGAAGAAGAAGAAGAAAGAAGAAGAGGGAGAAAAAGAAGAAGTCGACGCAGCTGGAGAAGAAGAAGAAAAATTTTAAAAATTCCGGAGGTGCTAAACTTGGATTTTGAACTCTAAGAGCTGTCACTAGGATACTTTACCCAAATTAAAAAAAAAAAAAAAAAAAAAAAAAAAAATGAAAAAAGTAAGAGAGACATAGGGGTGAGCATAAAATAATAATGATTTATTAACTATAAAAATTGAGAAAGTCATATATCGACATTTATTTAAAACAAAAATATGAAATGTATCGACATTTAATTGATTTTTGACTTCAAGAGTTTTGATTGAAGAAGACAAAGTCATTAAGAAAAAAAGTGACAAATCTCATATTAAAACATTAAACAAATCATGACTTATGTGATAACAGTAAGGTATGACGTGATGGTTGTTCATTTCTTGTTTGGTTAGTCCATATGATATCCGAAACCATCACGATTCCGACTAATCCAGA
Organism: Cynanchum wilfordii; assembly: GCA_025388415.1. NCBI lineage: Eukaryota > Viridiplantae > Streptophyta > Magnoliopsida > Gentianales > Apocynaceae > Cynanchum > Cynanchum wilfordii. The sequence continues at coordinate 750,444 of JAHSUH010002652.1, forward strand.
TTCGACCCAAGTTGTGCCCGCAGAGTCCAACTCTTACTCGGGGGAAGGCCTCACCCCGACTCTTAAATGGCGCTCACAGCGAGTGTCGAACCCTCAACCTCTTATAGCATTCACAATGTGCTTTCCAATTGTGTCAAGCCAAGGGCTTGATGGTTGTTCACTTCGTCTCTCAATCATAAGATTAAACACGAATTTTACCTATAAGAATGAAGAACACTTTTGTGGCTAAACATTTACTTCAAACGGGAAAGTACCAACACTCAAATTCAACTTAATCAAAACACTAAATCTAAATATAACAATATCTCGAATTTTTTCATTACGGTTGTCATCCTAAATTATTCATCACTTTTACTTTTGTTTTTTAATAATCTAGCATTCTTATCAATTAATTTATAAGGATTCTTATAAATTAATTCGAAACCACTAAGACTACAATATTGACTAAATATTTTTTACTACAAATTATACTTGATTATTGTACTAATTTAAGAAAAAAAAGTCAAATTATATTTTATTTTTTTAATTAAAAGATACGTTAATTTTTTAAGAGATGCGATATATTATTTGTTACAAATAAAAGAAATAATAAGAATAAATATAATTTATAAAATGCATTATATTTTTTTCTCTTTTTTATTTTCATTTTAATGATATCTTATTTATCTTGATTGTGTTTCTTCTTTTTTAATTTGAGATTTAAAATTTATAACCACTTGATAGATTTTATATCGTGTTTTTATACATTAATTGTGTTCAATTCGAGTTAATTATGGAGTTTATTGGATTTAATTGAATGGAAATAACGCAAATTCTTTTTTTTTTTTTTTGAAGTTTTAGGGACCAAAATTGAAGAAAGGAAGAAATCGGGGATTAAAAGTGCAATTTTTGGAATAAAAGGCCAACATGGGCGTGTTCCTGCCCGTGTTGCTGGCCGTGTTGGAGACACGCGACACGGGCGTGTTCAAGGCATTTTTGGCGCAATTCATTGTCGCACATGAAAATTTTACCTCTTTTCAACTCTATTTCACTCCTATAAATAGATGCACTCCCCCAGTTATTGAAACACACCAGAAATCACTCGGAATAGGAGCATTTCCGAGTTCCTAGCCAATAGGAATTTCGTGATAAGCTCTAGTCGAGTTTTTAGTTTTCATTTTTCTTTCTTCTCGAGTGTAGGGTTGAGCCTCCACCATAAGGGATACCCTATAGTTTAGTTGAGGGGAGTGATAGCTGAAGATCTTTAGAGCAAGATAAGGATCCGGAGTACAAGTCTCGGCGAGGTCTAGAAGATTAAGGCAGCCCGTGGAAGCAGTGAGAGCAACACCACAACTTTCTCTTTCCTTTTCTTTTCGTTCTTGTATTACTTTTCCTTTATACGTTATGATTCTGTGTCCTAAGATACTCTTTATTTTGATTGATTGATTAATGATTTATATATTTCCGGAAAGGATATGTTTTAATATACATTATGAGTTGCTTATTGTTTTACGCTTTCGATTTAATTCTCGTATTGAGTTTATGCTATGAAACTTAGGTTGATGCATGATACTACAATAGTTAATTGAATTAACGGTTTGTTAATGAGTCCCCACCATAGGAGATTTAACAGATTGCCGGATTAGGACTAATAACTTGTGGCCACCATACTGAGGTTAGGAAGCCTAATAATCTTAGGTTTGGAATCAATGCAAATCTTAAGATTATGTTGTTGAATTGACGCCTCAATAGCTAATCTAAAAAGGTTTAGGATTACTTGCAACCACCATATTGAGGTAATCATTCTAGATAACTCGGGTATGGTAGTAAGACAATTCGAATTCATAATTGCCTTAGATCTGCTTGCAAGCTACACATTCGAACACTGTTCAACTTAATTAATCATACGTACTTCATTAGAGATCTTAGTCAATTATTTTCCATTATTGTCTTTAATATTCTTTAAACAACTTATCTGAATCGAATGGACACATATGACTAATTCCCTGAACCTTAAAGTTTGTTATAATTGGTAGACACTAACCAGCCGTCACCAACGTTCCCGAGGATACGATATTTATAAATTTAAAATCGTGGTACTCTCGTGTTACTATCTGCATGCGATAGGTACTCTGCCTTAGTTGTGTTTGATTATGTGACATTGTTTTGTGAGATTATTTGCTTTATATGATACTATATTTTTACTCACTCAAAACACACACCACCACTTAAATTATAAATGAAACATCTAAGCTCTACATTCTTAAATATATATATATATATATATATATATATATATAATATTTAATTATGATAGTCTCAATAGTTTTCTTTTATGGAGAACTTGTTAAGAGATCGAATATATTTACCCTAATTTATTAGTTTAAACATTTAAAATATATGACAATTTATCTATATCGGATTTGGAGATCGAGAGTTCAAATCACATTAACTAGAAATTCCTTTTTGAGGTAAAATAAAATGGATATATTATTATTTTTTATAATCCAAAACATAACTTAACCACATGCGTAAGTGAATTTACAAACAGGGTTGCATACTTTATTGATTTTGCATCCTTTTTGACATTTGCCACAATTGTCATCCTTTTCACTACAAAAGCAAAATTGTTCTGGAATTATGCTATTTGTTATTTCTCTTGCTTCCACTTGACCTCCTTGCATTCCGAAGTACCCTTCATCTATAAAAAAACAAAACCAAAAAAATAAATCAGTTACCATAATCCAATAACTATTTATATATATATTGAAATTTTTAGGTGTCTTTGCTTCCAAAATGACTTGCACTCATATCTGAGACTTTTATCAACAGAGCTACAACAACATAGTTTATATGAAAATTATAAAGAATAGTAGAAACTTAAAGATATAATAGAAAATTACTCAATTTAAACTCCTAAATGCTAACATTTCTTTGAGTTGATCCTAAATTTTAATTTTAAATAAAATAGATAGTTTATCCTTTTTTATTTATTTAAAATTTAATATTGACCACTTTCATATATGGGATAAACCCGTTAAAGTTAAAGAGTTTTAATGAATGAATCGATCATTTAAACCACAAGCAACTAGAGCTTACTCAATATTTGTATTATTGAAACAATAATAAAACTATCTTTTCACATTTTTGAAGGAAAACAGATGATTATTGTTTAAACTAGTTTAAAAAAAAAGAAAATACTCACAACTAAAACTCAAAAGCATGATGCAAAGTATAAAATTACTGAAAGCCTTCATTTTTCTTTCTTCTTTGTTTGAGTAAATATATCAAGAAAGAAATTAAGTGTGGCTTTGCTTTCTAAGAAAATCCTATTTATAGAGTTTAAATTTGAAACTATGGAAAATTTAAGTTTTCCATTAATCGATATTAGAAGGATGTATATATATTAGAATTAATATCAAATATTTCCATTTCTAACAAACAGTTAAAAATTATTTGTTATGCTTTTGGAAAAATTTTTTTAAGGGACACAAATTATCAATCAATTTGCTTCAAAACTTGTAAATTTTTCCATTTCTAAAATAGTATTTATTTTCTACTTATTTTGTTACGGTTACTAATTTAAATTGGAAAACTTTTGTCGTAGATTTATTTTATGAAAGGGATATCAAGCGTAGAGTGTCTTGTTGAATTAGCTAACAATAAAAATAATTGAGTATAGAGTTTCAAACTCATACTTAATAAGCAAATCTCCTAGGCGAGCTTCAATGATATTGTTTGAAGTAGGTCTCATGGGTTTAAAACGTGTCATTTAGTAAAGGGCTTGAGGCCCCTTGTGATACCCTGTCTCACATTGAAAGTTATAGTGAATGTGTAATAGTATATAAAAATGGGTCTAGGTACTCATAGTTAACTCAGGGTATACCTTTTGGTACAATGAGGACAATACCAAGTAGTTGATTGTGGGTGCTGGTTGGGCTCATAGTCGCAACACGAGCTTGACTAGATCTCCTAGGATTTGTCTATGTTTTTTTTTTAGCTTAATTGATCCAAAAATTATTTAATTAGTATAAAATTGATCTCTTCATCTAAATTTATGTTAAATCAACCTTTAACATCGAAATATATATATACTTTTTTTGGTCCAAGTTATACATATTTATATATATATATATATATATATAACTCTTTTTTGTTTCTCGTATTTCTTACGTCTATTTCATATTTCAATTAAAATACACATACACACACACACACACATATATATATATATAAAGAAAAAATGTATATGTTTAGACATGTAAAATTGTCATTGCCTTTTTTTTTTTTTAGATGTCAAGATTGATTTGAACATAACGATCAAATTCATATTATTTAAATAATCTAAAAATCAATTAAAATATAAAATATAAAATAATTTTACTAAATGGCATATATACTGTAGTTTAATTGATTCCTTCTTTTTTTTTTAGGGTATCGATCCCTATTTAATTCTAAATTTGTTAAAAACAAATTTAAGGAAAAAAAAAGAAAAAAAAAATTCAAGGACGTTTATGTCATTTTTTCTTATTTAAAATTACAACTTTTAAAATGGCAGGAATTTGTAATTATGTTAAACTTTTAGGTTTTTAATATTTTTTTTTTTTTTCTTTTTTTTTTTTTTTTTTTTAAATCTTAATAATGGTATTTTCTGTAATTTTGTTTAACTTTTAAGATTTTATTGTCTTTTGTTTTATCTTCTTAAATTTATTTACCTTTTATAAGTTTATGGTTTATAATACTTCTCATAAAATTCTAAATTTTTTAATAACATTTTTTAATAGTTTTATCATTTTTTTGTTGTCTTGAAATCTCTATAATTAAACAAATTATGCTAATGATATTTAATTTTTATGTTTTGATTAATTTTCAATTATTAAAAATGAATTGTATGTAAAAATTAGGAGATAAGATTTTTTTAAAAAATTTAAAATAAAATTAAATATTTTAAACATATATACTTTTAATTTGAAATTTTATATTAACAAATTACGTACATTTATTAAATAGAATAATAATATTTTATGTAGTTAAATAATTTATATATTTATTTAAATTTAATATTAATGAATAAAATAGATAAAAAAATAAAAAATAGTTATAATTAATTTTATACTCATAATAAATAATATTCTTAAAATTTTATTAATTTTTATTAATATATAATCTTTCAACCTACTTAATTTTATTTATGAATTTAGTTTACTTATTAAAAGAGTTTTAATTTTGTAACTTAAACTTTTCATTTTCTTTAACTCTTTTTAAAATAAATATATATATATCTTAATCTTATTTCTGAATTCAGTTTACTTATTAAAAAAGACTTTTAGTTTTTTAACCTAAACTTTTCATTTTCTTTAACTCTTTTAAAAATAAATATCATATATATATATATATATATATTAATCTTATTTATGAATTTATTTTACATATTAAAAGACTTTTAGTTTTTGTAACCTAAACTTTTCATTTTCTTTAACTCTTTTAAAAAATAAATATCAAATAAATAAATATATATATCTTCAATACATTAATATAAGATGTATTATTGTAATTTTATTTGACACATGAACTCCGTTTCTTTCTTTTTTGCTTCTTATGAAGCAATCAACCTCGGTTAATATTGTTGTGATCCTTATCATAAGAACTAGTTTTTTCCAATGAAAGAGTTGAGTTGTTTGGTTCCAAATTTTTAGAATCACAGTGCTTTGAGTGATAAGTTTATTTTTTTTTTCTCGTTTCTCTGTTTTTTTTTTTTGTTTTAATGTATAATTTTCTTCAAAATGTATTTCCCATCGATTAGTGTTTGGCTAGTTCAGTTTCCGCAAAATTATGGAACTTCTATTTAGAATTTTGTAAATTGTGGAAAGAAGTCATTGATTTGACCATGGCCGCTTAAAACTAAATGATAATAGCAGTAATCTGTGTATTTGATAATACAATAAATATATATATATATATATATATATATATATATATATATATATATCGTGAATTGTTTGCAAATTTTGTGAATGAAATTCATAAAAATGGGAAAAAAAATTATGTGAAATCTATTGGGAATCCAAGTAGAAATCTAGATTTTTGATTATGTAAAAACAAAAAAGAAAAATTTACATTACATTTGAGGATGAAATTGCAATAAAATTAATTTTTCTTTGTTTGTTGCATTTGTAAATTTTGGTTCTACAACAATTTTTTGTACCCATTTTAAGGACTTGTAATCAACCATTTATTTATGTTCTCAAAAACAACTACATGATTTTTTTTGTCACTCCTATATTTTGTTATATAGTCTCTCTTTATTGTTATATGTCTCTTTTATATAAAATCAAATATTAATTTAATAACCTATTTACAAACATAATGATATATCAATATATATAAAAATTTTCAAATGAGTTGTGGTCGAGTGGTCAGTACCCATGCTCCCAACCTAAAGGTTGGGGGTTCGACACTCAATTCAGCCATAGTGCCACTTTGCACCTGGGGTGAAGTGTCACCACTATTTATATATATATATATATATATATAAAGATAAGTTGAACATGAAAAGGATAAAAATGACCTTGACCATTTTTTTTTTTCTAATGTCAACTATTGATTTAACAAAATGATCAATTTTATATTTAAATAATTAATCATACAAAATTTAACAACCAAATTAGAGTTTAGGCCTTATGCTCTTTCTTTAATGCATTATCTATTTCTTTTTTATTTTATTTTAATTTTAATGATATCTTATTTATTTTGATTTTGCTTTTACTTATTTTGTTTATGCTTTTTAAATTTGAGATTTAAAATTTATAACCTCTTAAATTATTAATGAAACGACTAAGTTCTATATTCTTATATACATATAAAAGATTTAGAATATTTGATTGTGAAAATCACAATGGTTTTCTTTTTAGGAGAACTTGTTGAGAGATCGAATATAATAACCTCATTTATTAGCTTAAACTTTTAAAATATGTAAAAATTTATCTATCTTTAATATGATATCGGAGTAGGAGATCGAGGGTTCAAATCACATTAACTAGAAATTCTCTTATACGGTAAAATAAAATGGATATATTATTATTAGTTTTTATAATCCAAAACATAACTTAACCACATGCATACTTCATTGATTTTGCATTCTTTGTGACATTTGCCACAATTGTCATCCTTTTCACTACAAAAGCAAAATTGTTCTGGAATTATGCTATTTGTTATTTCTCTTGCTTCCACTTGACCTCCTTGCATTCCAAAGTACCCTTCATCTATAAAATAAAATAAAATAAAAAATTCATTACCATAATCCAATAACTATTTATATATATATTGAAATTTTTAGGCGTATTTGCATCCAAAATGACTTGCACTCATATCATCTTAGTAAGACTTTTATCAACAGAGCTACAACAACATAGTTTATATGAAAATTATAAAGAATAGTAGAAACATTATTAAAGATATAATAGAAAATTTCTCAATTTAAACTTCTAAATGTTAACATTTCTTCGAGTTGATCCTAAATTTTAATTTTAAATAAAATGATGTTTATCTTTTTTTTTTATTTCCTCAAATTGGTCAGTATTTGACCACTTTTATACATGTGACTGATAAACCCGTTAAACTTAAAGAGTTTTAATGAATGAATCGATCATGTTCAAAAAAAAAAGTATTAATTGATATATATATATAAGATTTTGAATATTTGATCATGAAAATCACAATGGTTTTCTTTTTAAGAGAACTTGTTAAGAGATCGAATATATTTACCCTCATTTATTAGCTTTAAACTTTTAAAATATATGACAATTTATGTATCTTTAGCATGAAACCAGAGTTGGAGATCGAGGGTTCAAATCACTTTTAACTAGAAATTCTCTTAGAAGGTAAAATAAAATGGATATATTATTATTATTATTATTTTTATATAATCCAAATGTAACTTAAACACATGCGTAAGTGGATATACAACCAGGGCATGCGTTAAAGCGTCTGCATTGTTTGCCACAAGTGCCACAATTGTCATCCTTATGACTACAAAAGCAGTGGAAATCTTGAATTATACTATTTTTTATTTCTCTTGCTTCCACTTGACCTCCTTGCATTCCAAAGTACCCTTCATCTATAACAAAAAAAACAAAAAAAAAAAAAAAAAAAATTAGTTACCATAATCCAATAAATGTATATATATTGAAATTTTGAGGCGTTTTTTCTTCCAACATGACTTGAACTCATAACATTGTAGTCATAGGTGAGACTTTTATCAAGCTACATCAACATGGTTCAAATGAAACATTATTAAAGATATAATAGAAAATTTCTCAATTTTATCTCCTAAATGTTATCATTTCTTCGAGTTGATCCTAAATTTTAATTTTGAATAAATTGATATTTATCTATTTTTATTTCCTCAAATTTGTCATTTTGATTAAAATTGGTTAATATCTGACCACTTTTTTTACATGAGATTGGTACACCTGTTAAACTTAAAGAGTTTCAATAAATGAATTGATCATGTGAAAAAAAAAGCAATTAGATATTATTCAATTTTGATTAGAATGATCAATTTTGGGAAATAAGAAATAGATAAAATATCTATTTATTTAAAATTTAATATCTACATATAGGAAACTCGTGACCTCGTGTATCATTCACAAGGATATTACCACAAGCAAAAGGCTTAATAATATATGTAATTATTGAAACAATAAGAAAACTATCTTTCACATTTTTGAAGGAAAACAGATGATTATTGTTTAAAATACTCACAACTAAAACTCAAAAGCATGATGCAAAGTATATAAATACTGAAAGCCTTCATTTTTCTTTCTTCTTTGTTTGAGTAAAGATATCAGAGGAGATTTTTGTTTCAATTAATTATTGAAGTAAATAGGATGACCCCAAATCAAACGGTTAGAGTGTGCACACTTTGCCAGTAGACTATTGTCCAAAATTTATTATTTTTTACATGAGTTTTATTTATTATCTTTAAATAGATTTTTATTTTAAAAAAAATTAATTTTTGCAAGCGCCTAAAATTCTTTTGCTTTTTTTGTTTTATTAAAAAAAATAAAAATTCACAATACGTGAGAGTCGATCCTTCAACTTTTAAGTAAAAGATACGCACACTTTACCTCAGTGCTACACAATTTAAATTAAATTTTTTTATAAAACAAAAATCTCCTCAAAAATAATAAATAAAACTCTTGTAAATATAATCCAACATGTTTCGTTGTTGTTGGTGGGTTTTAAACCCCAATCATGCATCTAAGAGAGTTGCGCTTTACCACTACACCATTGTTTCCCAAATTTGTTTTATAAAAAAATTTAATTTTCGAAGCTAACAAGATTCCAACCCAACCGCATACTGAAAGTGTACACGCTTTACACTTCTTAAAGATAATAAATAAAACTCCTGTAAAATATAATGAAATCCGAACATTGGTCTAGTGGCAAAGCGTTTACACTCTGACTGTGCTACTGAAAGATAATAAATAAAACTCTTACCAAAAATAAACCAATATAGAAAAGTGTAGTGGCAAAGTGAGTCAGCAAGAATTAAAATTTTTTATAAATAAAAAAAATCTCTCTAAAAAAATTTTAAAAATTCCTAAATATAAAAGACGGAAATGCCCCTGAAAAATCCAGAAAAGTTGAAGTGTTACTAGGATAATTTACCCTATCCTCCCATGTCATAAGTGAGGGTGCTACCAACTGAACTACACCTTCTTGACAATATCATAAACTTATTGAATAGTTCAATAGATATATGAGATTTGAAAACCCTAAATAAGAATTGAAAAAAATAATAAATTTGAAAGCAAATAATTAAAAATATTATTTGTAACTAAAAAAAGAATAAAAAGACAAAGTCTAAAAAATTCAACAAAATTACAATGATATGCCATCAAAATTTGCAATCTTATATATATCTATATTATGAATAACGTAGATTCATTGAATGGTCGTTGATGTTGCAAATCCATTCATCTTCATATTTATCTACTAAATCTTCTTATTTAGTTGTGAATGAATATGCTTAATATGTAAATAACAAGCAAAGCAAGAAAAATGACATATATATATATATATATATATATCAACTTTACTTTTATTTCTAAAGAGCATTTCTCATTTTGGTGATAATTGGGTAGAAAGAAGGCATAAAAGCAGAAAAGAGAGGAAATGAAAAATGTTAAGGAAAGCAGGGAAAATTTTTTTTTTTTTTTTTTTTTTTGGTGAATAGGAAAAGCATATTACTTACTATAATAAATTATCTGAAAAGAATTCTACATAACAAATAAGTTAGGTTCAATTTTTTTTTTTTTTTTTCCTCTCCCTCCTATGGACATATATATATATATATGTATCCCCAACTATAGCCAAAATATGATTAAAAAACAAAACAAAACAAAACAAAATATTAAGAAAACAAAAATCAAACTTTATCTTCTAGTTTGTCGTTTACGAGGGGAAGCAACTCAATTTTGTTCCTTGGTGTCCGAGGGGTGCGAGGGGTACCTGGTGTCTGCTGTGATATTATGTGTCTCACGTACCCATAGAACGTACATCCAACTAGGGTCACTGCACATCCAACAGCATTTAACATCGAAATTGGGTTTTTAAAGATGAGCCATGAGAATGTTATAGCAACAGCAACCTGCAACCACCGGTCAAATCATTCATTAGTAAGTAACTAAGAAGAAAGTGTAACTCAATTGATAATCATTTATGAATCAATATGTCATGAGTTCCGAGTCTAGTTGAAGGCAAAAATGTCTCAAAATTTTAAAAAGGGAAAAAAAGTAGGCAATTATCTACCAATTCCTCCAAGCTAGAAAATCTTAGAAAAAGTCAAGACAGGAAAAGCCAGGGTCATTGACAAATCAAAAAAGCACATACATAAAAAGCCTTCATCTTTGTTTGTACACAATAATGCATAGTATGAATTACCACATTTTTAAGCTTCTAATTAGTTAGGGGATTCATATGAATACATATATATATATATAGATGTAACAAAGCACCATTACTTCGATTTTAAACCACTAACAAATTAAACTTACTAAATTAGTAGCTTTTTAAATGAAAATTTTGATTGGAATGTCAACCATTGGAGATGAATATTGTATATTTCACAAAATAATTATGCAATGTTACTCATATATCAACAAAAGCTATGTATTTGAAGCATGAGAATGAAGGTTACAGCTTACCTTTAGGTTTCCAGCAACATTGAAAGTAACAGCAGTTGTGGAGTGAATGACATAAAATATCGAAAAATTGAGACAGAAAGCCAATACGCCAGAGCTAAAAATTATAATAAGTGCTGAGAGAAGTGAGGGAGATGTGCGAAACCACTCAATAACCCCAGAACCTTCAAGCAGTAAAGCTGGTCCAGCTAAGATCATTGTTGCAAAAGGTGCCATGTAGTACACTGTGTTTATGCTGTGGGCATTACATGAAACACGTTTTAAATTTTAACATAAACTCAATATTAGCAGCAAATGGAAGAAAATAGTACAAAACAGAAAAATGTCTGCAGAAAAATAACTTTAAATCTGACCAAGAAAATAACTCTATAGACAAAGGAGATCAATTTGTTATAATTGGTTAAGATTATGTAATGATTAGTAAGATTATCAAATTCATAATTCATGATATTCTTTGTAAATAAATGAATAAAGTTTTGCATTGTAAAGACACGAGTACTCACATGCATTCTAATACATGCCCTTCAGGGTAGAGAAAACTTTAAAGTTAGTTCAAGTTCCTCCTACAAACTGAAATCTACAGCACTGTTCAATTTTGGATCAATTTCATTTCCATCTATTACCACTTGATCCAATCTAATCTCATTCCAAAGTTCACTTCGGTCCACTTGTGATATGGAATCCTACAGCTGCAGAACCAAAGCTGGTCCCATCAATCCAGCTTTCAAGACCTATGTACCTACTATTCTTCAACCCCCTCATTTTAAGTAATACGACCATGAAATTTGGAAAATCACTTAGGTTGTACATATAATCATTCATGGTTTAATAGATAACATCTAATGCTCAGCTTTAATGCCTATTTATACTACTATACAATAACCCTAAATAAAAGTCAAGTCCAATGTAAATAAAGAAATCTTGAAGTCCTAAACCAATAAAAGATAAAATACACATATATATAAATAAAAATACCCAGACTTCCCTCTAGAGTCAACTAGTGTTACTTAAGCTCCTCTTAAAGAATTCTTGTCATGTTTTCACACTATCCTTATGGTTCCAACACCACTTCCAACATTATATACCTAATAATCACCTATAACATCTCCATTACGTAAATATTCATCAAAGGTATCTCCTTATCCGCAAGCTTATCAAAGGAGCACTCGCAATGTTGTCTTTAATGCCATCTACTGCCATTGCCTAGTTCAGCTCCAGTTCCTGAATTAGTATTATGACAAACCAATAAATGTAATCTTTATCCCATATTTTAACTGTCTAAGTGCTAATCCCATTCATTCTCGGGACACATGGGACCTGGTTGCATTGCTTGACAGCTATCTATGGTAGGATGCCAAAGATTGTACACAATTAAGGTTGGACCTACTAAACTCTCGTGTTGCAAAGCATAACCATATATTTGGAGTATAATATAGTGATGCCTCATTTCCAATGGCCAAGACAACCTTCATTCATCATCTCTCCCTAACAACCATGTGTAAAAGGTTTTTTCTAAATGGAAACCTATATGAAGAGATATACAGAAGCTTGCCTGCGGGGCACTTCAACCATCTCCCTATACCATTAAGCAATCCCTACATGATTGGTTTGCTCAATTCAGCAAATTTGTCTCTCAATATAACATGACTCTCATCAAGGCACATCATTTTGTTTTCTATCCTCACAAACATAAGTTGTGTACTTATCTTGTTACCTATGTAGACAGCAATATTATCACAGGAGATGATTCCAAAACCATAAGCCTTCTTAATGAAGGCTTGAACTAGCCACTCTCAAACTAAATTACTTGTGATTGAGGTAACTCAATGCAAACATTGTGTATACATCTCATATTGAAATTATGGTCTAGACATCCTGGTATGCTTTAACTTTAGACTAATAGAGAGATTCATGGATCCAAATGTCAGGAAGCCATATCTAGGTAGATACTAAGGTTGGTGGAAAAGTTAAAATTCTTAATTGCTACAAACCCAAATGTTTCATTTGGAGATCATTGACCAATTTCTTGATTCGTCATATAGTAGTAACTGGCAAGTTGCAATCTCAATTCATCTATGGGGTATCTAAGAAATGGGCTACTAATATGAAAACAAAGGTAAAATGGAACAAAATACACGTCTTTATTGGGCTAGTAACCCTTCAGATAGGCACTACTACTGCACATTGTGTGGTGGTGGTAAACTTTTTTTGGAAAAGTAAGCAACAAAGCATAGTACCACATTCTATTACAGGAGCAAAGTGTAGGTCTATGGGCATTAAAATTTATGAGCTGATTTGATTGAAGATTGCTCACAAACTTATTAAGACAGGCATATATTTATAATCCTTGGAACCTAGAACTTGTCTACCCCTTAATAAGGAGTAGACAAGAAGGAAATAGTCTTTGGTATGATATTGAGTAAATAGGAAAGTGGCATCTATTTCTTCAAATATTCCTGTAAATTTTTTATTATCCTTATTATATCATTGAACTATTGTAATTATAATAGCCTATCAAAAAAAAAAAAATAATTATTATTTCAACATCTTGTATCCTAATTTTATTTGTTACCATTTGTACCATTCAACACTCATCACTTGAGGTGTTTGTGGATAGAAATAAATGATAAAAATTAATATGAGAATAATAAAAAAAAAATTGAAAATTTAATAATCTCCTCATACTAATTTTCAAATATGCAATATTAAGTCAAAAATGTCAAAAGATTTGTCATAGCTCGATTATTAAGTCAAATTTTCCATAAAAAATTAATGTTTTCAACCATAAAGACCCTATATGTTTACATGCCTTGGAGGTATAGTTTCTATCCTTGTTTACTTTTACCTTTTTCAGCTCAACCAAATCTGTCATAAGACATTGATTCTTTTTTCTACAAAAAGAATGGACAATATAGTAATGCCTCCATCTCATTTCTTCCGACCTTGAGGATGTCCAAAAATATATGAGACTTACTATAAAAAGAAAGGACATGTTCAAATATGAAAAGGTTAATGTCTAAATTATATATCCCTTTTAAAAAATAATTATTTGACAAAGAGTACTTGCAGCTCACAGTCCACCATCCATTTTATTATACTATTTCAATTTCATATTTTGCAATTAAGCTCATGTAAAGTCAAACATCAATAAAAAAAAGGGACCGCAGGAGATTATTTTCTCTAATGTGTAACATCTACAATGAAAAATGTTAAGCTTGATAATTTATGTAACTTGTGATATACCAAAGTAATGAAATTCATGATATTTTTGTATTCATATATATATATGAGGGAAAATTCCTGAAAAGCTATTAGAGTTTTCTAATCTTGGTCTGGCCCTTGAACTTAAAAACTTTTTAAATTTTAAGCTCTTAATGCAGGACAAACAATTGTATTGTCTTGTGACAACGAGTAAGAGTATGCTCATATTAGAATTTAATCCCAGGCTTAGTAGCAATATGAGGGAAAGGTTGGGCATTGTTGAAGAGATAGAACAACCTGGATAAGAGGGGAAAGACTGTTCTAGGGGGAGAGGGGGTGAACAGCAGGTTAATGGAATCAGAGAAGGAAGACAACAAATACAGGAGAAAAAGATGGGCAACGCTAAATCAAAGGTAATCCCAAGAGAAGTAGTATTAGAAAAGCATTAAAATAAACAAACTACAATTCCTTCTAAAAACACAAGATTCTTTACTTTTCGTTTAAGATCAAATACTAATAAGTCATTAAAAAAGACTCCCTGTAAGTTCCAGAAACTAAATAAATGAATAGAATACAAGAGGTTTACAATGTGATGATGGTAAAATTCCTAAAGTAAAGAATCTAATAATGTAATGAAGACAATAAGCACAACATGATCTAAAGCATTCTCTTAAAAATATATGAGTTACATCCATCTATAGGCCCTTTGGGATTCTCCACAGTTTTCTAATGAAACTCAATAGTTCAGAGATCATATTTTGACTAAAAGGATGACTCTCTATACTCTTCTGTATTGCCCAATAGACTAGATATGTGATGGACGTGCAATGATTGTTAGGCAACAAAGCCAACCTAATATGTCAGAAAACTACCACAATAAACTTCTAAAAAGAGTATAAGAGTCCCTTGCTTCTAAAAATGAAAAGAATAATCAGCTATGTAACCAAATGAAGGTCAGAAATATTTCACGGACCATATTGCACTTTACCCAGAAGTTCAAGTTGGATGTTAAGAATTCCTGTTTTTCTCTGTTCTGTTTTTTTTTTTTTTTTTCTCAATTCTTCCATTTTTGAGAGAGAGATACCTGTCAAATTTGTAGCCATGGAGCAAGGATTCAGCAAGGATCGTCTTTGTAGAAGTAGCAAGACAGCCAAACAAGGCAGCAAAAAATCCAAAAACATTAAAACTAAGTTCTGTTACGGAAGTGAGAAGTATTCCTCCAACAATAGGTACCAAAGAAGTCCAAATTCTCCAGTCAAAATATTTTCTCCATACTAGCCACTGTAAGAAAACTGTGTATCCAGTGAAAGGAATTAGATTCACTGTCAAACCCTGAGTTGCAGAGGAAGAAAAGCATACACAAAAAGATGAAAACAATTTTTTTGTGGCAAAGGTAAGGGACAACCACACAGAATTTATATGTGCAGCACATTTTTTTTAAGAAATTCTCAACTGATACCTGTTGTTGCAGGGGTAAACGACTTTATGGTTTGCATAAAAGAAACAGGAATGTACCGCAAACTGACATTTCCCAAAACTATGTTCATGCAAAACACAAATGACATAGGAAAGATCCTTCTCCATCGGTCATCAGGTTCTACCACAATAAGTGGCTTCAGTTTTAGCACCTTGATTACCAGGTATGCACCAATAGCCGAGCAAATGAAGTGTATACATGACACCGTCAATGGAAATTTGAAGTCCAGTTTCTATGAAGAAAAAATTTTAACTGTTAAAGCCGACAATAAATTATCTTTGAAGTATATATAAATTCTTCTGTTAAAATAGATGAAACAAAACCTTTTTTCTGAATGGCAAGTTTGTAGTAAGTTGTGAAAATAAAAATTCAAAAACTGGAAGTGCTGCAAGTTTGGGTAAAATGAGTTTGGTCCTTTTTACCCGAATCCAGCAAAAGTATTAGGGGTAAAAAATTTTCTGAACTAATGCAAAAAAAAAGGACCAAATTTTCAGCGCTTCTAATAAAACAAAATATAATTTAAAAAGAAAATTAAAGAAAATTTTGGAAAATGATTTAAAGGAAAAAAAATAAAAAAGCAGTACCTAAAGTTACCAAAAATAAAGAAGTAAAGTGAAAAGAAATGACCAAAAGGGGATATGCTAACTAATGCATTGTCTTCCACAAACATACACTAATAAGAACTTCAAATTCAAGTAGATTTCATCTTTCCATTATTATAAGATACATGTTTTGCCAGACAAATTCTTTAAAAATAATTAGTAAAAATGAAGCAGTAAAAAATTCAAGATTTTTTAGCATGTTCCCCCTACATTACAATTCACAAATAGATTGAAACTAAACTTGGACTTAAAGCTTTATAGACAGTAACAAAATCTTACAAACTTTACATTGATACCCATACTTTTAAGAAAAGGATCAAGGACTATTTCTAGCATTCAACTTCAAAAGACGTTTACAAGGTAACAAACTAAACCGAGTACATTGTATTTAGAATTAAACCATCACATGATAGCTAATCTTAATATATCTTATTTTTTGCATGACACTAGGTTGATAATCCTCCATTTCATTTCTCGGGGTCAAGTGCTGCCATCAATCAGTTTAAAACATCTGAATATGACAACAATTGTGTAGTGCAATTTACACACATGAGTAAGAAAATACACAACATTCAGATAAACTCTGTGAATAGAAAACATTAACAAAGGACACAGATGTGAAGGCACATCATATGGCTTCAATTGTTAATGGTTAGAAACACAGGTAAAAGTAGCATAATAATCAAATTATCGCCAGTGGATAGATCCCCCAACAAGGACCAGTAAAGAAAGGTCCATGCACCTAAAAATTACAAGAATTCAACCCAAAAAAAAATGACAAGTTTTTAGCACTGTTCAACCGGATATAACATTCTCCCTCCTTAATATTCAGAAAATCTTAAAAAAAAAAAATGTATACTCATTGTCCTTGAAAGAGATTTAGTTTCTTAAACTATGTACTTTTTCTAATTTATGAACCTCCCAAAATCCCCCACCTCCCCAGGAAAAAAAAAGAACATGTTTGCCATATAAGCCTCTAATCATGCTGGCACTGTCTTTCTCTACAGTTCACAATGAACAAGAAAAAAACAAATCCAAACAAAATTGCACCTCTTCTGCAGCTTCAAATAATATAATTCGATTTAAAATTAGTTCGATAAATATACATAGTCACAGGGCCTTTCAACAATTTACCAATTTGTTAGCAAATACACTCACAAGGACGTTATGAATAGCCTCAAGTTTAATACAAAATCAAAAATTTAATTCAGATCTTACAATTAGAAGAACACAAAAACTTTACAATAATAATAATTCAATAAACAATTAACCGAATAACCTTTTTTTTCCTTCAGTACCATAACTTCAATCATAAAACAACGGACAGATTTACTACGAAGTAAAAATTCACAAACCAATAACCTCAAGCATAAACATAAGAACAAAAATCATACCTGAAAGATCCATTTATTCATGATAATAACGGTGACATTGAATCCCCACCATTGAAGAATAGCGAGAATGGATCTAATAACAGTCCATTCACATATACCACCACCACCACCTTCCATCCCCACCACAATCAAATTCTGTTTTCCTCTTCCTTTTTCACTGTAAAAATTTTGTATAAAATAACACACTAAAAAAACAATAATAGTGAACAAGGTTAAATCCGGATTCTGCAAAAAATAAAATAAAATAAAAATAAATCAGTTGAATTTGAAGAGAAGGAACAATGGCGAAACCAATTTGGGAAAGAAGAGAAGCTTTTCTATAAGAATTCTTCTCTCACATGATTCGAAATAGAGTCATGAGGTGAGAGAGAGAGAGAGGGGAAAAGTAAGCCATGAGAAGCTTTTGCTTTTATTTGTAGAGTGTGTGTAAGAAAGGAGAGAGTAAGTAAGAAAAGAGGCGTTTCGGTTTCGTAGTTTTGTTTTTTTGTGTATTTTAAGATTTAACGTTTGGATACGGCATCGTGTTTATGCTATGTGGTAGTCTTTCTCCTCCTTTTAAGGATTTTTATTCCTTTTTTTTTTCACCAATTTTTAGTAAATTAGTCGAAGAATTACCGATTTAGTCAAGCAAGTTTAGCTTAGTTGGTAATAGTCGAATTCATGATTTTATAGTAAAGATGAAAAAAAATCCCCGATACCCAAGAATGCCCAACAATGCAGATATACTCCTAAACCAATGATCGGGAGAGATTCAAACTCTCAACCTTTTAATTGAGGGAGAGACTCATAGACTATTAAATCGAACTTCAAAATTATATTTACCTTATAATGCTAAAATTAATGCATCCTTTAAATTTTATATATATTATTTAATAAAGATTAATAAATAATTATTAAATACATATTGATGACAAAAAAATATTATTTTGATAGTAATATTTTTACTTATAATTATAAAAATTATGAGTTCGAATTATATTATGGAAAAAAAATAATATATTATTATTTTATATTACACAATATATTAAAAAGTCTTTCAAAGTGTCATACATATATGACCAAACATCTCAATCAATTTTTATACATATTTTTTTTTTTAAAAAAAAAAAAAGGAAATTATAATTTCTTCATCTAACTCTAAAAATAAATTTCATTGTCATTCAATTTTTCCTTAAAATGTTATGGTCACTCATTTAGACTCAAAAATCATTAGTTTAAATATTTAGGGCTCAAGTAGGTATAACTTATTTGGTAAAGTCTCGTTTATGACTTACAGATTACGAGTTTGAGATGAAAATGTCCCAAAATTTAGTAAAATTTTTGAAAAAAACTACATATAAAATTTAGAAAATTTTGGTTTTGAGAATGTTGGACTTTTTAGTTCCTAAATTTATTTTCATTTGGATAAATGATCTCAATATTATTCTTTTTTTTTATACATTGAGTCCCTATATTTTATATTGTTTGAACATTTTAAGCCCTATATTATTCTTATATATATATATATATATATATATATATATATATATATATATATATATATCACATTTGTTGATTAATAAAAAGAAAAATGAATTAGAAATAAGTATGACTCCTTAAAAGAAAGTGAAGAATTTCACCCTATTTATATTGTTCTTCTAGATGAAAACATGGATTGTTTATTGCAGCATAGCAAGTGGAAATATATATATATATATATATATATATATATATATATATATATATATATATATATGTATATGTATAAGAGCAATAATAGTCATTTTCTTGAATGATATGGTAGTTGCAGTTCCATAATTGAAGTGAATTATTTGCTTGTAGGAGTGGATGGTGCAACTCTTACTTGGTTTGTGGACAAAACTTTTTTCTAGTCCAACTTTGCAAGCAACCATTCTCAATCCCCATGCATCTTCATAACTTCATTTTGGGTTAAATGGGCTTTTTTTTTTTTTTTTTTTTTTTTTTTTTTTGATGAATCCTGCTTAGGGCACAAGGTGTCCTGAATGGGTCACAAACTATAAGAGGACACTTTTAAATCAATCTACATCTAGACTAATTCATGTTCGAGCCGGATAAGTCTCTTACGGAAGGAAACTTTGGCTCCAAATTTTAAACAGTTGCATACATGAGTTAGGGTTAATTTTCTATATATTAATGTTAATTTATCCATCTATAACACTATAGGAGGGCACCTTTAAGTCAATCCACATCCGGACTAATACTCATTTGAGCTGAATTGGTCTCTTACGGGAGGAAGCTCCGGCTCCAAATTTTAAACAGCTGCATACATGAGTCATGGTTAATTTTCTATATATGAATGTTAATTTATCCTTCTATAACACTCTAACTCGAGTTTTGTTGTTATATTTTTTTATCAACAATCTATTAGTTCAAATAAAAAGAGTTTGATTCTTTTTAAGTAAGATCTCGATATCTAACTTTGTATATGGAAAAATAAATGTTAGGGAGAACTTTCTCTAAAAAGAGTTCAACACAACTCGATTTCATATTAATCAAGAACCCAAAGTAGCTTCCAAATGCCAAAAGGTTAAACAAAAAAGATCATATATTATCATAAAGTATGATTTTATAATATTAATGTATTTTATTTAATTTTAAATATATATATATATATAATATATAATAGCAAATTGGAGTCACTATTATAGGTGGAAAAATTAACATGCATATAGTAAAGTATAAGAAGGCATTTTGACCTAGAATTTGATGATGCTTAGTTTATACATTATATGGTAATGGTATATCTAGCAAAGGAAAAATTGGTGCACGGGCTGGCACGTGCTATGTGACAAATCTTTGCAATTTTGAAGCATTTCACATGAAAAAAAAAAAAATGCATTTCTTATCTTAAAGAAAAATTAAAGCCTCACTTTACTTGCAAATAGAGTCTTTGAAGTTATAAATATATATATATATATATATATATATATATATATAAACTCCGGAAAATATAATAATTACTTTAATTCTAACTAATTCAAAATTATAACGAAACAAATGAGCGAGTTTTTTCAACTCGCTTAATACTATCATGTCTCAAATTCATAACTTTTAAGTCACTCAGACGGTTACTAACAGAGTTATGTTATTCCTTAATCATATTCAATTTAAATTTTTAAAAAAATTACATTATAATTTAATTCCATATATATATATAAATACATAGAAAGATGTTAAACTAACCTACTTTCCGATTTATATTCCTAAAATCCATCTAACATTATGGAAATAACAATAATAGAAGAGAAAGTTTGAAAAAAAGAAAAAGAAAAAGTTATAGATAAAAAGAATTTAAAGAAAGGAAGAGAAAGTCAAATTAGTGGTCACAAGCCAAACTTCGCATAAATATGTAGTAGTAGGAATACAATCTTTCCACGTTTGACCACAAGTTTTTGGTTTGCTTTTATTGAAAAAAATTGCACTAACTTTTGCTTAGGTAGGAAAACATGGCAAGTATTTTTTTTTCCCACAAAACAATGTTTATACAAGTAAAATTACTTACATGTTATATGTATGTAAAAATATATAATAATATATAAGAATAGATCTAAATACTCAATGTAACATTTCTTAGGGGCAAAAAAACTTGAAAATTTTGATCATTCGGTATCTAGAGTCATTCCGACTCTGACTAATCCCGATTCGGTTCGGATCGTGCCCTCAAAGTCCAAACTTTTACTCGGGGAAAAATTTTACGCTGGCTCTTAAATAACATTTATAGTAAGTGTTAAACCTTTGACCTATTATAGCATTTATAATGCGTTTTTCAGCGTTATATAAGAGTTAGAATAATATATTTTTTTTTCAAACAAGAGTTAAACTTTATTAACACAACTCGAATTGAATGCACTCACTTTTCTCTGAGGAAAAGTCAGATTCTATGAGCATAATCGAAACTGAAGCCATATTAGTTGAAACAATAACTTCAAATACCAAGTTGTCTTAAAAAAAAAAAAAAAAAAAAAAAGTACTGAACACTACCAAGAGCTCAGATATATATATGTCCATTATAATTATCAACTGAAAACCCCACTTTCACCTTTTGTAATATTGTCTCCCACTAAGAAGTGTGAAATTGGCAAGAAATTTAGAACCACAACTATACTGCACAAGAGCCTACAGCTTTCTATTTTTCTTTCAAGGAAATCAAAACTCAAAGAAGGTTTTCAATTAGTCCTACATTCACTTATTTTACTTCATGCATGCTGTTTGAAAATAACACTTTTATGGAAATGATGATCAAATCATGATTTTTGAAGCAGTTGATGTTCCATCAGCTTTCTGAGAATCTTCAGCTGTTTGCAAGAGTAAAAAGACAATCATCATAAATTGGATCCAACAAAGTGCATTAAGAGATTAGTTAATACTTAATGTAAGTTTTCTGTTTCTCGAACTTCTCAAAAGGAGAAATGGAAGAATGGAGTACAGAAGATCATGTTCAAATTCAAGTATAATAAACTTTACTATCACTGTGCTCAAATAAGAAAAGAGAGCAAAAAGACAAACAAAATCCAGCAGAGCAGTACATTAAAAGATAGGTCCAAAGATACTTTTATTCACAAAGGATGGAAAGAATTCCAAAGAAAACATAACTAAGACATCGAGTGACTTCAATATAGACCACAAGAACATAACGAGAATGAAAATGAAACAAAAAATCTGAAACTGAACTTCCTGTGCATAATTTCTTTGGGAAAAATAATTCATAACCACAAACAACTCATGCTGGAAAGTATTCCAAAAGTAAATGCTGACCAAGAACATTGAATATCTGAAGGCTGCTGACACTCCAGTAATCTAATTACTTTCCTTGGCCTATCTAATGGAATGTTCATCACATATTCTAATGTCATAAGTTTTAGGCACAATCCCAAAAATCTGAGTTCTTCAGAAACCAATTTATACTATCACTTAGTTTGCCAATCACGGAAATTACTAATCCCTAAGTCTGCTAGTTTGGATGGGAGAATTTGAGGAAAAAAGAAGAGAATTGATTGAGTATCATAGGTGTTGTGTGAGAGAAAAGAAAATGAGGGATTTGGGGTTCTTTGCACCCCTTTAATCCTTTCTCTCTATTTTGAGACACTTAAAATGAGTTCTGAGGTACAAAGGATCATTTTAGTAACACAGCCTTTTAATGATACTGCATCTATTCTATTCTTCCTAACTTCCAAGTTGGGGAGAGAAAAAACAGGCAGCTTTTTCTCTTTTCCTTTTTGAACTCCCAGACATCCTCCCACAATCTCTTTATTTATTTATTTATTTTAAATAGCTTAAGTTTTGTCTTCCTTCCTTTCTCTCCTGCACTCCCAAACTAAAAATAACCCTACTTTCATCCTGCAACTTTAGACCCTGAAAGTTGATACAGAATACAAAATTTAAGTCTCTCAGTATCATATAGTACGGGATTGATTCACTTCCCAGCTAAGCTTCATATCGGAACTGCCTTGTCTTTCCCTTAAGATGGTAGGGAAAAAACCTTGCATAGCCAATATTATGCTCAACTTTCTACGAACTCCAGAAAGAAATTCAGATTAAAGTTAGGCCGCTGAGGGCAGGGATAAGGGGATGAATAACCCAACGGTCCATTCCAAGAAAACATCTCACATTACCATTTCTTTTACCTCCTCATACAAAAGAGTTAGGCTGTTATTATTTTTATTTATCTTTGAGGCACAAACGTTAGAAACAGAATTTAGAGCTAGTGTAGCATTCTGAAGCAGCATGCCCTATTATCTAGTTCATCTAGTTGAGTTAGCTCGTCCCCTATAATAGATAGGCACTTGGAGCCTAGCCATTTTATTTTCAAGCTATATGAATCACTGATAAAAAACATAATCCATGTTGGATCTAGACTTTGTAAAGAGCAATCCCATCCGTCATGTACATAGAGGTAGTTCTTCTCTGAATCAGACACAAACACACATAGCTTGATTTTTGCATTGTTCAATCAGCTTCATTAGAAGTCCTGATGACATTCATTCTTCCAACTCTTATCAGTCCTTACCATTTCTCCTTTCGCTCCGCTATCCCCAACTTTTTCCTAGTAGTCATAACCAGTGGAAGGAGTGAAGTTAACCATAAAGTCCATAGTTGATCAAATGCCAATTGTCCTACATCAACAACTACTGTTGTTATTTTTCCAATCAACTACCCAACTGGACATATTCTAAAGATATTATCAAAGACTTGGCACTGTCATCTCATTGTACTAAAAGGATACCCGAATTGACTATTAGTAGCAATGCTTATTCTAATATACCATTACATATTCACTTCAATTATCCATATGTGTGGGATGTGGTTCATATATTGCTATATTCTAATCAAGAAAACTACAACTTAAATGGACATAAACGGAAATCTTGGGAAAAAGTCAACAACATTAGTCACAACCAGAAACAGAATAGCGGGAAGAACTTAAAACAAACACCTGGCAGGCACGGTATAAAAACAGGGATACTCACAGGAAAGAGACGGAGAAACGGCAGATTCACCATAGATAATCTTGAGCTTTGAAAGAGGGACAAAGGAATCTTGTGAATTAGAAGTAGCGTCCGCGTAGAGCTGTTGCTTGGAGTTCCAGATGACGGCTTTCATGGATTTGTTGTCATTAAGCAAAGTGTTCTTGTGGGCTTCCAATGCTTCAATGTCTTTCTGCTGCTTTAACGATCGCGCAGCCAACAATCCAAAGCAACTCACCAGTAGTACGTTGATCAAAGTGTTGTTGTTTGCTGCTCTGTTTAAAGCATTAGATATTCTTTCCATGGCTTCAAACCCCCCACTGTGGATTGTAGAGCTCAAAAAGAATACAATTGTTCAACACACCCCTAAAATGTGGCACCCTTTTACAGTTAAAATTTTATAGATTTTGAAAGAATAAATGTGGCCACCCGGACCTACAAGCCTGGATGTCCACTACTTGATTTTGAGTTGAGTCTAATTATATTCGATTGGACTTAGCGAGGACTTAGGCTTTAAAGGGGTGAATGTGATACCCGTATCACATCGAAATTATAAGTGAATGTGTAATGATATATTATAACGGGCCTAGGTACTCATAGTCAACTCGGATATTCTTTTGATAAAGTGAGGATAACATCAAGTAATTGATTGTCGGTGCTTGCCAGGCTCATAATCTCGACACGGGCTTGCCGATCTGGGTCAAGAGCATAATTGTACTTTTTAAGTGATAATATTAATTACTATTTTTTGGGTTAATTTGTGTTCAGTAGCCATTTTCGCTCGAAATAATCTAAAATCGAGTCACGTCCGACTTCTACTAAAGTAAACTCTTTATAAAAGGTAAAGTTCTTACATATATTTTTTCATAAGCAAAGTTCAAAAGCAAAAACCATAAAATCAAAATCCTTTTGCTTATACCAATAAATAAAATTTTATTTAGATAATAATAATAAAATTTTATGAAAAATAATAAAATTTTGAAGTAGTGATTTAGATAATTAAAAAATAAATAATTAACAATAATTATTAAACAAATAAAATTTAAAATACAATTATGAAACTAATTAACATTTAAATTGGAATTGAGTTAGTGCTGTGGTCCAAAAAAATCACCCGCAACTGAGATCCGAAACAAAAAGCGGGTTTCCGGTTCTCTTCCCCAGTTCAAACAGAGTTGAAAAGCTTCCGACGATAATCTATCAAAAATTTCCGTCTCTCGCAATCGCCGGGCACCTATTTGCCCTAATTCTGTTGACGCCAGCATTCATTCCATTGACCCTGAAGGGCATTAAAAAAAAAAAGGTTAATTGATTTATTCGTAGTTCTGTGAACTTGAAGCAGTGACCATGGCGGAGGCCGAAGAGAAGGAGAAGGAGCAGCCTGTGCAGGAACGTATCGAGCGTGCTCTATTCTCTCGCCTTGAATACTTCAAAGAGAATGAGGAGTAAGCCATTATATCTATCCCTGTCTTGAATCAGTACATATTGATTATGTTGGAATTACTTGGACATAGTTTCGGTTTACAAAGTCAGTTAAAAAATTCAATTTGGTTATGCATTGGAAAAAAAAAAAAAAAAGTAGTATATTAGTTTAGGTATCAAGTTTTTTTTTGAACTGGAAACAGAATCACGAGTATATGTAAAATACCACGAATTATGAACAAAAGAAAAGGGAACTTGAGAAAACATTTTGCAAGGAATGCATTATAATTGAATTGTTGTTATTTGGGGCAGTTTATAGGGGAAGTTTGCGTTTCTTAGAATCTGTTTCTATATTTCTTGTTGCTTATTTCATTGTTTTCTTAAGCAGCATTGATTGCTTTTGGCCTGAAGTATTGATAACTTCATTTAATTAGATCTAGTTTTCCAATATTGCCGGTGAAGGTTCTACATTTAAAGTGAATCTTTTATACTTCTCATTGACAATTTTAATTTAAAACCTCCATATCAAGCTTGAAACATTAGCTGACAATTGGATTTAAAATTGTTAAAAAAACTATTTTTAGATAAAATTTAAAACAGAGAAGTTGCAAAACTTCCTTAGGTTGCAAGTGGGCGGCAATGTGAATACTACCGGACTAGTGTAAACAGTTTTGTCGTTACTCGCAAGCTTGTTGTGAATTCTTCTAATTTAGTTTTTCTTGGCATACCGAAGTTTTTAAGATTTTTTCTTTTTACTTTTCATCTCCTTATTGCAACATTTTTCTCCCATTGACACTAAAGAAAGGTACAAAGGTTCACTCTTGGTGCTGTCTTTATCTTGTGGCAAATGCTGAATAAATATGCCAATGACTGCTTATCCTAATAAGATATCAAGATCCTTTTAATTGTCAATTGTAGGTGAAAGATGTTACTAACCCTTAATTATTATTATTTTAGTTTTAACTTTTTTTTTTATTATTGATAAGTTTCTTACTGTACCCTTCTTGACTAGAATTACTTTTTTTTTAACCTTTTTGTTTAGTTATGGGCAAATAGAAGTGTGACTTGCCTTTGTCTTTTCTCTTTTCTCATCCAATTATATCTTGCAATATCTGCCATGTTCTTTTGTCAGTTCTTGCATCTTTACTTTTGTTTGTTCCATGTTTTACAGATGTTTCTGTAGTTTGAAAACAAAATTTTTAGTTAGCTCATGTGGCTTGATAGTAAATTTATCTGATCATTGTTGTTTTTATGTGCAGTTCCATAACGATGGCAAGTGTTCGGAGACTGTTGGAAGAAGACTTGAGATTTGAGAAAGGTGCCTTAGATGAGCACAAGAAATTCATAAAGCAGTTAATAGAGCAGGTATTCTGTGACATCCTTTCTTTTCACACATGAATAGTCTTGCAAAGAGTGCTTTTCCTCCTTCCCTATATTAATTTTTTCCCCTGTTCCTATTTTCTTTTCCAAACATCAAATATTTAATTGTTCAAAGTTGCTGAATAAAAGTTGCTCTTCTTTTGATATTAGTGCTCTTAGTTCTCAATGTGCATGATCAAAATATATAATTCCTCACCTAAGAATATTTCATAGTTAAATTGCCACATTTTAACTGATGAACATTATTTATTTTTATTGAACTGCATTCAAGAGGATGGTTTTGTCTAATTCAGGTTTTGACAGAGAGTTATATTGGGGACCTCTCAGAACTTGTTATAAATGATATCAACCATATGCTCTAGATATTTTTATTGAATGCATTAACATTGAATAGGTCTTTAACGCCTTTAATTGATAGTAAGTAAGGTGAATATGAGACTTCCCAAATCTTTTAATTTATGTGCAGGGGATCTTTTAGGACTTCCTGTTAAATTTCCTGCTCCAGTATCTCCCTTGCTTGTTGTTTCCGCCCTATACATTTGCTATCCAGTTATCTATGTTAAATACCTATTCTGTTTTACCTTGACTGTTATATTGATTTCCACCATGATAACTGGCTTTACTTCTTATTTCTTTCACAATATCCCACTGTTACACATACTACTTTTTGAAAAGAGGGAAAGTGGTTTATTTTTGTATTCTGATTCATAACCTGGTCTTTACTTTCCATAAATAGCATGAATAAACCTCAGGCAACATCCTGTTTTATCATTTTTTATTCTTCTGGTGGAAGGTTTAGTTCCACAGAAGCTCATTGCATTCTTGTGTGGCTTTGGTGTATATTTAAATGGCTGGTATCAAACTATATACTACAAATGCAAACTTTAGATGTGTATGTCAACAGAATGTACATGTTGGATTACGTGAGGCTGCTAGAATATACAGAATATGAAACAGAGTACCTTTTGAAGTATTATCCAAGAAATGTGTGTACCTTTAGTTGCCTTCACTGTTATGAACTTGTTCGCTAATGTTATATCTACCATTGAAAGTCATCGATGTTATGTCTTTATCAAATCTTATATGTTCTCCTGGATGCTAGCATTTGTATTGCGATGATGGTGGCCCCAAGAAATCAGAAGAGAATGTTTGCAAAAGTTCTGACCCAACAGCCAAAGAAGTGATGGAATCTCCTAAAAAGCATGAGAAAGATGAAGATCTGAGAGGACCCACTTCCAAGAATGAAGAAAATGTGGAAGAAGACTCTCCTATCATGGGTCTTTTGACATCCACAGTAGAGACAGATGGTCCTCAGGGAATTGAAATAAATAAAAGCAAAATAAAGGCGGCCATTTGGGAGAGAGCTGATCATATCAGAGCTAATTCTGAGTATGTGTCTTTGGTTTGTTTACTGGTGGCTTTTTTGTTTTTTTTTTTTTTTTTTTTTGTCAAATTTCGAACCTTGGACCTACCCAAAAGTATTTTTGCTGCATCTGTCCTTTTAAATCTAAAAGGAGCATTCTCTCCACCCTGCTTGCTTTTTTCCCCTTTTTTTGTGTTTATGTTATCATTAAATACACGTATTCCTAGGGCATTGAGTATGGCTGGAGCACGCAGACTTCTTGAGGAAGATCTTGGACTTCATAAAGATGCTCTTGAGCCCTTTAAGAAGTTTATAAATAAAGAAATTGAAGTGGTAAGAAGATTCTTTAAGCAAATGTTTATTAAGATTTGGGAGGTTGATTTTTGGTTGCTACTTTGATAAGGTTATGATATTCTTACAGATACTAGAGTCTCCTGCGGTTTCTAAATCTGATGTGGGTCAAAAGAAAGAAAGCCGTCCCTCTAGTGAAGGAAGATCTCATTTGAAACACAGACAAAACACTGAGGCAGAAGACACTGCAAAACGAAGAGGGAAAACTTCTCAAATTGGTAAAGACGAAAAATCAAACAAGCTGAAGAGATATAGAACTGAGAATGAGCCCAGTAACTCTAGCAAGAAGAGCAAGACTGTGAAAAAGCAGGCAGAGGAAAATAGTGAAGATGAAAATGATGGAGGTGTGTCTGAAGATGATGGATCTCAGTCATCAGCAAAAAAACCACTGATGGTGAAGTTATTTGGCTTTCAGTTCTACTACCATATGTTTTCAGAATATTGAATACAACTATTTTCACAGCGTAGAAGTACAGTTATACTTAAATCTTCTCATACAGCTATATGTTTTAAACATGTTCCCAATTTTCTATTTTTCAGAAGAAACCATTATCAACCCCAGTATATGGAAAACATGTGGAGCATCTGAAATCCATAATTAAAGCCTGTGGAATGAGGTCAGTATACATACATGTATCTAATATTGGATTAACTTGAGCTCTGCTGATCTTATATTCTCATAATCTAATTTATATTTTGAATCCTGCCCCTTGAAGTGTTCCGCCTTCAGTTTATAAGAAAGCAAAACAGGTACCTGATAACAAACGCGAGTCTTTCTTGGGTAAGCTGTTGGAAGATATATTATCTAAAGAAGGATTGTCAAGCAATCCCTCCGAGAAAGGTAACTTTTAGAACTCTCTCTCTTACTGTTCTTATTCTATGATTTAGTCAGCTGTAGATCAGTAGATCCAGCAAAAACTTCAAATAATGGCACAATTTGTATTATTCTCAGAAATTAAAGAAGTCAAAAAGAGAAAGGAAAGAGCTAAGGAACTTGAAGGCATTGACATAAGCAACATTGTCACTAGTTCACGAAGAAGGTCAACTTCAAACTTTATGGTTCCTCCAGTACATAAAAGACAGGATGGTGGTGGAGATAATGCTAAAGGTGCTAAGAAGGACAATAATGTGAGGAAAAAGGATGGTGAGAAGGATGAAAAAGAAAGCAGCAAAAATGGAGAAGAAAAAGAAAAAGAAAAGGAAAAAGAAAAGGAAAAGGAAGAGGAAGTGGTAGGGGAAGAGGAGGAAGAAGAAGATGAAGAAGATGAAGATGAAGATGAAGATGACGATGATGATGATGATGAAGAAAGTGAAACTGAGGAAGTAAATGAAGGTAAAACTTTCTTGCACCAATTCCAATTTCTTTCCTATTTTAAAATTTGAATATGGTTCTAGATTTCCATAACAAATGATATTATATGTGTTCAAAATTTTTGAATTGTTTCATTTGAAAATTTGCTTGATTAGGTGAATGCTAGGTAAATGCCTAGGAGATATATAGCCCACATACTAAGATGCATGGGAAACTCCAAAGTTTACCTCCTGTCCATGCTAGGCATATGTGCATTATCCTGTGTGTGTTTATGTGGATAAATTGGATTAGAAACAAAGCGGCATATTGTACTAAAATGGATAGTATATTCATTCTTCAAGTATGAACTTCAATTTGTTAATAAAATTGTCATATATATGTATATATATATTCATCAAGGTTCTCATCAACTTATGGCTAGAAGTTTCTATATTGTCCATGTATGCTGTTATCAGTATAATAGAGTCAAGATTCACACATATAGTGTATAGATGGAAGTGGAGATGCCTTCAATTTAGCGACATGGATACTGTACCCAGACATTAAACAGTTTTCCACATGTCTTTATGGTGTCAGCGTTTCTCTGTGCACACTTAGTACCTTAGGGATGATGAATGATTTTGAGTGGATCTGTCCCATGATTGTCTTTTGATATCTAATTGTTCTGGGGTTTGGATAGATAATGTACCTTGAATATTAAATGATTACCTTGCATGAATGAGTGAAAAAGACTTTCGAAGCTAAGATTAGATTATTACATTTTGATTAAATACAATTGATGAAATTCTTCACTTTGCCTCCCATATTAATCGCAGATGACAATGACAGTGACTGAATATCGACAACAAAACATCAGTTCTTACCAGACTGCAGAGAAGAGAAGGGAGAAACCACAATTTATGTTCTTGACATTTGTTTTTTGTTTAGTGATTATTATTGGTTCTAGAGCAAGCAACTTTATTAGCAGACTTTTTATAGGTCCGAGGTAGGATCTCGTACTTTAATTTAGTATTTAAAGTGAGAATCAGTTTTTTAAAAGAAAGTAGGAGTTGGGAGTTGTGGTTACAGTTGGTGTTTCTTCTTGTGCTGATAGCTGTTCTTATCAACGGGTAGTCCATAATTCTATATATATATATATATAAAAGCTAGCTTTTGTGTATCATCATCTATTTTTAAAAATTGTACTCTTCTAGTTAGTAAATAGTACAACCTCTTATTGTAAGAAATTACGAAGACGAAGCTCAGCAACGAATCTCCTTTTTAGTAAAACTAACTAGAAAAAAAAAAATTATATGCTGCATTTGTTTTTATTTTCTTGCTGATCAGATAATGTAGCTAAAACATTTAAATTAATTTCTTCTCCCATAAACTATATAACACAACAAACAAAAAAGAAAGAAAAAAAGGCTGATTTTTATATTTCTCTTCGGTCATACAAGAGTCATAGAAGGAAGCATAGCTTTACCTTCAAAAATTCAATAATTAGGAGCACGATATGCAGCCCTCTCAAAACGCAAGTTTATTTATAGCCAGATATCTTAAAACAATAAGTGAAAAAGACGAAAACTAAGCAAGCTATTTGAGAATTTTGAAAACAAAATCAGTGCAACTATTATTTTACTGTACAAAAATGTAGCAAGACCATTTACAGATGGTGACAAATGGCTTTGGTGAAATCCGATGTTGTCGAATTGCCACCAAGATCAGCAGTTCTGTACTCCCCTTCTTCAATTGTCTTCAAGATAGCGTCTTGAATTCTATCAGCTTTATCGTGTAATTCAAGATGGTGAAGCATGGAAACGCCACTCAAAAGTAATGCAGTTGGATTTGCCAAATTCTACAAAAAATAAACCCAAAAATGCGAAAATAAACATCCTCATCCAAAAGTGTCGTACAGCATATGTAAAATACAAATCTTTTAACCTCCAAAAATCTTATGTACACAAGTGGTCTAACTACACATCTAAACTAGTAGCAATACTGAATTAAATAGAACACAGACCGTGAATCTGTCGCATTCAAACATAAAAAATACAGTGCAACGGACTCCTAGCAATCATAATTTCTCATTTATGTTCTTGTAACTAAAATAATGGTCCCAACTATACAATCAACCCTAACACAGACAAAAAATTGAACCCCGAAATTTTGATTTGGTCCATTCTATGTTATGCTTTTAGCTTGTTCTATTTTAAATATCTCCTAATTACACACCACCCATATAACGGAAAGCCTCTGAGTAAGAAACCTATGTTATTTTGATTTTCCACTCATAGTGTTCCATGTTCGCCTGGAGTTTGTCATGAATGTTTCTTCAGTGACTTAGACCATATTAGAAGAATCAGGAACAAGTGGGTTAAAATCATTCTCTAGCAACTATCAACAATTGATACACTAAATTCTGAAATACAAGAACATCACTTTAAAAAGACATATTCAACAACTTCTTCTGCCTCTCTCATATCTTCTGTTTCAGGTTTGGTAAAAAATAAATATATTTTTCTCGTAGAGAGGGGAAGGGTCAGAACTTAGATTTAACCTAAGCCCACAAAGAAGATGAGGGTTGCAAATTTTTAAAGTATTTTATTTGATATTGCACAAACTAAAGCAAGAGGTCCCATCAAATAGTTTAAACCTAATTGCCATCCCAAACCAGAACTAAAGAAAGTTCCCATCAAATAGCTTAAACTTAATTTGACATCCAAACCCAGAATGAACTAAGTTAATCAGGGAGTAGGTCATATGAAATGAACAATTGTAGATACTTTTCTTTTTTTCAAATCTAGCAGACAAGGCCAGAGGAAAAGTTAGGTTTGCCTTGGATGTAGAATTTCTTTCTAAGTTGTTTCCAACCAGCAAAAAATCAATGAAAGAAGCTATAAGATGAAAATATGACAAGAAGACAAATATAGACAAGCTTTAAACTGAAGTTTCAAATGCAGACCTTTCCAGCAATGTCAGGTGCTGATCCATGTACAGCCTCAGCAAGAGCAATACCTCCCTCACCAATGTTGCAACTGCAAAGGGAATCAAATAATATTAATAGATAACTTCTTAAAAAGGGTCCTAAAAGAAGCAGGAAAAACTAAAAAGTACCTTGGAGTTAGGCCCAAGCCCCCAATCAACCCAGCACAAAGATCACTTATAATGTCACCATAAAGATTAGGCATCACCAACACATCAAAAAGTGCTGGATTCTCCACAAGCTGCACATGGAAGAACAATCATCAGTATAGATCTATAATTTTCTTTTTTCTGAAGATCAAAATGCATTCTGGAACGTCACTCAAATTTCTATTTTGTAAGAACAGTGCTTTGTGTTACTATACATATTACGGAAAGTTCACCACACAACCATTTGAGGTAAAAGGTTTCTTACCATCATACAACAATTATCAATAACGACTTCCTCATATTTTATGCCTGGATACTTCTCAGCCACCTCACGACAACACTGGAATTAATCAAGAAAAATGTGAGTAGAAACAAGTGAACCTATAACAGCAACCAAAAACAACTAAGATGTAATAAATCAAGAGGACCTTAAGGAAAAGGCCATCAGTTTTCTGCATGATATTGGCTTTGTGTATGGCAGATACCCTCTCCCTACCATGTGCTTGAGCATAGTGAAAAGCATATTCAGCAACCCTCAAACTAGCTTGACGTGTGATAATTTTGAGACTTTCAACAACACCCCTCACCACCTTAGGTACAAATGCAAGAACTTGGTAAAATGTAGGGGAAAAAAAAAAAAAAAAAAAAAAAAAAAAAAAAAGCAATAACGAGTCATAAAATCATAGATTCATCAACTTACCTGATGTTCGAGACCACTATATTCTCCTTCTGTATTCTCACGGATGGTGACGAGATCCACATCATCATACCTAGTTTTATAGCCTTTCAAACTATAGCATGGTCTAACATTGGCATATAAATTTAATTCCTTTCTAAGGGTAAGGTTTAATGACCTATGCCCCTTCCCAATTGGGGTCGCCATTGGCCCTTTCAAACCAACCTTGTTTCGTCTCACTGATTCAAGACTTTCCCATGTTAGAAAACTCTGAGTTCTAGGATCAACCTCTTTACCTACATAATGCTCCTCCCACTCAATCGGTACTTCAGCAGTTTTAAATACCTAATAATAATAATAAATAAATAAATAAAAAATCAAATAACTTAAAACATCAAACAACGAATAACAAACCAGTAGAATATAAATTTAATCTAGCACGCAGAACAACATAAAGCTAGTGAACATATGTACAATAGAAACAAAAAAATAAAAAGAGTCAATTAAAAATTGGCGGAAAAAGAACCTCTTTGACTGATTCGGCGATCTCGGGGCCAATGCCATCACCGGGGAAGAGAGTGACACGAATCAAGTCGGAGTTTGATGCAGCGGCGGCGGCAGAGAAATTCCGATTGAAATTGAAAAGTTTAGGAAGATTATGGTTAGAGAAGACTTCGCTGGTGCGAGTACTTTTGAGGAGTCGTCGGACGATCAGTGAAGCCATCGTAGACTCTTCTTAGTATAGCTTTGTAATTTGATTATTCTCTTTCTTACAAAGCACCTGTATAAATTTTGATTAAAAACTGCCTTCAACAACTATCTCAAATTTCGAATACTGCCCCCTCAACTTTATTTTGTTGTCATGTGGGCCTATCAATTTTTTATTAGGCCTATTAAAATGATGTAATAAAATTTAATGAGCTTATATGCAAAGTATCGATCTCATATATCTAGATACCGTATTCTTAGAGTTATAAACGAGTTGAGTCAAACCGAACATCAGAGGGTTGAGATTGGTTTGTTTAATTTTCGAACTCTGTTTGAATTTCGAACCAATTATTTTTTCATATAGTTTGAGTTTGCTCATTTAACTTTCAAACTTAAACAAAGGATCTAATAGTAGAACAAGCGCAATTCGAAATCAAATAGAAAGAATTACAAAAGAAAAAAGAAATGACTGCATATATAAATTCTACCGAAAAGGGTATTTTGCTAAAGGATTCGAATCGATAACAAATATTTGGCAAATATTAAAAAGAAGAAAGCTCATTCAAGCTCAAATTCGAGCTCAAATTCGAATTTACCTAATTCAAAAATTTTAAAAATAAATAATAAAAAAATATTTATAATTTGTTAACGAACGTTTGATTATATTCGCGAACAATATTCGAGTATGTTAAAAAATTAATCAAGTTTAAAAAGTTATTTGAAAAATAAACGAGCTCAAACAAGCTTAGTTTGTTTACAGTTCTACATATTCCTATATTGTAAGGGTTAGCTACGAATATGATATTATATTGGTTATAGTCCCGAGAGACCTGAAAGACAGTTGAGAGTTACCTATTTTATATTCTCTCAGTAGAACAGAATGTTGATTCCTAGATCTTTTGGAAGATCCAAGATATTTATGCAGCATTTAACCTCCTGTAAGTGATTAAAGCAATTCAAACAAGAATTATTCTAGATATAGACATAATTTAAATGTACTGTCAATAATTAGACTCATCTAAAACTCCTTTTTGTACTATAAGAAAATATATATATATAACATTTATTGGCAATGAAACTTAAAAAAAAAGAAAAAAGAAAAAGAAAAGGAAATCTCAAATGTCTTATTGATATAATTGAGCTAGTTCTGTTGCATCTCAAGACAATCATATTACAAAATCTTCCTCCAAATATCAAATACAGTTTCTTATTGGTAATCATGATTAAACTGTATACATGCTTTTACATAAAGAATAATATGAGTACATTCAAATCATGGAATGGAGGAAACTAATCAATTTTTGAAGCCAATGATTTTTTTTTGAATCTTATCATGAAGAATTCAAGTTTTTCCTTCAAGAATGTTTCTCACTTCATTTGCAAGATCAATAACATGTTTGTCTTCAAATCCTGTTTATAGTTCCACTCACATAAGATATAAAAAAAAAAAAAAAAAAAAAAACTTACTAAGATATGCAAGCAAGTGCTGCCAAATCTCCATAAGTTTAAACCGGAATTAAATTCGTATTCCATAAATTAACCACAAAATGTGTCATAAGGCAAAGATGAAAATATTCACAGAAGTTCTTCCTTCCGTTTGAGGGAGAGAGAGAGAGAGAGAGAAAAGAGATATAATGTGGGCAGTTAGTGCTGAAGAAAGGCAGGCAAAGACTAAAATGATTTGAGAACAAGCATAGGATGTGTCAAGTATAGAATCCTACCTAATACCATTAATGCTTTCTCAAGTTGAAAAAGGTATTCCCTGTTTGGTCCTGAGGGCCCTTCAGCTTGAACAATTTGCCTGAACAATAAAAAAAAAAAAAATTAGGAATGCATCAGTTTGAAATTCTAAACCTTGTGCCAAACCTTGCAATGTGGCTTACATAGAAATATTTTTACTTGGAAAATATGGAGAGGGTGCAATTCTAAAACAACCTCCAAAAGACGCGGGGAAGAACAAGGAAATATACAATTATTTCACTGTCCAAAACACCTTTGTGAAAAAGTTTTTTAGGATAAGGTTAACTTATCTTAATACTACATTATGCATAGAACATAATCTTAAAATGGAAATTAGAGGAAACTTACATCTGAGGAGAGATAGATGGTTAGCAAATTCATAAAGCTCAAAAACTTGAGTGGATAAATCTTAGTCTGGAGAATAAGATATTAAAATCTTATTATAGCCAAATGGATATCCCTCTTATTGAATATGAATTTAGTCAAAATCATGCAGGAATGCATATTGTTGATTTCTGTTACTTGGGGTTTAATTGGGGGGGGGGGCATCTCCATTTGAATATTAGGAGAAAAAAAGAAGAAGAAAAGAGATAATACATACCTAGCAATTTCCTCAAGTGATGCAGGTCCCAAGTAGTTCTTGTTCTGCTTCTTGTCTGACGATCCAATATATCTGAAGAATATAAGCGTAAGTGTTTTTCTCTTGATTTGTTTGGCAATGAAACATGTATTACTTAGGAATTTGTTGACTGCTTTACAACTTACACCAGTACATCAGAAACTGCCGGAACAGATGCAGACGACTCCTATAGAACAAGCCAGTAAAGAATGGAATAAATTACCAAGTGCCAATTTACTTGATCAAATAACATCACAGGAAGACCCTTACAGTGAAGAAATCAAGGTACAATTTCTTGTCATATTGCTTTTCTCTCACTTCCAGATACTGAAAACCAGGTGAATCCATCAGAAACGTAAAGAATAGAGCAATAGGGAAATCCATTTACCAACAATGGAGAAACATAAACGACTGTAGAAGTTTATAAAATGATACAAGGAATGAGAAAGTAAGACAAATATCAAAAATAGATTCAACTACTCAGTCAGCAATGTTTAGCAGTCAAAAAAGAAAAGAGTTTTTGAATGACCAAGAACACTTCCCCTATAAAATACTTGCTTAAAGAGAGTGGAATGCCACTAAAATTCCATAGTGATGAATCCTTGAGATGAAATTTCCATTTTGAGCTGTCAAGCTTACAGGAAACGTTTTGCAACAGCACTTGATATTGGCATGAAAGGTTGTGATCTACTCATCAATTTTAACTTGGTTCAACAGATTTATTATCTATTTAATTTTATGCTATTAATTTAACTCTCATGCATTCAGAACTTGAAAGGCATCATTCTTTATCAGGTCATGAATTTTTCAAGATTGTAGCTATATAAACCAAGTAAACTATATCAAGAATACTAAAGGAAATCAGGAGATAGCTAATATTTAAATTCAGAAAAAGATATATAGGACAACCACATATATTGGAAAAGGTCTACCAACATGACCATGAAAAATTTAGCAAAATTTATCGATAAGGGTGGAATTGAGCCTAGCAGAGCAATGGCTTTAATTGGAAAAAAAAAAAAAAAGAGGGGGGCGGGGTTGTTAAATAATTGCACTTAGTGCATCTGAGAGAAACTTCAAGTTTCTGCAGCAAGGTTATGCACCTGGACATCCAACACCCTTGTAAAATGCTAATACTAAAGGCATCCATGGTAATATTATAGATCTAGCATTATTCCAACTCAATTAATTGAAGGAATATGGTTTATGACACCCAAAAATAGCAATGGTAGTTACATGCCGAAGAGATTCTGATATTAATGCAAGGAAATGTACTAAAAGCTAGAGCTAGAAATCAAAATCAATCCTAAAGGAAACAAGTCATGGGCATGATAGATGATTATAGGATTATATGAAGGAAAATCAAACACCCTGTATAGAATTCAAAACACAGATTTGAAACAAACAAAACCTAATTGTCAAGTAAATTAAAAAGCTTTAGGGGGAAAATAGACCAAGTAGGTTTATTTACATGAGCACAATCAATTGTGCATTAATGCTAATGAACTAGGTTCAGAGGATAAATTATTTAATGCTTTACTTATATTAAGACTTAATAAATCTTTCGCAAAATCTACGAAGAGAATGGCTTTCAAAAGAACAAGGCCAGTGACACCATATGAACTCAAATAACAAGCCAGTACCAGGATTTTAAAACTCAGAAACCCCCAAAAAGACATAAATTTAAAGCACAACAGGCATTGCTAATACATTCCATCTATTAAAATTACCAAGAGCTAAATAATTTTCAATAAAGGGTAACCAATGCTGTTGCTTTTGATCTGCAGCTCATTAAAGCAAAACAAACAACAGAATCGACATTTCTTTTCACCAGTGTAGCTTAAATTTGTCTAGGTACTATTACTATTATCTCAGGTAAAACTTTCACATGAACTCTAGAAGATTCTACCTTTATTGCTCCAAGGAAAGATATACAGGACAATTTAGTTAATCCAATTCCCATTTCATCAAATTCCTAGGCAATGAAATCCTTCTCCTAGTTCTTTTATACACACACTCCACATACCACAAAAAGGCTGAATTTTATATTTCAGCTCATTCCTACAAGGGTCTACACTACATTTCTCATAGAAGACATCATACCTTTTCCTTCAAATATTACATAATCAAGAGTAAAAAATATATATATATATACTTCCCTCAAGATGAAAAATTCATTTACATTGATACTGAAGTGCAAGCAATAAGAAAGAGGCTGATATTTGCAAAACCATAACAAAAAGAAGGAAAGCTGAGCTAAAATGTGCACTTCCAAGTTCCAAGTAGTGAAGTAACACATTGCAGTGTTAATAAGAATCAGAAAGTAAATTAAATTGTTAGCTACAACATAAATGCAAACCAACAAACGTACCTCCAATGCATTTCTCTGATGTTCCTTTCCAGTTATTTTGTACGCAACGCCCCACTAACCTTCCAATATCAAGGTTACAAAAATCCCAATAAACGATTGGGAACTAAGAACGTAAGAACGAGAATGATCGATAACCAATTGTTCAAGATAAAGAAGAATTGGAATGTAGACAGACTCACACAAGCCTCCCCCTTAGCAGGCTCCAATGTAACTGTTCTCCCTGGGTACTCCGGAGTTCCCCTGTGGTCCGTACTTCCTGCAATGAAGAAAAATGAAAATCGATCAAAAAATGTTTAAGTTTAGGATTGAAAGAGAATATTCCGGGAGTGGGGGGTTGTTGATGGAGAGACCCTGGTAGAAGACACGGCGATAGTCTTTGATGAAACCCACAAGTCTATCATCATAGTGAAAGCCTGCTTTCCAAATCAAAGAACCGTATCCGAAAATCCAAGTCGCCATCAAAGCTCGGTAGGCCGATTATGCAGAAAGAAGGACGGAAGGAATTGAAGGTAAATCGAAGGGGAAGAAGAACAGAACAAGAACAAGATACTCTTTTTTTTTCCTCCATCTTTGGAGTGATATGCCACGTCACTCAATGCACCAATAATATTTGGACATATTTTTTAAATATATATCTTATATATATAAGATTATAAAATTTTTATGGCGTACCATTATAATTTTATTAAACTTTGGCTCCAATCTTTATATATTATTTTTATTATGGATTCAAAGTTTTTTTGGTTTGATCTCGACCCCATGATCTTGACCCCATGGTATTTGAATTTTTTGAGATTTTTTGAGTTTAATCTCGATCCGTTTGTATTTGATTTGATTTCTTTCGATGTTTTTTTTTTTTTTCTTAAGTTCCGAACCCACACGGGTCGATTAATCCGGATTCGACTTGGGGTGCGCTCGCAGAGTCCAACTCTTACTCGAGGGTGAGGGTCCGACTCGGAGTTTTTTAACGTGGCGCTAACCACCTCAAGGAGATTCGAACCCTCGACCATCCGCCCCGAGGAGAAGCTTTAGGAGTCCGCTTACCAACTCCCCCAAACTGCTGGATTTCTTTCGAGAGTTTGAGTTTCATCTTTCTCCGATCCACCACTCTAAATGCTTGTCTTTGTCTTGTATTTGAAGATGTGACCAAGAGAGAGTGGTGCGTCGTCATCCGATTGGTAGAAACACTTTATTCTATTTCATTAGTTGATGTTGTCACTTTTCTATATATCTTCATTTTATTTTTATTCATCTTCATAATTAATTAAATAATATACAAAATTCATAAAATTTATGTGTCTATTTAACTTTCAATGTAATTTTTTATTTTATTTTAATCTTTTTAATAATATTAAAAATCTCAACGGATAAAAATATAAGGTATTATTTATTATTTACCAAAAAAAAAAAGGTATTATTTATTAATTTATAAGGTTTTGTTGATAATTATTAATTTGCAAGTTAATGTTACGTTCACATAATTACAAAATTATAAAAAAGAAAAAAGAAAAAATTAAGTAAGAAATATTTGACGGATAATGAAGTGATAATAATTTAATTAATATCTATTATTATTAATTTAAAATTTTACGCGTTTATTATTTTTTGAATTCATAATTTTTATTCATTTTTCTTATATTAATATAAAAATAAATAATAAAAAAAATTTAGCTGATTTCTCTCTCTCTCACATACTACTTACACACACACACACTTATTTTCTCTCTCTAAAAAGCACAAAAGTTCACTCATCTCTCTCGCCGATTCGAAACCCTAGAATTCACCGAATTGAACGATCGATTATTCGCTCCAATTTTTACTGGCTCAACAGCATTCATGTAAGTTTATACCTATGAATATTTATGTATATGTATATAATATATTTGTATGAAAAGAAACCCTAATTTCGATTCACTTTGCGTATTATCTTCAAGTCGCAGCATTTACATTAATCGGGCTGTGATTTCTGTTAGCGTTTAGTCTTTTAGGCTTGGCAGAGTCTTCACGCAGCTAGAGTTGGCCTTGGGTTTGATTTGAGATTTGTGTTTTAGACTGCGATGTGCTTGATATTTCGATTTTCCTTTTTTTTTTTTTCTTTATGTTAATGTTAGGGAATATGTGCTCGTTTGTTTTATGGTATACTGTCAAGCCTAATATTTGTGGTTCCAGGGCCTTCTTTTTCCCTTTATTTCTTTGGGATTTGGAGTGTTTGCTTATTTAGATATCTTCAAGAAATGTTTTTCTATGTGCAGATATTCTTTTAAATTTGTTAAACTCACCCTTCTTTCAGATAGTTGGTGGAGTTTTTAGTATAGTTTTGTCGCCTTTAGTTAGGTCTT
Organism: Cynanchum wilfordii; assembly: GCA_025388415.1. NCBI lineage: Eukaryota > Viridiplantae > Streptophyta > Magnoliopsida > Gentianales > Apocynaceae > Cynanchum > Cynanchum wilfordii. Next base: position 792,184 of record JAHSUH010002652.1, read on the forward strand.
CAATGGTGTACCTGAATTAAGGTTTTAAGGTGTCAGCTGATTTTAGATTTGAGAACTATATATACTGAGTGTCAAATGCGGGATTCTTTAATTGAACTTGAGTTATGAGCTTTTAGCTGTTTCTTTTCTATATTTTTTGTTTTATTTATTTTGTTTGGTCTATAAAATGGGAGTTAAAAGTTTTAGGAGTACTATCCTATGATGTCTTGCAATATTTAATGGTGGATTTGAAACTAGGATAAAAAAATAGAAATTTATAATATAGGCATCCTGCACATCTACCTAGTTGTATATATATAAAAAAATATAAAAATCACAGAATAATTTTAAGTTTTTGGTACTTTTAGGGAAATATTGTTGAGATGATGTCGTTTATCATGTCTCTTTAAATCTGATTTCTCGAATTCTCTGTCGTTTTTGTGCGTGTGTTGTTGAATATTATGATTTCTGATAAATTGGACGTTTATCGTGATGATAAGGTTGGATCTTAAATTCCCCCGCCCCCCTCATTTTGGCTGATTAATGCCATTTGATACAAAGTTTTTGGGATCTAGATCTGTATTTTTTATTTTTGTGGATAAATCTTGGATTGGCGATAAAATCTGTGTGAGAATTGGATGTTCCGTAAAATTCTGTCCCATTATTGTCTGTTTACTTTGAAATTTTTTGTATGATGTCTTGATTCTGTGATCAATTTTGTTCTTTGGTTATTTGATTTCATGTGCAATGGATCCCAATATGTAAAATATAATTGCCAGATTTTGTTTGCAATTACTACCGTCTCTCAATCATATCCAATATAAGATTCCAATATCCTCTGTTCTTAATCTTTCAGGTAGGATTGAGTACAGTTATTTATGAGGATTAAATTTATCTATTTTATCAAGTCTAGGGCTCATATTACACTCATATTTGATGATCTAGTGGACTCCTTGAAATGTGTCTTTGCTCTTCAACATTATAGTTTAGGTTCTGCTTCTAATTTTTTCTTTCCAGAGATCTGCAGAAGTACCTTAATTTGTAAATTTTAGACAGTCTTGCCTGTTTTTATAATGGAACATACCTGTTTACTTGTTCATAGGTCCACTATTAACTGAACCTACTACTGAATGAATGCAATTTTCACTAGCCGCTGCTGTCTTCCCCTTCGCCGTCTGTAGCTCTTATTTATAAATGTATTTTATGTTTAAACTTAACTAGTATCCATGTCCAGCTAATCCGATATAATACTTTTTTCATTCCAAATTTGTCTTAATATAGGATTTAAAGCATTTGTTTGGCATAACTATATTATTATCCGCATTATCATAAAGTTGCAAGTGGTGGGGCTACTTGTAATCCCTAAAATTTAAATTTAAGATGGTTAGTTGCATGATTTTAGATGGAAACTATATTTATTTTTTAAGAAAGTGGATGTACTTTGATACATCAAACGTGAACCTTCTTCAATTCTGGACAGAGTAGCAAAAGATATCAACGCAGTCTTATATTGCTAAAATAAATTGTAGGCTTATGTAAACTAATGTAGTAGTTTGTTAGTTCCTAGATAGTTCCTGAAGAATATTCCTTTTGATTTTTGGTGGAATCACTTCTAATATTTTATTGAGAGTAGACTCACCTCTAGAATTTTGTTCCTCTTATTTATTTCCATAATCTGCATGCTTGTATGTTGTTTGAACTAATGTTAACTTCTTGATATAAACTCTTTTCTGGTAGTTGCAGTCATGTATGATAATCTTGGACCACAACCTGGGGTGCCTGGACCACCTCCAGCCATGCAACCTAATCCATTTGGCAATGCTTTCTATGGTGCTGCCCCTGGACTTATTAGAGGCGGATTGGGTGCTTATGGGGGGAAAATCCTTGGATCAGGCTCTGAATATTTCCAAAGCAATGTAAGTAAGCCTGAATTTTTGCTTGCACTTGACAACATTTGTGCAGGTTTACCTAAATGGCCTGTAAAATAGACATAGAAGTATGTAAGGAATGGGAATGGCTTTGTAATTTTATTAATATATATGTGGGGTGATTTGAGCTCATCTATAAATTATTCCAGGAGGTTTCCATGTTATTCTGATTAAACATCTCACTTAAGTATGGGTTCTGGTATTAATTGTGGCAACAGTTTAATGTTGCCTACTGAATAATTTCACTGCAGAAGCGTGAACCTTCATGTAACTTGCTTGGTGTCTATTTTACTTTGATCTCTTATATGTGACTAGCAAAACACAAAAGCAGCCTATCTGTCTACCTTTTTTGGCTCACTTGAGGGGTTATCTTGTGACATACACTTTAGTTAAAACTATGTCCAGGATCTTAACTGAAAAGCCTCGTTCTTGAAATAAAGATGGAATGGAGGAAGTGAGGTCCTAAAGTTTTACTACCGTGGTTCTTATAGAGTTATATCATTAGAATCGGGGAGTTTTTTGTAGGTTGTCACGTTAGTATTTACCGGGAGTAGCTGGCTGGGAAAGTAAAATTATTCATGTTTCATGCATGAGAATAGAAAATGAGTCTTTATCAAATAACTTCCTTGTTCTGTTGTAGAATATGATTAAAGTTGTGTGGCCGGTGAGTTCCTACAGTTTCCTGCATAAAAAAATTGATTTGGCTTTTCTTATCCACCAAGGAAGACAGGTGCCTTACTGCATGAGTAAGGCTTATGTTTGTGGGAGATAGGCGAATAAAGGACGAAAAATGTGTTGGCTAGAGTCTCTGATGTTTGGAAGAAAAGACTGGAACTCAGAGTGGAGATGTTGAAAGCTTATCTTTTGACACAAGTTAGATCTGAAGGGGTTTTGTTGTTTTGGTCACAATAAGTCAGGCATCTATGAATTATTAAATGTTTGCAATAGGATAGAAGGCATTACACAGATTTTGCATTGACAGAAATGAATGAGTCTCTTATTCGCAGCAAATATCATTAAAATATTAAATTCATAGGGGCACTTGCAGGTTTCCCTGGGTAACTTTACTTAACTCTCAAGCTGTATACTATTCCATGGCTGTTGCCACTAGATTTTAATTGTGTTTTGACGAATTCAACATTGTGGATGCAGTGAGTTATATTAATATGTGTGTGTTCTCTAGTTTGTTTAAGGGAGCTTAAATATATTTTATAGAACGTTTAAAAAATTCTGTGGTCCAACATGGTTATGTATGCGGAGCTTGTTATCATTATTTGGTTTTTTATGATGAAAGACGTTTTAGTCAAGAGTTTTTCTTGAAAAACAGATTTCCAGATATTTCTCTGATCCACAATACTATTTCCAAGTCAATGACCAATATGTGAGAAACAAATTGAAGGTTGTTTTGTTCCCCTTCTTGCACAGGGTAAGCTTTACTGTTTTGTTTTATTTTGCAGTTGTTCTTTCCAATTCTACTCCCAAATCTTATTAGGTTGTGTATTTCTGACTCTCCTTCAGGGTCATTGGACAAGAATTACAGAACCAGTTGGTGGCAGGCTTTCATACAAGCCACCAATTTATGATATTAATGCTCCAGACTTGTATATTCCGCTAATGGCATTTGGTACCTATGTGGTTCTCGCTGGTTTATCTTTGGGCCTTAATGGAAAGTAAGCTCAGATGGCTTCTTTCAATTTGTTTTATCTTTAGCTTATTCCATTGAGAGTTTGACCCAAATTGTTTGCTCAATTGTAATGTGACTTAGATAAATCTTCTGCCTTCTGGAATTTATAAAGCAAAGTAACAATAAAATAACAAATTGCTTAATGGTTAATCTCCCTTTTAAGCATTTCCCAACATTTTGAAAAATTTGTTCCTCTTTGTGGTGGGATGTAACTAAGATAAAATGGACAAACTGCTGTAGGTGTATGACCTCTTCAGGGTAATTCTGGTTGTGGTAAACCTGGTTTAATTGAGTGTATTAAACAGTATATTGTGCAAGCCATTGTGTCTAGGAATCAGGTTTTGAAGTGAAGTAGGGAATGAATTTCTCAAATTCCAGTCACTGAATAAAGATGACAACTGATTTTTCTAATATATTCATGTGCCTCTTTTTCTTCTTTCTATATTTTTTCCTTTTAAATCCGACATATCTAGTTTCTTGCTAAGTAATTTAATTCTGTCATGGCAGGTTTAGACCCGAAGCTGTCAACTGGCAGTTTGTCAGAGGTTTGGTTGGTTGGTTTTTACAAGTTGCTCTACTGAAAATGTCGTTGTTCTCATTGGGCGGTGGGGAGGCACCTTTACTTGACATTGTGGCATATGCTGGATATTCATTCACAGGGTTGTCTCTTGCTGTCTTGGGTAAACTTGTTTGGGGCTATTCGTACTACTTTTTAATTCCATGGACAAGCTTGTGCATGGGAATTTTCTTGGTGAAGACAATGAAGAGAGTTCTTTTTGCTGAGGTGAGGTCTTATGATTCAAGCCGTCACCATTACGTGTTGCTCTTCATTGTCATAGCTCAGTTCCCACTTCTCATTTGGCTCGGAAACATTAGTCTCAATTGGCTTGTTTAATAAGAGTTACAGTTCACTAGCCGTCACCATTCCAAGTTTTGCACTCATATTCAACCTTGTTAAATGTCTCTGGCTGAACATTTTCTACATGTAAATGACCTTTTCTAGAAATTATTCAACCCAAAAGCATTAAAAGCAGAAGTGTGCTTGTTTGGTTTAATTCTGAACTGCCTTGATATATGATTGGTCCACAAGTTTGGAGTTTTGAGAGAATTTTTTTTTTTTTTTTTTTTTGCTTGTTTGGGTTTGTATTTCAAAAGAAATCAATAAGGATATACAATTTAGTTAACTAGACACAAACTAATATCTATCCACAAAATAGACCCTATTCCTGGGTTAAGAGAAGTTCAAAAGTAAGTGAGTGCTGGCTGAGTGGTCAATACCCACTACACCTACTATCAGTCTACTATCAGTCTTAGTGTTGTTAAACCAGTAATTATGTTATCGGATCCGAGTGTGAATTATTCGGGTTAATTCGGACACCACACCATAATAATAATAATAATAATAAAAAAAAAAGTTCAAAAACTTAAAAAAGACTTCTCTTAGCAAGAGAATTGAGATTCTCCAAAAAAAAAAATAGTAATAACATAAATGAAGGAGTTTGGTTTCTATTCGCAACCTCTCGAGTTCGAATCTTGTAGAGAGAGCTTCTCTTAATAGGGTTTTAACACGACTCGAATTTGATTTAGTTGAGCCAAAGTGACTACATACACGAAGAAATTAAAAAAAATATATATATATGATCAACTTCCAACTTCCAACGCAATATTTATACATTTTCATTTTCCTCCCGCAATATTTTCTTGGGGACAATCCATTGCAGAAAGCAGAGCCACTGTGCCCGCCATCTTTAAGGCTGCTTTATGTCAATCGTTTCTACTCACGATGATCCAGAGGAAGGCGTCTCCGCCGTTTCAGGTTACTTTCCTATTACTGTAATTGAATTATTTTTTCTTTTAATTATAGTAAATATTCTGTACCTACCTTCTTGGTTGGAAAAACAGAAAAGAAAAATCTGTTCGTTTACGAGAAGATAGGTTTTCGCACTGTGCTGTACTGATAATTGACAGGAAGTTTATAGATGTACAGCCACAGCGTAGGATTCATAGAAGAGAGCATTGCTGAAAATGCTAGATCAAATTCTTCTGTTGCGGGAATTTTTTTAATGGTATTCGACAATCAGATTTTATAATTTATGAGATGTATTAGTACATTTACCTAATTTATGACTAATTTATATTATTTATAGAATTCTAAATACTGTAATTCCAGAATTTGTAAATAGTAGTAATATTTGGATTTTGCTAGAAATGGGAAAAGGATTTGCAATTTGGGGATACTCTCAGAAATTGTTCGCAACAATTTTACAGTTTTTAGATATTCTTTCCCCCCTGTATTTGATGTAGTAATTATTTATTTATATTATTCAGGTTGCAAAGAGGTTAGAGAAGTTTAAAACCACAATTTTCACTCATATTAGTAAGCTTGCAGTCAAGCATGGAGCTATAAACCTTGGACAAGGATTTCCTAATTTTGATGGTCCAGAATTTGTGAAAGAAGCTGCTATTCAGGCAATTAGAGATGGAAAGAATCAATACGCTCCTGGAGCTGGAGTTCCTGACCTCAACTTCACCATTGCTGCACGTTTTGAGAAAGACACTGGTCTTGCAGTAGATCCAGAAAAGGAAGTAACTGTCACCACAGGATGCACTGAAGCAATTGCTGCAACCATTTTAGGCTTAATAAACCCTGGTGATGAAGTTGTTCTTTTTGCTCCTTTCTTTCCTGTTTACTTATCTATTCTGTCCATGGCTGGTGCTAAAGTAAAATCCATCTCCCTTAGGCCTCCAGATTTCTCTGTTCCCCTTGATGAGCTGAGGTCAGTATTATCCAGAGATACTCGAGCTATCCTTATTAATACTCCACATAATCCATCTGGGAAAATGTTCACTCTAAAAGAACTCAACGAGATTGCATCTTTGTGCATTGAGAATGATATTCTGGTTTTCACAGATGAAGTTTATGACAAGTTATCTTTTGATGATGAAATGGTACACATCTCAATGGCTTCCTTACCCGGAATGTACAAAAGGACTATCACAATGAACTCATTGGCAAAGACTTTCTCACTAACAGGCTTTAAAGTTGGTTGGGCAATAGCAGCACCAGATTTGACATGGGGACTAAGACAAGCACATTCAAATCTTACATTCTCAACATGTACACCAATGCAGTATGCAGCAGCAACAGCCCTCAAAGCACCCGATTCCTATTTCGAAGAGGTTAAGAAGGATTACATGGTAAGAAAAGCTATCCTAGTTAATGGTCTGAAAGATGTTGGTTTCATTGTGTATCCAAGTAATGGATCTTTCTTTGTATTGGTTGATCACACCCCTTTTGGGATAGAAAATGACATTGAATTCTGTGAGTATATGATCAAGGAAGTTGGTGTTGCTGCTATTCCAATTAGTGGGTTTTATTTAAATCCAGAAGAAGCAAAATGTCTTGTAAGGTTTACTTTCAGTAAAGATGAAGAAACTCTTAGAAGTGCAGTTGAAAGGATGAAGGAGAAGCTCTATGTAAGAACATGATGTTGATGATGGGGTTGAGTTGCACTGATTTATTTTTAACTAAATAATCCATGGGGCAAAAATGTTGTACAAGTGTTTGTAAAAATCATGTAAATCTAAAATATTCATGATTTATATATATTTCTAGGAATATGTGTAATAATATGGATATATATAAAATTATGTTTTATTTTGAAGTTTTGATATAAATACTTTCTTTAACTTTAGTAATTTTTATTTTTATAGACTATTTTTACATACATATTAATATAAGATTTTTAATATTTTTAGTTTTAAAATATTTTAACAAAAATGTATCTATAATAAAATATATATATATATATATATATATATATATATATATATATTTAGTGTCTATTCATAGAAATCTTCATGCAAGATTATATTATTCCAACTCCAATTTTAAAGAGAAATTGGGTGACATGACAAGATTTAGTTGATACAGATACTTGTCTAAAAAAATATTTTAAAAAAAAAAAAAAAAAAAAAAGATACTTGTCATAAAAAAAAAAATAATAAAAAAGAGTGAACGCAAGGAATAAATTATTGGCTGACCAAATCGAATCAATCAGATTCAGGACTTCGTGGCATGCTTTGTAGTCCAACCTCGCAGCTGAGCGGTGCAAATCATGCTGGTGCTGAATTCTCCTCATTCAATTCAGTGTACCTGGACACAATCTTGTGGGATGCTTAATTCCCTGAAGAGTTTTACTCTTAAACCTCAGTTTCTCTCCTTACCCAATATTTCTAGAGCTAATCCATTTCTGGGCTACCATATTTGGAGCAGAACCATCAAGATTTCACCGCCGCCCTTCGTCGCCGCCATGTCAACTGTTTCGACGCCACAACCGTCTAGCTGCTCTACTCAGGATGAGACGACCCAGAAGAAATCTCAACCTTTGCAGGTTAATTTCATATTTAATTGGAAGTTGAGTATAAGCTTTTGATTTGATTCGGGTTATTTGAATGTGGGTTTTTATTATTATTGTTTTTCTGGTGGATTTGTTTAATGAAAATTCATTGTTTATAGAAATTATCAAGTTAATTTTCCTGATTTTTAATTTACTGTATAGTAAGTTCTTGTTCAAAATGCAATCTTGCAAGGAAATGGGGGAGATTTGCTTGAAAACTACTTTTGGGAAGTTATTTTGTTTATTTATTTCATTAATGTTTCTATAATGAATTTGGTGCACTCCAAATTGAGAGGAACTTTCTTAATGGATATCAGAAGCATAGGACTCCCAGAAGCAACCATAGTTTGGTGAATTAAACTGTATCTTGAAAATTATTTTTGTGAAGAAGGGGCAAGTTTCAAGAATGTAATTAAGGGTCTGCCTTCTTAAATTATGTGTATGTGAGTGCTATAGTTCTCTACGTCCATTTACTAGGTAGCTCAAACAAACTCCAGAATAGTTTTTTTTTTTTTTTTTATAATGTAAATGGTGTAGTTGTGTGTTGATATATCGAATAGGGAAATAATATTTGGCTACAATGGACAAAAATGGGAACTTTATTGAAAAATGGATGTTGGACTTTGCCAAAAACAATAAAAGTGAATTAGGCGATCATTGACATCACTTCTTCATTTGTATCTTTACCTATTTTTTGATTTCCTAGGCTATTTTAGGATCTGCAAGTGTTGAAGAATTCTTGTTTGCTATGTCTAATGTAAATGTGGTTGATGCAGTTAATGATTGGGTGAAACATTTGTGGTATTCTAGGTCAAGCAATGATTCAAGAACCTATCTCTAATATTATAGTTTATGAGAAATTATGAAGTTGAATTTAGTTTATTTTAACTTTTGAAGTTTTAGGCTTGGAAAAGTCAAGTACTCAGTTATTTGTCTACATCAAAATAACTTCTGTAGTTTAGTTTTAGTAATGCTCATTACTTGTGTTTATTTTGCATTCTAAATTGCTTCTCTTTATTAACTGATAAGCTACAGACAGTTTCTAATAGGAGGTGAAATTTTATTTTGGAGTTCTTTTATAATATTCAAATAATTTGCCCTGATGTTGTTAGATGATGAATGTACTGGGTTATCAACAAAATCCTACTTCATGTTTTCTGAGTAACTAAGATTATTTGATTCATCGAGACCAAGTTTTTGTGCACATAGGTCCCGATGGGATATTCTGAGGGTTTTCTCTCCCTCTTGTTGAGATTCCAACTCTTTTACTCTGTTTCTTTTTCCTGTTTTCTGCAGTTCATAGCCTAGCTTTAAACTCAAAACCAACAGGAATTTAGTTTAGAAGTAATTCGTGTAGCAGATCTGAATGTAGTTTCAATTGAATTCCCAGCTCTGCTTTGTTAACCAAGAGATGATACTGAGAAGCCATCCCTAAACTTCAAAACTTAGTGTCCCTATTAGGTTGCAAGTCTATTAGCGAGATTATGTATAGCCCTACCCCTTTTGTACATGCAATCATGAATGAAATGTAACTTAGACCCTCAAAAATATGAGTGAATATAGTAAGTATCAATTTGGACACTCATTTTTTTTTTCCCAAAAAGAACTGTATTTAAATTTTGGTAGAAAACTAAAATAGATGAAGGTTTTCAAATTCAAACACACTTAAAAATTTTCTTTTCAAATAACTAAAAGGATTTGTCAAATTTAATATATATACATATTTTTATTTTTTTAAAAAAATGCTTGTATACATATACCCTAATTCTTGATGTGTGTTTCTTTAAATTGATGAATTAGGACAAGCTTTACTAAAACAAGTGTTGTTTAATGCAAGAAACTACAGATTCTTTTGGATGAAATAGTGGCCTGCTTACTTCCTTGGAGGAGTCAGTGTTCTTATTGAGTGCTCTGAATTTACCAAAAGTATTTCCCTTCTTGTCTTGACTGAGTTTGAGTAGTCAATCTATTTTGCGGGGAAGCATTTGCTATTGCTAACCAGGAGTAAGTTCATTCATGGTGCATCAGTTCCGGTTGATGTATGTATAGCATGTTTTCTTATATTTTTTTAATGGAATTGAATTCTATAGTGAACTTTATGGATGAAAAACATTTTATTCTTGTTTTATGACCTTTATTTTATTTTTATTTTGGGTTAATGAAAGATGCTTTCATAATTCTCTTAAATATAAATATGGTGTCAGGTTATAAATTACATATTTTACTACTAGTTCTGTTAGTAATTCAATTCACTGTATTTTGACCACTTTTTGTTTGTCTTTGTCTGGGGAGGGCATGGATATTAGGAATTCCATCCCCAGATTGAGCATTGGTAGGATCTTTATCCCCACTCTGGTAGGGATAAAGCTATCCCTGTCTTACTAGGATGCTGATGATATTCAATAATGCTAGAACATATTTATCTGTTGATAGGATTGACTTGAAGAAATGGTCAAGACATTTCAGTTGTACTATATCAATAGCAATTTTATTTGTTCAATTTTTTCTTTTTCTTCTTCCTTTTTTTTTTCCCTTCTGGCCTTTTGCATTGAAATTCAGTTTTAAACAGGTTGCAAAGAGGTTGGAGAAGTTCAAAACTACAATTTTCACGCAAATGAGTATGCTTGCAATCAAACATGGAGCTATCAACCTTGGGCAAGGTTTTCCCAATTTTGATGGCCCAGAATTTGTGAAAGAAGCAGCTATTCAAGCCATTAAAGATGGAAAGAATCAATATGCTCGTGGGTATGGTGTTCCAAACCTCAACTCGGCTATTGCTACACGTTTTGAGAAAGACACCGGTCTTGTGGTAGACCCAGAAAAGGAAGTCACTGTGACCTCAGGATGCACTGAAGCAATTGCTGCAACCATTTTAGGCTTAATAAATCCAGGCGACGAGGTTGTTGTCTTTGCTCCTTTCTATGATTCTTATGAAGCTACCCTGTCCATGGCTGGTGCTAAAATAAAGTGTGTTACATTGAGGCCACCAGAATTTTCGGTTCCCCTTGATGAGTTGAAGTCAGTAATATCTAAGGATACTCGAGCAATCATTATCAATACCCCACATAACCCAACTGGGAAAATGTTTACTCGAGAAGAACTCAATGAGATTGCAACATTGTGCATCGAGAATGATATTCTGGTTTTCAGCGATGAAGTTTATGACAAGTTAGCATTTGAAATGGAACATATCTCAATGGCTTCATTACCTGGGATGTATGAGAGGACTGTCACTTGGAACTCATTAGGGAAGACTTTCTCACTGACAGGCTGGAAAATCGGGTGGGCAATAGCACCACCCCATCTAACATGGGGAGTGAGACAAGCCCATTCATTTCTTACTTTTGCAACATCTACTCCAATGCAGTATGCAGCTGCAACAGCCATTAGTGCTCCGGATTCATATTTTGAAGAACTTAAGGAGGATTACAGGGCAAAGAAGGCAATCCTGGTTGATGGACTGAAGGCTGCTGGTTTCACTGTATATCCATCTAGTGGAACCTATTTTGTGATGGTTGACCACACTCCTTTCGGCCTGGAAAACGACGTTGCCTTCTGTGAGTATCTGATCAAGGAAGTTGGTGTCGTGGCGATTCCACCTAGCGTGTTCTATTTAAATCCAGAAGATGGAAAAAATCTTGTGAGGTTTACCTTCTGTAAAGATGAAGAAACTCTGAGAAATGCAGTTGCAAGAATGAAGGAGAAGCTATCTAAAAAGTGATTAAAAGTTTCCTGTTTTGTTGCAGCTGGCCAAATGGTACTTACTAATTTTGGATTATGTACTTTTATCATCGCCATTGATGAATTTGTGAAATCTTGAAAGCATAGGTATGAAGTTGATGATGGAATTAGTTTGTATGCAGGTAGAAAGGGAAGTTCATTTTCAAATTCAATTCCATGAGAATAGTAATAATAAGAAAAGATGTTATCTTCACCTATCTAGTTTTGTATTTGACTTTTTTTTTTTTTTTTTTTGGTATAATCTCCTGATATTTGATGTTGAGCTCTAACTAATCTGGAATTGAGCCGCGTTGTATCCTTGTCTGGAAAATTGTAAATTTTCATTACTTTTTTATCTGACTCAATGATGGATTTGTAAGAAACTAAGAAAAATCGTATGATTAAATATATATATATATATATATATATATATAATATACACCTACTTTGACAATTTTGCATTTGTAATTGCATGTATCAACCAAGAAGGTCAACAAAAACCAAGAAAATGTAGTTCATGTGGCAATTATGGACACAATGAAAGTCACATGCACAAGCAAAAGCACCAACAAATCTTCTTGATTGGTTTTTAAGTGTTCTAACTTCCATTGAATTATGGTTTAAGTTCAAGTGGAAGAAGTTTAATTACTTTTACGTAAAGTTTCAAATTTCAATTTTGTTTATGAAGAGACAAATTTTAACATATTTTCTTATGAAAATTTTTATTTTCGTATTTTTAGTTAAAATTTTAATAAAAATTATTAAATAAATTTTGTAAATACCTTGTATATCTCTGTTTACATAAAAGGTATAATTAAGATAGTTATTACTTTATTTATTTATATATGTATAAATTAACAAAGTATATACTATAATTACTATTTTGTTCATTTGTATTTAATTTAGTATTTGAAAAATAATTATTATGATTAATCTTTATAATGTCAATAATTATATATATATATAATTTTATATATATATATATATATATCTCGATCAAAATGGAGTTGAGAATACAAGTTATCAACTTGTTTCAAGTTTTAATTGCCATCCTAAATGCAATTATGGGAAATTTTAACTACAAGTTTAGTATAATTTTATCAGTTTGCTATATATATATATGTATGTATATTTAGTAGCATTTTAGCATTGTATGTGTATGCATTTTTTGCCACATTTATGGAACTATTTGACAAATTCTGAAACTAATAATCAACAAGTTTGGACCATTTCTGTCCATTTGAACACATATATATATATATATATATATATATATATATATATATATATTGACCATTTCTAGTCAATTTGTATATACTGAAAACCAAGAGAAAACCAACTTAAAGAATCTCCCTAATTAGTCTCAATTTGTATATACTGAAAACCAAGAGAAAAAAAAAACCTCAATCAAGCTTCAATGCTCAAAACCAATCTTAAATGATAAAAAACTAGGTCAAATGGCCAACACAAATCTTAAATGATCAAAAGCTAGGTCAAATGATCAAAACCCCATTTGAAAAATCCTCAAATAGTATCTTAGATTGCATTTAGACTTCTTCTTCTTCTTCTTCTTTTTAATTTTCTTTTTTTTTAAAAAAAAAAATTTACGTGCATAACTGACTTTTTAAACCGTAATTGATTTCATAGATATATAAAAGAAAAATAATTTGTTTTTTAAATAAGTGGAATATTCATTAAAATAAAAACAATACAAAAGTGAATGACTAAAATCATTCACGGAAATACAAAACACCAACCTAAAACTAGGTGGAGCAAACAAAGCACCAACTTAAAACTAAGTGGCGCAGGGAGCAAACTCAACCTAAAAAAATTAGGTGAGTCGGAGAAAGTAGAAAATAAATACAGAAAAACATAAAAAAGAAAAACAACAGATATCTGTCTAAATTTAGGGTCTTCATACTGTCGATTTCAAACCTCATTTGCGAAGGGAGTTCGATTTTATCTTCTTTTTTCAATAGTAGTCTAATCCATCCTGAAAAAATAACTTTATTGTACACATAAAATCAAGATAACCCTAAAGTGCAGGTGAATTGGATAAAAGTTATCATGACTTAGATGAGGTTGGAGGTTCGAATCCTTACAAACTCGGCTCAAACAGAGATTATTCTAGATGTAAATTTAACCTAAAAGTACCATTTCATAATTTGTAACTACGCCTGTCTTTAAAAAAAAAAATGTAATTGAAGGCAAATAAAGTAGTTGAGAAAAAAGATAGGCCAAAAACCTATGAGTAAGCCTTTTTCTTCCACTCTATTTACTATCTACTTATAAAGTAACTTACTTTTACTTATTGTTTAAACTAAGAGCATATTTACCAAAAAAAATTTAAAGTAAATGAACTCTATTATATATATAATTCATTTCCTTAAATTTTGTAGTTTTATTATTTTTATCAGTGAAATGAATAATAACAATTATGATATGTTAAATATAAAATTTTAGTTCTAATTTATTAATTATTGATCAAAAAGATCAATTTTAGCAATAAAAATTAAATATTTATTTATTTTAAGAATTGATCCCAAAATAATTTTTTTGATAAGATGAATGATTTTAGTCAAATATTATTAGGTGACCCCAAACTAAAATAATTTAATAATTAAAAAGTTTAAAAAAATTTTTTTCATAGAAAGTCATAATAGGAATATTTCCTCAAAAACTTCCTTTTGTTATTTTAAGCTCTAAAAATAAAAAGAGCATAAAATTTCAATGTAAAATTCTTGTCATTTAAGACAATACCTTTTTTTTTTTCTAGGGAAAAAGACAATACTTTTAATATTCATAATAACTCCACTTTTAAAATAAATTTAATGAATTATAAATATATTTACCTAATACTTTTTTTTTTTTGAAAAAAATATTAAATGAAATATATAAACTATCCGGTCTTGTTTTTCTTATACGTTATGAGACGATTAGTGCTCTTATATGTAATTGATGTGGGATTTTAAGTCACAATACACTCAATGATATTGTTTGTTTTGACACACTTCAAATAGATATTACGATGAATTTTTCTTATACGTTGTGAGACAATTAGTGGTCTTATATGCAATTGATGTGAGATTTCAAATCACAATACACTCAATGATATTATCTGCTTTGACACACTTTAGATAGATCTTACAATGAGTTTTTCTTATACGTTGTGAGACTATTAGTGGTCTTATTGCAATTGATGTGAGATTTCAAGTCACAATACACTCAATGATATTATCTGTTTTGACACACTTCGGATAGATCTTACGATGAGTTTTTCTTATACGTTGTGAGACGATTAGTGGTCTTATATGCAATTGATGTGAGGTTTTAAGTCACAATACACTCAATGATATTATCTATTTTGACACACTTCGGATAGATCTTACGATGAGTTTTTCTTATATGTTGTGAGACGATTAGTTGTCTTATATGCAATTGATGTGAGATTTCAAGTCACAATACACTCAATAATATTATCTGTTTTGACACACTTCGGATAGATATTACGACG
This sequence comes from Cynanchum wilfordii, assembly GCA_025388415.1. Classification (NCBI taxonomy): domain Eukaryota; kingdom Viridiplantae; phylum Streptophyta; class Magnoliopsida; order Gentianales; family Apocynaceae; genus Cynanchum; species Cynanchum wilfordii. The sequence continues at coordinate 807,409 of JAHSUH010002652.1, forward strand.
AGTTTTTCTTATATGTTGTGAGACAATTAGTGGTCTTATATGCAATTGATGTGGGATTTCAAGTCACAATACACTCAATAATATTATCTGTTTTGACACACTTCAAATAGATCTTACAGTGAGTTTTTCTTATACGTTGTGAGATGATTAGTGGTCTTATATGCAATTGATGTGAGATTTCAAATCACAATACACTCAATAATATTATCTGTTTTGACACACTTCGGATAGATATTACGACGAGTTTTTCTTATATGTTGTGAGACAATTAGTGGTCTTATATGCAATTGATGTGAGATTTCAAGTCACAATATACTCAATAATATTATCTGTTTTGACACACTTCAAATAGATCTTAAGGTGAGTTTTTCTTATACGTTGTGAGATGATTAGTGGTCTTATATGCAATTGATGTGAGATTTCAAATCACAATACACTCAATAATATTATCTGTCACACTTCGGATAGATATTACGACGAGTTTTTCTTATACGTTGTGAGACAATTAGTGGTCTTATATGCAATTGATGTGGAATTTCAAGTCACAATACACTCAATAATATTATCTGTTTTGACACACTTCAAATAGATCTTACGATGAGTTTTTCTTATATGTTGTGAGACGATTAGTTGTCTTATATGCAATTGATGTGAGATTTCAAGTCACAATACACTCAATAATATTATCTGTTTTGACACACTTCGGATAGATATTACGACGAGTTTTTCTTATATGTTGTGAGACAATTAGTGGTCTTATATGCAATTGATGTGGGATTTCAAGTCACAATACACTCAATAATATTATCTGTTTTGACACACTTCAAATAGATCTTACAGTGAGTTTTTCTTATACGTTGTGAGATGATTAGTGGTCTTATATGCAATTGATGTGAGATTTCAAATCACAATACACTCAATAATATTATCTGTTTTGACACACTTCGGATAGATATTACGACGAGTTTTTCTTATATGTTGTGAGACAATTAGTGGTCTTATATGCAATTGATGTGAGATTTCAAGTCACAATATACTCAATAATATTATCTGTTTTGACACACTTCAAATAGATCTTAAGGTGAGTTTTTCTTATACGTTGTGAGATGATTAGTGGTCTTATATGCAATTGATGTGAGATTTCAAATCACAATACACTCAATAATATTATCTGTTTTGACACACTTTAGATAGATCTTACAATGAGTTTTTCTTATACGTTGTGAGATGATTAGTGGTCTTATATGCAATTGATGTGAGATTTCAAATCACAATACACTCAATGATATTATCTATTTTGACACACTTCGGATAGCTCTTACAATGAGTTTTTCTTATACGTTGTGAGACGAGTAGTGGTCTTATATGCAATTGATGTGGGATTTCAAGTCATAATACACTCAATGATATTGTTTGTTTTGACACACTTCGGATAGATCTTACGATGAGTTTTTCTTATACATTGTGAAATGATTAGTGGTCTTGTAGGCGATCAATATGAGATTTTAGGCTACAACACACCTAATAATATTATCTGTTTTAGCCTACTTCAAATGAACCTTACAAGCTTAAAATGTGTCAAGGATTCCAAGTCACAACAAAAGTAAATTAATTAAAAAAGAAAAGCTTTTTGGATAGTCCAAATAATACAATTGATGAAAAGAATATTTTGAGATAATGAAAATATTATGCATTGCACGTGCCGGCATGCAAAACCCAAAAGGGGCTGCCGCATCTAGATCCGACGACCATATATTCCCGACTATAGCGGGAATTCCTAAAGAAAACCATAATCGACGGCTGTAAACCCCTCTACATTTTCTTCCACACGATCAGGTTTTTCAACGACCACGATCAAATTATATGGATCAAGGCCCATTTCTTTATATATATATATATTTTACAGTGCATTATAAAACTCTGTCCACTCTCTCTCTCTCTTCACCATTTTTTTAATTTTGAAAACTTTCTCTCTCTTAAAAAAAAAAGCAGACACTGTCTCCTCCTCCCCCTTTCTCTTCTCTCTCTGTCTCAGTTCAAAACTGAAAAACAGAGTGACCGGGAAATGAAGCCGGCGTCGGAGCACGTGATCAGAATATCAAGGTACAGGATGTTTCAGTGGTCGTGGTAGGGTGGAAGGTAGAGGAAGTTGATTCAAAATTTTTTTTTTTTTAAGTTTCCCTTTTGTGGGATCCAGTATTTTGGTAATGGACGGTTTGAAGAGTCAGGCGAAGCTTACGAGGACTCATTCATCACTTCTCCGGTCATCTCCGACCATCAGATCTTCGATTCACAGCTTATCTTCCGTTAACGAGTTAACAGCTAATCAAGATGGGTATGGTGGAGACATTGAAGAGCAGAAGCCTCATTCTAAACCTAGCTTAAACCCTACTTCTGTTCGCCGCTCTGGTTCTTCTCGGTTTACTTCGATTGTTTTGCTTACTTTGCTGTCTGTGTGTACTCTCTTTGTTTTCTTCAACAGGGATGATATTCCTACTTCTGAGAATGTCCTGTTGGCTTTAATTTTTGTTGCTGTTTTGCTATTTCTCATTCAAAGAAACAAGGGTTTGATACACGATAGATTTAATATCGTGAAGCAATTGTATGATCAGCATGCTAAGAGACTTGGTTTTTCGAAGAATCAAACGAAACCGGTCAAATGGTTCATTGGGGAGTCGAATTTAGATGGTAAAAAGGAGCGGAAACATCGTGAAGAGAAGAAAATTATAAGGGAAGGAGTGGAGTTTTACAGCAATGGGGACTTTTACGAAGGGGAATTTCATAAGGGAAGGTGTACTGGAAGTGGAGTTTTTAATTATTTTGCTAATGGGAGGTATGAAGGGGATTGGATTGATGGGAGGTACGATGGTTATGGAATAGAGAGTTGGGCGAGGGGAGGCAGATATAGAGGACAGTATAAACAAGGTCTTAGACATGGGTATGGAGTGTATAGGTTCTACACGGGAGATACATATGCTGGGCAATGGTGTAATGGTCAGAGTCATGGTTTAGGAGTACAGACTTGCTCTGATGGGAGCTGTTACATTGGGGAATTCAAAGCTGGAGTTAAACATGGTCTCGGAGCCTACCATTTTAGGTAAGTTTTACTTTTCTTGACTACTTTTTTAATTTCTTATGTCCTGATTTCTAATTAAGTGGTGGATGTAACAGAAAATCATGGTATTTTTTATGTTGTTTTCAGTTTGTAATTCGATAAATATATATATATGTATACATATGCATATTCACAGTGTTTCTGTTACTATGTTTATGATTTGACATATAGATCTTTAAAGTATTTCTGTTACTCAGCATAATTCTTTGACTAATTCTCTTGATATTGAAAGAACACTTTGTTGGCATAAATTTTGAAACTAAATTGTTTTGGCTCAAAATGATCTCTGCCCTGAGTTGATTTTCTTGATTTGCTTTGCCATAGATTGCTAAAGATTGCATAAACTGTCAAGTTGCCTTGGAAATTTTTGTGTATATATATATATTCCCAAATCTTGAATATGTTGATCATGAAGGTAATCTTTTTCTTTTTTATTTTTAACAGAAATGGTGATAGATATGCTGGGGAATATTTTGGAGATAAAATTCATGGTTTTGGTGTTTATCGCTTTGCTAATGGCCATTGCTATGAGGGTTCTTGGCATGAAGGTCGTAAGCAAGGATATGGGATGTATACTTTTCGAAATGGTGATGTGAGATGTGGTGAATGGGACTCTGGAAACCTTAAGACTCCCTCTAACCTACAAATTGATGGAGTCCTAAAGGCAGTACAGGTATAATAATATTTCACCGCCATTGATTGAGATTTCTCAGGCAATCTGAATACTTGACATGATGCTTATATGCTTTATTTCATTCTCTCCTCCCTAATTTTGTAGGCTGCTAGAAGAACTGCAGAAAATGCATTTCAACTACCAAGAGTAGATGAACAAGTTAACAATGCAGTGGCAGCTGCAAATAGAGCAGCCAATGCTGCAAGAGTTGCAGCCATTAAAGCAGTTCAGAACAGAATGGACGGAAAATTTTGTGATACTAATGTCTAAAAAAATTGTGAAATTGTAGTAATACTAGTAAATTCTTGTGTATACAACCAACCAGTATGATGAACAACTCCGGTTGGCAGAACCAAAACAGGTGGTCTATCGGAGGCTGAGAGAGAAATAGTGAGTTTTTTTTTTTCTTGAAAGTTTCTCTAATATTGCTGACAACAGTGCAACTTGTACATAAAACCCTCATCATGTAAATCAATGGAATGCCAATTTTTCATTACTTTTTTAATCTTCTTGAGTGATTTAGCACTGTTTATCTTCTTGGTTTTTTGAGTATAATTACTTATATATATATATATATATATATGGAGTTGGTAATGTGATTTCCAGTATGTATATATATATATTTGGCTCCCTCTAGGTTAAACAATGATGAATAAGGAGAACATGGGGTTGATCCCAACTTGTCTCATCACCCTAGGACAGCAAGACCACATCTCAAGCATTTGGATATGGCTCTGTGTATTTGTGTCTATATACTTTTTTTTTTTATGGGATTCGTCATCATGATCCTTGACCCTCCCACATGATTCAAAACTTTCTGCAGTTATCTTGATCTATACAAATATATTATATGTAATATATATATATATATTAAAATAAAAATAAATCTGTCTTTCTAATGTGTCTATCTTTCGAATTTGTCTCTTAGACTTGAAAACTTTTATTCTCCTTTTGCCTTCAAAGTTGTTCATTTTCCAAAGTGTCTTTACCATTCTTTTTTTTTTTTTTTTTTCACTTGGATCTTCACTGTGAGACTTAAGTGTATCAATATTCCCATAGGAATGGGGAAAGTGCTTTTGGAACGTGGGAGAGATGAGGGTCATTTGGAATTTTTTTTTTTAATTTTCTTTTTATTTATATATATATTTTTTAGAATCATATTGAAAATTATAAGTTCGATTAATTTGAATTCAGATTGAATTATGAATGTAGTATTTTTAACTTTTATTCAAAAGAAGATCTTGAAAATAAAAAAGATCAAAATGATCATGACTTTTTTATATATTTTAATATATATTATATAAATAGAATTATGACAATTACAGTCATTATTGAATTTAATTTTTAAAATGTAATTGTTTGGTAAATATTAAATATTCTAAAAATAATACAAAAATTATGATATATTAAACATAATTATAGTTATGTATTATTAAATTTTCTAACAAATATAGCAATTAAATATTTAATTTAAATTTGTATAGAAGGCGTAACTCAGTTGGTAGCACCCTCGTTTATGACATGGGATGTCATTAATTGGAGGCATGATAGAAGAAAGTTATGACCTAAAATTTTAAGCAATATTGTTTTGCATTCCAACGTCTAAGTCCAAAATTACTATTTTGACTAATTCGGATTCAATCCAAGTTGTGCTTATAACTCTTAACTCTTAGATGGTTCTCTCGATGTTGTTTTATCTCTCTGTATCTCGTAGTCACTTTTGACCTTAGAGTAATTCAAAATATAATCGGATCGAATCATTTTTAGGAAAAGTTTCTTCCACTTGGACCATGGTTAGTAGAAAAAGAAAAAAAAGTTATCTCAAAATTAGAATGAATGAACTTACGACTCATTAACCCGGTACTTTGAGAGAGTTGGTGTGCGAACTCTTAATGCTTCCTCTAGGGCGGATGGTCGATGTTTCGAATCTCCCTGGGGTGGTTAGCTCCATGTTAAAAAAGCTTTGGGCTAGACCCTCACCCTCGAGTAAGAGTTGAATTTTGCGAGCGCTCCACAAGCCGAATCCGGATTAGTCTCACCAAATAAAATGGGGACACCGGGCGCCCCAAGTGGTTAAAAAAAAAAAAAAAAAAAAAAAAAACTTACGGCTCATTGGCTGAGAAATTTTTTTCCTTATTTTTTTTTTTTTTTTTTTGGGCTGAGAATTTTGAGGTTTCTGATAATTGAACTTGGGTTTTAGAAAGTGATATGAATTACGGGCTAGTCCAATATTATATTTTTAAATTCCAATTTAGTTTATTTTGTCTCATGGATTATAAACAGGAGTCTTGAGCTATTGGGCTATTCCATGACCACTAACAATGTAATATAAATATATATATATAGAGCCCTATTTCAAAAAATAAAAAATATATAGAGCTAGAGTGAGACATTATCCCCGATTAAGAGTTGGACTTTGCGGGAGCAACTTGAGTCAAATTTGGATTAGTTGGAGTCGTGATGGCTCCGAATACCAGATAGTCTAAAAAACAAAAATAATCCACTAATACACCAACACTTGTTGGTATAAGTGGAAGGAACTTGATTCCCCATCCACAAGGTCTCGAAATGGAATCTGGTTTAGTTGTAACTCAAAGTGTTCTATCGGACACAAATATATTTTTTTAAAAAACCCACTAATACATTTTATGGCTCTTAATAATCATAATAATAATAAATGTATATTATATTAAATAAAAAAATTATTTATGTAGAAAAAAAAGCATAATCTTCTCATTAAGGTCATTTTGGAAACATATTTTTTAAAAATAGGGCCAAACATGGAATATATATATATATATAGGATGGATCCATTTTCATAAAAAAAACTCGAAAATTTGCTTAAAAAAAAAAAAATCTAAATTGATTTGATTCTAGTTACATATTACACATTGAAAATGAATTCCAAATTAATTATATATGAGGTTCCTACAAATCAGCGAGCGAGATTAGTTTGGGCGTGGAATGACTTGAAGGGGCCACCACTCGGTGACGGGAAAAATTAATTATATATCGTGAAAAAAAGTTGACAAATTTGATATTCAAATATATATATTTTTAAATCAAGTTTAGCTAATTTGGACACCAAACAATTACTAACAATAGTTTTCATATTAAAACATCAAAATTAATGAAAAACCTAAGTTTTTCACTTTTAAATATTAAAACAACCTCATAAATTCCTAAGCCAATCTCTCTCTCTCTCTCTCTCTCTTCTTTTATTTTTATTTTTTAATTTATTTTGTAATTTGATGGTTTTTGTTTTAAATACAAGTCGAATTTGTTAAGAAAGTGTAGTTCAATTGATAGTAATTTCACGTATGATTTATAATCCGTTCATGAATGTAAGATACTATAGATGCGAAAATACCTCAAATTTAAAAAAAAAAACAAATTTGAACCTAAAATATTTAGATTAATTTACAAATTGCATTTGCATCGGTTGTCCAAGTCAATGTCGTAATATACAATATATATATATATATACACATTGTGGTTCTACCGCCAGCCAGCAAAAACAGAATTTATTGCCAACTATGTATACATATATATATACATACATATTTGAAACTATATATATAATTCAATATCCATGGATCCTTGTGAAAGTTTTCGCCCACTCTCTGAACAGAATTTGGCATTTACCCTAATTAAACACTGAGCTGTTCTTGCATCAAATTTACTCTAATTCCACATGAAATCATGTACTCCATATTTTTTACAATACAAATATAGTATCAAAATTGTGGACTTATCCAGCTTCCAAAATCAATTTGACATTATTATATCAAAAAGATATTTTGAATTAATTATAAGTATTTAAATCCTTCCATGTGTAGTTGTGGGCCCATTTCCCGCTGACGAGTCTTGCAAACAAGGCCAAGTGCCGGAGGGCGTGTTCTCGGCATTGGCTCTCCGACGGTCAAATCAATCTCAACTAGGAATAAAGGGGTGTCGGACGATAGGCCGGAAAGTGTGATCCGATAGACCAAACCGAGCACCCAGAGTGTATCGGAGTGATTCCGAACACTTAAAGTATATTCTATGTATCCGGCTTTTACTTGTTTGTGTGTTAGTGTGTGTTACCGTTTTATGAAGTAGGGTAGCCAATCGGGAGATGACACTTGGAGTGGTATCTTTCCTGACAGTTCTAAAATGGTGGCCCCAAACAGTGCCTGTTGGATTAGTGAGAATCTCCTTATCGGAGATCATGTCTTAAACGTGTGTATTCTAGTCGCTAGTCGGACCTCTACGGGATCCTATATGGGACTACGTGGGTCCTTTGTGGAATCCACCTCGGACGGCCGAGCCTACGTGGACTTTTATAGAACTTCGATTACTCTCACTAGACCTATTATTAAATACTATTACACATTTATTTCAATTTTCGATCAAAGATACGATTATTAACATGTAAAAATTCTATTTCACACTGAAACCATCGTCCACCCGACTCCATGCAGACAAAATTTTGGCTTCTCTATCACTCCTTTCTCATTTGTCTCATGTGTGTGTGTATACATACATACATATATACACATATACATATATATATATATACACTTCTTTTTGTAAAGCGACAAAGTATACATATGATGGGATAATATATACATATATGTGTGGTTGGCGAGACACACATAAATATAGTATTATATATATATATATATATATATATATATATATAAATGGGTAGAGTTAGCTTGCCTTCTCAATTCAATTACAATTCCTTGCCTTCTTCCATCTCTTCATAAAAGGGCCAAGTTTTCAAGTTTTTGTTTTTGTGTGTACATTATATAGCTAAAACGTAAAGAACTGAAAAAAGAAAAAGAAAAGAGAGAATTATGGGAAAAAGTAAGTCTTTTTCTTTCATTCCTTTACATTTTCAGATTACCGTTATAAGATTGTGTATACATATATAGAGAGAGAGAGGCTGTATTTGTGTGTGAGAGAAAAGGAGATATATAGAGAGAAAATACATAAGAGAGAGAGAGATGGGTGATCGGTGGCGGTGGTGGTGGTGGAGTTTTGGATTACTAGTAGTGAATGCGGTGAAGGGAGGAGAAGTAACATACGATGGAAGATCTTTGATCATTGATGGCCAACACAAGCTCCTCTTCTCTGGTTCCATTCATTATCCTCGAAGCACACCTGATGTACGCTTTCTCTCTCTACATTTACATATATATATATATATATTTTGAAACTATAGAATTCTTTTCAAGTATAAATTAGAATTATTATCAAGATAGTTCAAACGTAGTTTAATAATAGTTTTACTTATAATTATAAATAATCGTGGTGATTAGTACCTAATGTACACTTTCTATCTCTACATTATATATATATATTGAAACTATAGAATTCTTTTCAACTATAAACTAGAATTATTATCAAGATAGTTCAAATGTTAGTTTAATAGTAGTTTTATTTATAACTATATAAAAGATCTTGATTTGAATAAAAACCTCGAAAATCTTAATCTCGTATTTATTTATATATTTAATTTTCCCGGATTCCCTCCTCATATTCCATTTTAGAGTGAGAAATTTGATTGCTTATTTTCTACTTCAATCTATTTTTAATAGAGGAAGTTTCCTTATGTTTGACTTTAGGGAAAAGAGATATAAAAGAGATATAAAAGAGATATATAGTACAATTATGGATTTATTGTTTTTGGATAATTAATACTAATCATCAATGTTATACATATATATATATATATATACATATATAATATAATTTTTATTTGTCATCTTAGAAAATTGAGCTAATATTTATTATTATTATTTTCCCCCTTACAATAATACTTTTTAATTAATACTTAAAAAAAGTATATATAACAAATTGCCATATATATATATATATATGCACTCTCTTTCATTACAAGAATCTTTAAATTAATAATTATTACATTATGGGACATATTACCTAAAAAAAAATTATAGTTACAAGAAAACCAATATGATTGGCTAACGCAAAAAAAAAAAAAAAATGCATTATTATTTTTTTTATGAGCAATAATGAATAATCAAAGAGAAAGAAAAAAAAAAGGTGGGAAATCAATTTCATACATGCTTTACAATTTTATGTGTTTTATAAGAAAAGAAAAATTGACGTGTCTAGTCCTCAATCTTTTTGCATTTGTAAATTTAGTCCTTTATTATTATTATTATTATTATTATTATTACTTTTTTTTTTTATTTATTGCACGTTGGTCATTTTTTTTTATCTAAAATAACAATGCTTTTTTTAATATTATATTTTCTTTTAAAAAAATTAAATAAAGAAAATAAAAGACCCAAAAAAGGGACTAAATTTATCAAATATAAACAATTTAGGGACTAATCTTGCTAATTTCACTTTCAGAGAATTTTTTTTTTAAATTGAAATATTCCATGTGATTTTTTTTAAACAATAAAAAAAAAATTAAAATAAGATTTTTGAACATAAATTTTCCATTTTATATATAAAGAGTCAAAATATTTTTTACGTATTTATTATTTTTGTTTAGTCAAATTAGTATATAAAAAAAAAAAATAAATAATGAAGTTCCTCTCATAACCTAATGGTCTAGGAGTCTCTCCCTAAACCAAAAAGGTTGAGGGTTCGAATCTCTCTTGGTCATTGGTGTAGGAGTTTCTCTCTTACCTCATGACTTGTTAAGAGGTTAAGTGTTTAAACTTCACTCGAGGTTCCACAGTTCGAGATATATTTGCAAGTGCAGGTATACCTATACTGTTGAGACTTCTTGGGTGGATTAGTTTAGGCCGAAATTGCATGAGATACACATAAAAAAATTAGTATATAATTGTAAAAAAAGAAAAAAAAACAAACACGTGAAAGTCGAAATAGGGGTGACTTTATGAAGGTTGACCAAAAAAGCTTCACATGTTTTTGTTAGTTTGTACAAATTTTACGGTTATTCAAAAGAGTTTGGCCTAATTTTCATTTCAATTATTCATCAAAGTGGGACCCATCTTCTTAATAATTGCACTTCTTTTTTCTTCACTAAAAAGTGCGTGTGTCACTTAATTTATGATCATAAAAAATCATATTCAACTCATACACTACTAAAAAATTTAAGATTTGCGATGAATTTGACTGTCGTAAAAAAGTTCTCCTTTATTTGTCATAGAGCCATCGCTATTTGTGATGGATTTGCGATGAAAAAGGCGGTCGCTATTTGCGATCGAATAAAACCGTCGCTATTTGTGATGAATAAAATCATTGCTATTTACGACCGATTTGGGAAGAAAAAAGTCTTTCATTATTTGCGATCAAATTGCGACGGTCTAGGCTGTCAGCTATTTGCGACCGATTTGTGACCGGTCTATATATTAAAAATGAAAAAGTATTGTGTATATATATATATATATGTATATATTTATATGTATTTCTATGTATAAGGCAAATATAAATTTTTATAATAGAATTGGATATGTGAATGATAATCAGTAAATTGAAGTAAATACAAGATCAAAGGTTAAATTTAGGCGATTTTTAAAATTTGATTATTGTTGATAGGATATATATATATATAAAACTATACAAAATTTATCTATTAATGAGAAAATTTTGTTGCTAATTGTTTTACAGATGTGGTCGTCTTTAATATCAAAAGCTAAGAATGGTGGAATAGATGTCATTGAAACCTACATCTTCTGGAACCTTCACGAACCTCAGCCTGGACAGGTAACTATTAGAGAGTGATAAATTGTCATATGTTCTAAAAGCTTAAGCTGATAAAGTGAGTTTAAATTTATTCTTTTAACCATAATAAATAAAATTATCGTACATATGGTGTCTAAAATGTTTTTGGATAATCAAGCTTGACTTTGGCATAGTATTAATTGCGATATACAGTTCCACGTCGTAAGTATATAAAAGTGTGATATGAAATATAAATATTGTTAGATTTGCTCTTTTCCAAGTCCCACATCGGATTAGGAAGGAAATGGAGAAGAAGGCTTCTCTTGTAAAAGGGGTGAACCTCCTTAGGTTAAATGCACCATTGAATGTCTTGTGCACCAATTGGAAAGAGTTTTCAGAATTAGTTATTCTTAAATAATTATTGTCAACTCGAGAATATAGTGTCAAGTAATTGACTATCAATACAATCTGATTCCCATTTTATGCTGATTTTTTTTTCTTGGATTTTCCAAATGAGAATTCAGTATGATTTCAGTGGTGGAAAGGATATAGTGAGATTCATAAAGGAAATTCAAGCACAAGGCCTCTATGCTTTCACACGAATTGGACCCTTCATCGAAAGTGAATGGAATTATGGGTATAATATACATACATATATATATATATATATATATATATTATTTTGAAGATTTTTTTCTCAATCTAACTCGAACTTATAACCTTTCATAGTTATGAAACTGTTGTCAATTAAGTTATACATTTTTATCATATATATATATATATATATATATATATATATATATATATATATATATATATATATATATTTTGCGTTGCAGGGGTTTTCCATTTTGGTTGCATGATGTGCCTGGGATTGTTTTTCGATCAGACAACGAACCCTTTAAGGTTACATACAATTAGTTCTCCATTTATTTATTTATCATTTATCCATCTTATTATATTTTATTGCTGTCATGACTCGAACTTATGACATTTTGATCGCAAGAAAAAAATACTTAACCAATTGAATTACACCTTATTATTGAAGTTTATAATAATATATTCGTTTTCTTGAATGAAACACGAATAGTTTTACATGCAAAATTTCACGACAAAAGTTGTGGAGTTGTTCAAATCAGAAGGCTTATACGCTTCACAAGGAGGTCCTATTATACTTTCACAGGTTAGTTCGATTTAATTTGTATTTTCATATTTCAAAAATATATGTATATATGTATATGTATGTATAATTAAATAATTAAATAATTAAATAAAGCTGAATATTAATTAATGTAGATTGAGAATGAATACCAAAATGTAGAGAAAGGTTTCGGTGAGAAAGGACCTCCATATGTTAAATGGGCAGCAGAAATGGCTGTTGGACTTCAAACTGGGGTTCCCTGGGTCATGTGTAAGCAAGATGATGCTCCTGATCCTGTTGTAAGTTTCTCTCTCTCTCTCTCTATATATATATATATATAAATATATATGAGTTACTTTTCAAATTTACGATAATCACTTTAAATTTCAACAAATTTGAAATCGAACTGTGTTAAACTATTTTGATTTAACATTTACAACATTTGCAGATCAATACTTGTAATGGAATGAGATGTGGGGAAACATTTGTAGGTCCTAATTCCCCAAATAAGCCAGCAATGTGGACTGAGGATTGGACCAGCTTGTAAGCTTTCATTACATAAAATTATCTTCAATATTATTGATTTCTAGCTTAAAAATGGAGATTATATATATACAATATATATATGTATGTATTATACTCGAATTTGTTTCCCTATACATGAAGCTATCAAACATTTGGTGATAAAACCCCTTTGAGATCAGCTGAGGATATAGCATTTCATGTGGCTTTGTTCATTGCAAAGATGAATGGGAGCTTCATTAACTATTATATGGTAAGTAATAAGTAAAATTGGAGAACCATTTTATCATACTTTATTCTTTCTTAGTTTCTAAAAATGACTGATGATGTAGAAAATTAGTCGATTTGGGCCCTCTTTAGACATACTTTCACTTCTAAGGTGTTTCTTTAGAGAAATTTTCGTCAATAAGGTCCTTTCAATGTGCACAGGATCAAAGAGAATAATAAGATCTTAAACTTAACATCGAAGAAGCCATTGGTTTGACACAAGTGGTTAAGTGCCTTGTGAATGTTATATGATGTCACGAGTTTGACACATTCTGCAAGCGCTATGTAAGAGATAGGGTCATGCTTGCCAATGAGTAAGAATTAACCTATGTGCATGCGCAATGTGAACCAAATTCTGTCTAGTCGAAACAATGATGACTTCAAAATGATTTAACCAAAAAAAAGGAACGTTATTGACAAAAAATTCTCTGAAGAAGAACTTAATTGGTGAAAATATACTTATAAAAGAGGAACCAAATTGACTAATCTTTCCTAATGATATCCATACTATTTTGCTAATTTGGGAATTCTTTTTTGTTTTAGTATCATGGAGGTACTAACTTTGGAAGGACAACTTCTTCATATGTTATTACAAGTTATTATGATGAAGCTCCTCTTGATGAATATGGTACGATGATGAACAACATCCTCTTCAAACATTAATTTTTCATACATTTATTATCATTATTTTTTTCAATCATTTACAATAAAACTCATGCCAAGAACAGGTTTGTTTAGGGAACCAAAATGGGGTCATTTAAAAGAGTTACATACTACAATAAAGTCTTGCTCCAAAACCCTAATTTCCGGTGTACCTTCCACATCTTCTTTAGGTGAAAAACAAGAAGTAAGCTTTTATTTATCGGTTTGTACGAAAATTAGTCAGTTTAGTTCTTATTTTATTAGTTTTTCATAATTTTTGATCTTTTCACTATTTGTTTGTCTTTTTTTAGTCTCTATACTATTTTTTGGATTATTATTTTGATCCTTTTTGTTATATTTTAGCTAATTTTTTATCAAGTTAGGCTTTTGCAACCAGTTTAAACAAAAACAAGTTAAGATTGGTTGTAAAGTCGTAACTTGATTGAACATTAACTTAAATACGATAAAAAAGATCAAAATGGTCACGAAAAAATAATATAGTGATAAAAAACAGATAAAAATATAGAAAAACGATCAAAACTGTGAAAAACTAATAAAACCGAGACTAAACTAACCAATTTTTTCATTTTTTCACTTTTTGAATTGAAATAATAAAAATTACTTTCTTTTACGTGTGATATATATATATATATATGTATGTATGTATATACAAGGCCTATGTGTTTTTGGAAGGAGGAGGAGATGAAGGAGGGGGGTGTGTAGCTTTCCTAGTGAACCGTGATAAGAAAAAGGTGGTGGTTCAATTTCGAAATTCTTCCTTTGAGTTGCCTCCATCATCAATTAGTATCTTACCTGATTGCGTTGCAGAGGCCTTCAACACAGCTAAGGCAAGTTACAATACAATATATATATTCTTTTAATTTCTATATATGGAAATCATTACTATTTCTATTTTACTCATTTCATAATATTTATTATTTTATTTTGAATAATTCATCGATTTAGTTTCTACTTACGTATAAAGTTTTGACGAGTAGGTCTATTCTTAACTATTTTGAAAAAATTTACCTACTACGTCCCTTTAACACTCTTATGTTATCTGAATAAATTTTTTTATCTTTACAGTGTTAAAGGGACTTACTTGGTAAAATTTCTTTAAAATAGAGGCCTTACTAGTTAAATATAAAAGTTAAGTGACCTAATCAAGCTAAGATATACTGGTATAGCTGTAAATGAGTCGAACCGAACATTGGAGGTTTGAACTTGTTTGTTTAATTTACGAACACTGTTTGAGTTAGCTTTTTTAATGTTTCGAACCAAAAATTTTGTTCAAGTTCGTTCGACTATTTGTTCATATAACTTGAGTTCGAGCTCCAGTTCGCTCGTTGAACTTTCAAACTTACTCAAGTTTGAGTTCGCCCGATTATTTTTACAACTCTAATATATTAATGTATATATAAATTTCTTAGTTAAGTTATATATATATATATATATATACAATTGTGTAGAACAGGTAAGCAGTCAATCAAGCTCAAGATCAATTCAACCAATCATGAAGTTTGATTCAAATGACAGATGGGAAGAATTCAGTGAAGCTATTCCTAGTTATGATGAAACCTCAGTGAGATCAAACATGTTGTTAGAACATATGAACACTACAAAAGATAAATCAGATTATCTTTGGTACACTACCAGGTAATTATTTTCTGCTAAAACATCCACAAACATATATATACATATATACACACACATATATATATATATATATATATATATATATATATATATATATATAGATTAAGATTTACCCTAATCAAATGAACAAAAGTTGTAAAATAAATATATTGATAAATAATTGCAGATTTTTCTTTTTTTTCCATGACAGTTTTGAGCATAGTTCATCAGTGGATGAATCTACATTAAGTGTCTACTCTTGGGGACATGTTCTACATATATTTGTCAACGGAATCTTAACTGGTAATGTTTCTCTATTGATTTAAACTTTAAAATAAAGTAAAAATTTAATATGGTATCACAACCATGAAAGGGATGTTTATGATTAAATCTAAACTAGAAGAAAAACTGGAATTTGCAACGGATTTACGACAAATTTTGCGATGGCCACTTCTTCTGTCGCAAATTGTGACAGATTTTGCAACAGTCTTTGCCGCCACAAATTGAGACGGCCATCTTTGCCGTTTCAAATTGTGATGGATTTTGTGATAGCCTCCAAATTTATCGCAATTTGCGATTGATTTTTAATCGACCGATTTTGCAATCGCCACCTAACCTGTCGCAATTTGAAACTGATTTTTACGACTGATTTGGCCGTCACAAATCCTAAATTTTCTAGTAGTCTTGATGCACCTAATTCATCTTTTAGAACATTCTAGATGTATTTCACATTAATATATATATATATATATATATATATATATATATATATTAATTTATAATAAACAGATGTACGTAAGTCTTATATATATGAACGTAAATATTATACGGTTGAATAGTATTTGAGATAAAATCGTCATTACTAATCTTCAATTTTCTTTGGTTGCTTATATATATATATATATATGTATATTTAGGTTCTGCACATGGATCTCATAAAAATTCAACCATTACATTGGACAGTTCTATCCATCTAAATCAAGGGACAAATAATATTTCCTTACTAAGTGCAACAGTTGGATTACCAGTAAGTGCTCATATGTGTGTATATATATATATATATATATATATATATTATTTTTATTTTCTTCTTTTTCATTATACAAATCTTATATATTACATGTTGAATTCACTGAATTTTTACAATTATTTATTTTTTATGTATATTCTAAACACACACACACACATATATACATATATATATATATGGTGTAGGATTCAGGAGCATTTCTTGAACGTCGAGCTGCTGGATTGTATAGAGTTACAGTACAAGATAGTCAGGAAACACAAGACCTAACCAATTCTTCATGGGGATATCAAGTATGTGATTATGTACAATACATACATATATTTATAATATATATTTTCATTATAACTCGATAAGTGTAGTTATAAATAATGTTGTTATAATAAATTCTTATCGATTATATATATATATATATATATTGTAAAAGAATAATAATAATAATAATTCAATGTGTATGTGTAGGTGGGAATGCGAGGGGAAAACTTAAAAGTTTTCAATGAGGATGGATCAAGTGGTGTTGAGTGGAAAAAATTTGACAAATCTTCAAAATTCCTCACATGGTATAAGGTATAATTAACTGCTTTTTTGTGATACTCCGTCTTACATTGATAAGATAAGTGAATAAGTAATAATATATAAGAATAGAGCTAGGTAATCATAGTCAACTCGGGGAATCCCTTTTGGTGCAGTGGGGACATCACCAAGTAGTTGATCGTGAGTGCTTTGTCAGGCCCATAGTTGCGACATAGACTTGCGGGTCTTAGTCGTAACAGTTGGTACCAATTATGTTCGGTTTATACACTGTATTAAGTTTTCATATATATATGTATATGTATATATAACAGACAAGATTTGATGCCCCTGGTGGAGATGATCCCTTAGCACTAAACCTTGGCTCAATGGGGAAAGGTGAAGTTTGGATAAATGGACAGAGTATTGGTAGATATTGGATCTCATTCAGGAAAGATGATGGCTTCCCTTCCCAAACATGGTATCTATACATACATATATATATATATATATATCTTCGAGTTTTTTACTTGTCATATTAGAAGATAACGAAATGTAACTAAGTAGTAATTTTTATTTATTTTTGATGTTTTAATTGTTTATAATTATTGATTTTTATTCCGGATATATTTCTATTTTAGGTATCATGTTCCAAGATCCTTTCTAAAACCTAAGAACAACCAAATAGTTTTGTTTGAGGAAGAAGAAGGAAACCCTATAGGGATTACATTAGACTCCGTTTCAATTACAAAGGTTTGCCGGCACGTTTCCGATACAAATCTGCAGCAATCAAGAAGATTTTCTAGGGTTCATCTTTCATGTCCACTCAATACAAAAATATCCAAGATTTTATTTGCAAGCTTCGGAAACCCTACTGGTAACTGTGAAAGTTTTGCTTTGGGAAAATGCCATTCTTCCAATTCTACCCAAATTGTTGAAAAGGTATGAATCCTTAATTCTTCCAAAGTTATGCTTCGTAATTCTAGAGTTACGCTTTCTTGACATATTTTCTCTTCTTATATATATTTTCAGGAATGTATAGGAAGGAGGAAATGCTATATTCCTAAATTATACAAAAGGTTTGGTGATGATCCATGTCCAGGGATTCCAAAAGCTTTATTGATTGAAGCACAGTGCCAATAGAAAAACAGCCATTTGTAAAATTTTTCTGTTTTCATTGTTGGCAGAAAAATTTCAATGGATAAAACTACTGAAATATAAAATGAAATCAAGCCTTTATTTGTTAGATTTTTATGTTTTCTCATTCAAACTCAAGATCTCCGACTCTAATACCATGCATGTTCGTGAATTTATCAACATTACAAATGTTTATATATATATATATATGATATACTAATGATATATATTTGTATGATGAAAATCCATTGAATATAACTTCAACATTAAAAAAGATCGCATTGAAATTTGATATGGATTTTCATTGGCACAGTGCTTCAACCAGTAGGGTTTTTGAAATTCCTGGGCACGGATCGTCCTCAAACCTTCTAGATGAATTTTGGATTGCACATTTCCTCTTCCCTAAACATACCTGCAGAATTAATCCATTGATTGAGAACAACAATAATATTGAGATAATAAAAACTCTTGACTTAGCACAAATGGATAAACGCCTTGTAAATACAAGACGAGATCACGAGTTCGATACTTGTCATTTAAGAAGCAGGTGAGGCATTACTCATATCAAGAGTTAAACTATGTGAGCGCAACTTTTTCGGAATCCAAATTACTCGAAGCAGTGGCTTCGAATACCAAATTGTTTAACCAAAATATTGAGATTATACAGAAATATCATCATTTATATATATGTATATATATAAAGATATTCTTACCCTTTCTAAAACTCGTGTAGAATTGAGAGAATGACAGCTACCAAAAGCATAACTTTCACAGTCACCTTTAGGGTTTCCATAGCTTGCAAATAAGATCTTTGAAATTCTTTTGTAGAGAGGACATGAAAGATGAATTCTCTGTTTTCTTAATGGAAGTGAATTCTTTTCCTGTGCTTGCGAACAAACCTTTGAGATTGACACAGTGTCTAGTGATATACCATTAGGGTTTCCACCTTCTTCCTCGAATAAAACTAGATGGTTGTGCTTGCCCTTAGGTTTCAGAAATGATCTTGGTACATTATACCTGGATCAAGAGAAAATGTTATAAGTATGCAATTATTATATTTTTGGTAACTCGGGTATCCATATGGACTAATCCAACAAGAGATCCCAATATACTTCGTACAACACGACTGAAATGCAACACAAAGAAAATGTAAGTTGAACTCATGATCTTTTACTTGAGAAAAGTTTAGTAGAGATCTCTAAGTAAACGAGTCACGCCAATTGGACTACTAACTTATTAGAATTTAACATGATTTATAAGAAAAGATCCCAATATATATACTACGTACACGAGACTATTGAAATACAACATAAGGTTGTCATGAAGCAAGTCAAATTCAAGATGTCTCGCTCAAAAAAAGAAAAAGAAAAAGAAAAAGAAAAAGAAAAAGGGATGTCAGGTAGATATATCTAAATAAAGGTGCTATCATGCCAATTAAGCTACTAACTTGTTAAAGTGTTCATCGACCAATCTATAAGGAATTGATGAAAGAAGTCCCCTAATATACTACGTACACCACACGACTACGAGTGAAATGCAGTAGAAGGTCAAATAAGTCAAACTCAATACTTCTTACACAGAAAAAAAGAAGTTAAGTAGATATATCTAAATAAAGGTGCAGTCATGTCAATTAACCCGTTAACTTGTTAAAATGCTCATAGGTACTAATCTAGTAGGAATTCATGAAAGAAGTACTATGTACACCACACGACTGAAATGCAATAGAAGGTCAAATAAGTCAAACTCAAAACTTCTCACTCGGAAAAAAAAAAAGTTAAGTAGATATATCTAAATAAAGGTGCAGTCATGCTAATCAAACTACTAATGTGTTAAAATGTTCATCTACTAATCTAGTAGAGATTCATGCATGAGAGGAGACCCACAATAATACACCACACGACTGAAATGCAAAAAAAGTCGTCCCTAGGTAAATCAAACTTAGAACAGCTCATTCAAGGGAAAAAAACAAAAAGTCAAGTAGCTATATCTAAATAAAGGCGCAATCATGGAAATCAAGCTACTAACTTGTTAAAATGTTCATGATACTTTCCTTAATTAGAAGTAATTTGTCTATGCTAGAACAATGTCTTTGTATGAATTAAACAATTGATCATCATTTATATATATATATATATATATATAATCTTCTGTTAATTACCATTGCTGTGAAGGAGAGCCATCAGCTTTGAATGAAATCCAATATCTGCCAATACTCTGACCATTTATCCAAGCTTCACCTTTCCCCATTGAACCAAGGTTTAGTGCAAAAGGATCATTACCACCAGGGGAATGAAATGCAGTCTGTTATTTACCACCAAAATATGCATTTTAGCTAGAAAATATTTATATAAAATTTATAAATTGGTTAGGGATTTCCGGTTACATTTCCTATTACATACTCCCAATTACGTCAATGTAAATGTATCAAATATACCTATAAAATGATGACCCTCGTTACACTTTGTAATAATCTAACAAGTAGTGTCATAAGGAGATCTAATACGTTTTGCTTGTCACGAATTATTGATAAAAAGACTAAAATACCCTTTAACTTAAAAAACAGAGGGAGTAGGATGATGTACCTTATACCAAGTGAGTGGTTGAGAACGTTTTCTAAATCTACTCCATTTAACACTACGTGATCTTCCATCGTAAAGCTGTAACGTTTCTCCCAGCATCCCAACCTGCATGCCAGATTATTAATTTATTAAGTATACATTATATATATATATATATATATATTCTCACGTACGTACTTGATATCCCCATGAAGATTGTGTCAAAATTGTTGTCTTCTGATTGTGATTATCTTGTATTATGACTCGACGAGGTCCAAGAACTCGACGTTCCAGAAATGCTCCAGAATCCTGCGTATGATCATAATTTTATCATCATAAAAAAAAGCAAGAATATTTAATCATCTATACTATATATATATCTATGTAGGTATATACGAATTTTAAAATCTTACAGGTAAACCGACGGTTGCACTGAGTAAGGAAATGCTATTCATCCCTTTGTTTAGCTCCACGGAAATGTTCAATATAAATCTTGGATTTTCAAAACTTCCATGTGCTGAACCTGAAAAATAAAACACAAACTATTGAGAAATTTGAGAAATTTTGTTTTCGAAACTCGTTTTATTTAACACTAATAATAATTTTACAATCAAACACAAAATTTTATATCAATATATATATATATATATATATATATTTAAATCTTGCTTTGAAATCAATTTGGTTTACTATTACCACCTGCTGGTTTCCCATTGACAAAAGCATGAAGAACATGTCCGGAAGAATTTATAATTATAGATTCACCTCTTGATGATGATTCACGATAAACCCTGTAGGAAAATTTTGCAGTTAACATGGAACATCATTAATTCAGACATTTGGATTAATGTTAATTAATTACTTACATAGTAGTGTACCAAAGGTAATCTGATTTGTCTTTCGTAGTAGTCATATGTTCCAACAATGAGTTGGATTTGAGTTTGGTTTGTTCATATACTGGAATTACTTCTCTGAACTCACGCCAATGATTAACCGATGAATCGAATTTCCTCACTGCTCGTGTTGTTCTTGTCTCAAATTGAGCAATAACCTGCTCCTCCAACGTTATAAATTAATGAGAAATTTTGATAACAATAATGATGCAAGAAATCTTACAATCAGCTTTGATTTAGAAAGTTCTTATAATATCTCTGACATGTTTTTTTAAAGTTTAGTAACACAAGAAATTAGGGTTTTATTTTGAAAAAAAAAAAATAGTGTTAAATCGAGTTAAACTATCACATGGTCTATTGCGTTAGATTAAATCACTTAACATAACTTTCACGTGTAATTTGAATACAAATTTTCATAAAAAGATCCAATACAGACAATAATCAACAAATGTGGGATACAAATCCCAAAGACAAGAGTCAAAGTCAGTACATTTTATTCTAATACTATCTTAAATCACATTAAATGTCACTATTGCGTTAGATTTAACCACCTCAATACATCACTCACTTATAACCGAACACAAATTTTTGTAACAAGATCCAACACGTGGACAATGATCATGCAACTAATTAATATTTGACAAAGATAACAATCAAACTTAATACGTCTTATTCTTATACCATATTAGATCGAGTTAAATTATTTTCATCTACTTTTAAAAGCCTAAAACTATATATATATATATAAGAGCGATAAATTTAACCACTTAAAGAATAAGATTTTTGTAGTTATCTCGAATACGTGATATGTGTGTCTATGTCATTGCAAATGCTACGTACGTTCATACCATGTATGAAAACACTTTCATTCTTAGAGCCATTTACGAAGAAAAGCTCCAAGAACTAAGATGAAAACCTATATATGCACACACACACAAATATATATATATATATATATACATACATGTATATATTCCAAGCATAAAAAACTTACCTTGGCAGTGTTGAAAACCTCAGTTTTGCAGTCAGGTAAGATGGAAATCGATGTTCGAGGCAACTCATACGTAGAATTTCGAAATTGAACAATCACATTTTTTCTTTGGTCATTATTGACAAGAAATGCTACACAGCCTCTTGGTTTACTCAAGAACACATAGACCTAAAAGTAAAATTAAGACAACATATATATATATAGCTTTATGTGTATATATATATATATATATATGGTTGCAGTGTCTTACTTGTTGATTTGCACCCAAAGACCATACAGAGGGTACACCATAAAGTAGGGTTTTTGAGCACTGTTTTATTGTGGCATGTAATTTTCTTAAATGTCCCCATTTTGGTTGCCTTATGAAACCTGTTCAATTCACATATATTAGTTTTCTTACCATATATATATACAAATATATATATATATAT
This sequence comes from Cynanchum wilfordii, assembly GCA_025388415.1. Classification (NCBI taxonomy): domain Eukaryota; kingdom Viridiplantae; phylum Streptophyta; class Magnoliopsida; order Gentianales; family Apocynaceae; genus Cynanchum; species Cynanchum wilfordii. The sequence continues at coordinate 830,601 of JAHSUH010002652.1, forward strand.
ATATATATATATATATATATATATATATATATTAAGATCTATCACAAAAATTATGTCAATATATATATATATATTTCTAATTTGACACATTTTACTTTTTAATTGTAATTATAACAGAACAAAAAGTGTAGCTCAATTGATAATAATTTCACCTATGATACAAGAAGTCATGAGTTCGAGTCATGTTAAAGGTAAAAAAACCCCTTTAAAATTAATATAAAATTAGTGTAATTAGAATGCAAATATTATTTAACAACCAATATCTATTTGGTCAAGAAAATGTAATACAGTGGTAGCAGTTTCACTTACGAACATCTTAAAAAATAGGTTTACCATATTCATCAAGAGGAGCTTGGTCATAATAACTTGGGATGTTAAATGCCGAAGCTGTCCTTCCAAAGTTAGTACCGCCATGATACTAACAAAAAATAAAGAGAATTATCAATAAATTTTTAGTCAACGAATCGATTATATTTTAAAGAAATTTCACTATTTGACTAAATTAATAGTGTTCAAAATATTTGATAGACGTCAAGTGTGTTGTGGCTGAGTAGTTAGTAACTACACTCCCAACCCGAATGTTGGGAGTTCGACACCCAGCTCGGTCTTAGTGCTGCCAATCCAACAATTATGCTACCGAATTCGGGTGTGGATTATTCGGGTTAACCCGGACACCACACAAAAAATATATATATATATATTTGATAGACGAAATTTCTATAAAATAAAAACTTTAAAGGTTAAGATCGTCTATGTTGAGAAAGTTTAGACTGCATTTGTAATCTCGTTTTTATTATTCGAACATAAAAATAAATAAATAAACAAATAAAGTGTTTTTTACCATGTAATAGTTGATAAAGCTTCCATTCTTCTTTGCAATGAACAAAGCCACATTAAATGCAATATCCTCTACTGATCTTGTCCTGCTCTTGCTTCCAAATGTTTGAAAGCTTCATATATATATATATATATATATATATATATACATGTTAAGTATTTCAAGTAATCGAGAAGATTAAGAGGTTCAATAATTTCTTCGGAGAATATAATATATATATTTGGAAAAATGAAAGCTTACTGGGTGGTCCAGTTCTCAGTCCAAATTGAGGGTTTATTTGGTGAATTAGGTCCTGCAAATGTATCTCCACATTTCAATCCGTTACATGAGTTAATCTGCACAGCAAAAAATTAATGCTTAAATTAGTAATTAAACAAAATTATCAAATTTTAGTTGGATGCATACACTTGTGCACTTGTGGTTGTTCTTTTTCTTGAAATATCTCGATTTTTGGTAGTCTGACTAATTTGAAATCAACCCAATTTGATAGACCACCTCACGTCTAACCCTAAAACAATTACAAGGAAAAACTTTAACTCTCACCCAATTGACATTTTTTACTTAGAATAAAGAATAACTAATTTCTAAAACTCGTTCTCATTCGTGCAAGTAACTTAAGGATGTTCTTCCCCTTTTTTATAAGAGAAGTCTCATTCTCTCTTTCCTACCTAATCCGATGTGGGACTTGGTAAAAAGAGCAAACTCAACAGATACGTGTGTGTGTATATATATATATATAGAGAGAGAGAGAGAGGAGAGAGAGAGGGACGTACAAGGGGATCAGGAGCATCATCTTGCTTACACATGACCCATGGAACACCAGTGTTAAATCCAACAGCCATTTCAGCTGCCCATTTAACATAAGGAGGACCTCTCACATGAAATGCCCCCTCTACATTACGATATTCATTTTCAATCTTACAAAAAAAAAAAAAAAAAAAAACATTAATCCAAACTAAAAAATTATCATATATATATATATATATATATATTTAGAGAGAGAAAAAAAGACTTCACATATATATAAATATGTATATATTTGAACCTGTGAAAGTATAATAGGACCTCCTTGTGAAGCATATAATCTTTCTGCCTTGAACATCTCCACAATTTTTGTCGTAAAATTTTTCATATAAAACTATATCACAAATCATCAAACAAAATTAATATTTCCTCTTTTTTTTTTCTTTTCATTATTTTTCTCAAAATAAAATTAAAAATATCATTAATTCGAATCATATGTAACCTTAAAAGGTTCATTGTCGGATCGATAAACGATTCCTGGAACATCATGCAACCAAAATGGAAACCCTCTGCGACAACAACAACAACAACAAAATATATATATATATATATATATTGTGTGAAGGAGTTTTAGAAATTAAACCTAATATATATATATACATATATATATTTACCCATAATTCCATTCACTCTCAACGAAGGGTCCAAGTCTTGTAACTGCATAAAGACCTTGTGCTTGAATTTCCTTGATAAATCTCACTATATCTTTTTGCCCACTAAAATCATACTGAAATAATATCATTCAAAATATATATATATATATATATATTAGTTTCAGATTCTATTATTTTTCGTAATTTTTTCTTTATTCAAATATTATCATATTAAAAAAATCATTGATATTTTAGACTTATTCAAAACATCTTAAATCGTAAGTAAGTTACTTGTCCTGGCTCGGGTTCGTGAAGATTCCAGAAGACATAGGTTTCAATTGCATCTAATCCACCCTTCTTGGCTTTTGATATTAAGGATGGCCACATCTGCAATAAAAATATTTATACACTAAAATCACATTATATATATATATATATATATAATTAATGTATACAGCTAACGGTCTCAAATAATAGTCTAGTCATATACACTTTCATATATATATATATATATATATATATATATATATATATATATATATATATATATATATATATATATATATATATATATGTGTGTGTTATGTCCTCGAAGTCACAATTACTATAAATACATTTTTTAATGAGACAAGTAAAAAAATTTTAAAAAAAAAATGAAAGAAAATAGTGGGATAATATTAACAGAAAAGATCTTTATCATTAATTTTGTTACATATTTTATATTTTTCTATTTTCTCTTTCCTTTTATTAATTAGTAATTCATTCAAATTAAATTATTTCCCCCCATAAAATCACATAAATAATAAATAAATAAATAAAATTAAACAAGAAAGAATAAATATGAGTATCACTCTCTCATTCAAAACTCTTTAAATAAATACAGTCAGTTCTTAGAGATCTCATCTCATAAATCCTTCTCAAAATATATATATATATATATATATATATAACTCAAAGAAAATTGAATCATAACTTGTAAGATATATATATATATATATATATATTATATATAACAAATTTCTCTTAACATCACATTCTTTGTCATTAACATAATATATTAGATAACCTAATAAAATAAAATCAGTTATAAACAAGAAAGATATATATATATATATATATAGAGAGAGAGAGAGAGAGAGAGAGAGGGGAGAGAGGGAGAGAGAGGGAGAGGGAGATATATATATAGAGAGAGAGAGAAAGAAGTACATCAGGTGTGCTTCGAGGGTAATGAATAGAACCAGAGAATAAAAGCTTGTGTTGGCCATTAATGATCAAAGATCTTCCATCGTATCTTACTTCTCCGCCATTAACCGCACTCGTCGGAGCAAATACTACTACTATTCTGAAACTCCACCACCACCACCACCACCGTGCCATATATATATATATATGTATGTATATTTCTCTCACAATTCTATTACACTTTTACACTATATATATATATATATGTAGTATATATAATGGGAAGGAAGAAGTAGAAGTTAGGAAGGACACTGGAATTTGGTGATTGATAAATGCACCAAATTTTGGCACGAAATATTCCTTGATTTCTGAATTTATATTTTTTCCTTTTAAAAGAATTAAAAATTAATTAATCCTTTTTTTTTTTTTTTTTGTTAACTAAGCAATTTTTCATGCTTAATATTTATTTGATGTGTCTCTAATTACTCTCGTTTTTTCTATTTGTTACCAAACAAATTTTCATACCAATATTATTTTTAAGTTTAAAAAGACTTGAGTAATTGGTGAATTTGATCCCGAACAAAATTTATGTTTAACAAGTTTAGTCCTAACATATTTTTTATGACTTTTAAATTCTCGATCTTTTTTTACCTAAGAAACTAATGTTCTTTTTCATAAATTTCGTCAATTTTTTTTAAAATTTAACCGTTTTTGTGGTTTATTGAATAAAAGTCATTTTATATGAAATATATTTTTATATATATCGTTTTACCCTTTTCGAAAATATTTTGTGAATGAATATTGCAACTTGTTTTTACTCTAATTTTGTAGATATTTCATATAAAGTGACTTAATTATTCTTAATTTAATATATTAAAATCACACAAATCGTTAAATTTTAAAAACAAAATTGATGAAATTTGTCAAAAATGATCTTAGTTGTCTTATGTAAAAAAGTTCACAATTTTAAAAGTCATAAAAAATATGTTATGACTAAACTTGTTAAATATAATTTGTTTGAGACTAAATTTACCGATTAATTTTAATTTCTCATTATTTATAAAATATTATTTAATTTCTCACTATTTATCATTGTTGAGGAACTCGCCAATCGACTGTATTTTTAGAAGAAAGCTTGTTGAAATTCTGAGATTGTTGCATATGAGTGGCGTCGGAGGGCCATTACTCTGTATTGGCGATCTGCTGAGTGACGTCGGAGAAGATGGAGATTTTACTATTGGAACCGTCTCCGACGAATCCACCAACAATAGCACCGGTCAACAATTAAATAACCTTTCTGATCCTAATAAACTTCAGCCCTCTAATCTTCCGCAGTTATTTCAGGTACAATTAGTCATTAATATTTTGGTACATATAATGAATTGCTTTGTGTGTGTTGAGTTTGTTAATATCATTGCCAGCAGAATTTGCATTTTTATTGCATTTATTATTCATTTTACATGGATTATTTGGTGTATGATACTTAAAAAGCAGAAACCAATTCGATTACTGCTTTTGGGGGTTTATTTTCCCTAAATTTTCTTTATTCTTTGATTAAATTCTTGAATATCCATAGAATTGAAAAGCAGGTGTTTGTTGTGTTTATTACTGTTGGCTGTGAAAGATCTTGATTCTTGGGAAGTCTAATTTCATTGGGAAGCAGTGAGTTTGTTGAGTGTATTTCTCAAAACTTTGAAATGTTGTTATAGTTCCCTAGAAAAGGAGACTGATAAGATGACAGATGTATTACTGAAGATGATGAGATTTTATCAATAACTTGGGGGTTAAGCTGATAAGCCAGCAATTCTGTTTCTGCCTTTAATTAAGCTTTCCTAGTTGCATACTTATTTATGTTCTACACACTCTATGGGTGTTTAATTCTTGATTCAGAAAACTGGAACTTGGTAAACACAAATACATAGTGAAGAGTAATCTCATAAGAATTCTTCTTCTTTTTTCTTTTGTTGGGGATGGAGTGGTTGGTGGGGTGGGGTGGAGGGGGAGTAGGGTAGAAATAAAAGGGGGAAGAAGGATGAAAATTTTGCGCAAAATTTCTATAAAAAACTGTGGTTTCATCAAAGAATTTCAGTCTAGAAGAAAGCCAAATTCTGTTAGATTTTCTGTTGGTGTTAAAGCCTATTGTGTTTTAATTGTTGCCAGCATTTTGTTGATCATATGGAGTCCATCTTCTGTCCATGTTTAGCATGATCTTGCTGTGTTCGCATTTTGAGTAGTATTTACTCATTTTACATGCTAGAGTTTCTCTTTGCTAAGATGTTTCTAAAATTTTCCTTGTTGCACTTTCATTATTCTGGTGGTTTTTTTAGTTATTTTTATAAATAAAAAATTCACTGATTTGAGTTTACAAATTTACATTCGTTGTAATATTTAAGTATATAGATTGAGGCTAATGTACTGTTTCTTGTTTAGGAACGCTTTAATCTACTGGATGAGGCACTAGCTGGTACAGACCACACATGGACTGCTCCAACACTCAAGGTAACTTTTATCTCTTTAGAAACAGATGTGTACTTGCAAACTTCATCAAACTCTTCTGTTGTATGCCTGGACCTAATCTTTTCACAATTTAATTACTTCATTGAGCTTTAATATTAGTGGCTAATCAGTTCATAAAATGATAGCTCACATAAATCTTCGTCCTTTTGCTTCTCTGCTGCATCCCTTCCACCAGGTCAACCAACTCATCCATTCCAATGGAAATTGGTCAAAAGGCTAATATGCTCTTAATCATGGTAAAACCTCTATGTTCTGAATAATTTCTCTCTCTCGTTCATCATTTCCAACCTGTAAAAACATTAAGAGGAGAGAAACAAACCAAAATTCCATTCCAGAAACCTCCAAACTTCAATTGAAATCTAGACAAGATCTCTTCAATTGACTTTGTTGCTGCTTTCTGTGACCTTGGCTTCTCCTCTCCTGCTATCTGTTGCCAACATTTGTCTCCTGACTTGGATTTTTCTCTTTTTCACATCCCTTTTGCACCTCCATGAGTCTTCTTGTTGTCTTCTTTTACCACATATTTACCCTATCTCTTCTCTGTCCTCCCCTATCTGTTGCCAGCAGAAAGGAAAAATTGAGTCCATATATGTCGTACGATGTACATGCATTTTTTGTCCAAATGAATGTTTGTTGTCTTATTGTGATTGGAAAGTGACAAATGCAGAAACATAAAACTTTCCATTTTGACTTTGAGATGTATGTAATCCTATGCACTTATGTTAATCTCTAATTTTTTTTTGCTACAGTAATTATTGAAGAACAATAAACAATGTAAAACTTAAAATGATAAACAATGTAAAAAGGTAAGAGAAATTGGCTAATATTTAGCAAAAGGATGTCTTATGGAAATGAGCTGTATGTATATCTGGATACCTAAGTATTATTAACTTGATGGAATTTCTTCAATTCTGAATAGATGAAAAACTCTTGCTAATTAACCAATCCTTTATTCTCAAAGTTAGAGGCATGAATGAGTCAATCTAAACTTTATCATTTAAGTTTAGATAGTTTGAATATACCTTGAATCAAGATTGACATATTTCAACCTGAATTGAGGTTATAAAACTTGAAGCTTCACTAATCTGAAGTTCAGTAGAGACTGAGAGTACATGTTTTGTTCAATGCATGTAGAAGATTGAATTTTACACAGGATTTAATTGTGGCTGATGGGCTCCCTAGTCAAGTTCCTTGAATCCCCTCACCTGAGCTCTTGTCAAATCTTAAGTCAATTCAATCAATGGTGCAAAAGTTTTGATGTTTCTGAGCTGCTTCTGAACATATATCTATTTATTTATCTATTTACAGCCCTATTGAAAGGGGGATGACTTTGGTTATGTAACTACCTTACCTATCCAACATACCTTCTAAACAAAGCTGCAAACACTGGACTATGAACAAATTATCCATGGTCATTGAGCATAATTGTCCTTCCCTTCAAGCCTTCTGTTTTATGACTTCTTTCAATATTCTGAAAATTCTTGTTTTCCCTTCTCCTTCTGCCCTTATATATATATATATATATATATATATATATATATATATATATTCTTTTTTTCCCCTCTGGTCTAGATTTTAGCCATTTTTATTTCATTTTATTTAATATATTTGATTAAAAATGTTACATTGAATGTAGTAAGACAGTCAGTCAGGCTAATTACTTTAAGTTTTGTTATATTCTAGCTTTGTACTGCTCTGGAAACTGCAAACAAATTGGTGCAAACTACCAATGCTCATGTTGAGACATTGTCGGAAAAGATTGAGAAGCTTCAGAAGATAATTAGCCAAAGAGATTCTGCCGTTGAAGCGGCAGAGGCCATTCAAGCTTCTTTAATATCAAAACAGTGAGGTTTCTTATCAAAACAGCTTCACTTATCTAATATTTTACTTTTTGGTTGTTGTGGATGTGTAGTTCAGTTAATAACAGTTTTCTCTATAATTCAAGTAATTATAAATTCGAGATATAATAGAAAAAATTTATATTTTTTAAATTAAAAAAGAAAAAGAAACATTTTATTTCTGGTTGATTATTTTTTTGTTCTTGAAGGTGAGAAATTTTAATTAAATATAGCCTAACGCAAACGGTAAGAGTCAATTTCACAAATAAATCAAATTATTTGACAATATTTCTCTCATAAGATTCATTTAGGATATTTTGTTACCTTCTTCAAAAAATTCACAAGTCAAAACCAAATTAAAAGGTAGACTTCTTACTTTAATTTTTATTTTCTAAACTCTAATAATGATATACATATAGAATTGTGTGAAATTCTATCACTTTCGACAAGACTTCATATCTACTATGATACTTTTATATATATATATAAAGGAGTAATTGCAATAAAATATAAAGATATTTATCAATGTCAAGTGTTTGTGATTAAGTTGGCAGTAAAGTTACCCCTAAACACTCTTTTTTGCCCAAAGGACGGGAGTTCGACACTTATTTCAGCTATAGTACTGTCAAATCTCGGTGTTGGATTAATCGAGTAAAAATTAGACATCATCACTATAAAAAATATATATATCTATCAATAATATTATTTGTTATTTAATTACATTGATATTTATCTCTATAATAAGTGGAAAGTTAGAAATATATATTTAAAATAATTGTTTTGACAAATTCAAATTCTGACCTATCTTGACTTGTATCTATGTTGTAGTCAAAGCGCATAAATTTCGCATATTATATAATACTTACTTGAAAAAGGATGAATGCACTCATAGAGTACAATTTTACTCAAGAAAGATGTCTTTTATATATATATAATATATATATATATATATATTACGTACAATAAACATCAAATTTATAACTTTGTTTAATATTTATAAATTTGTATATCATGGTTTCAATATATGAAATTAATAGTTGATAATAGTATCTTCTTGATTTTTTTTTTTTTTTAATTTTATTTTTTGATGAATGTATCTTCTTGATTTATGGAATGAAACAACAAAACCCTAATAAATTTTTTTCAGGCTGGAAAGGAAATGTGAACGCAAGTAGGATCCCGCGTGCACATAAATATGGACCATTCTTTTTTCTTTTTTTTTCTTTGACTGAACCAACAAATATTGACACATCAGTCGTACTTGGAATTTAGTGGCTTTCCATTCATCATATATATATATATATATATATATATATATATGTATGTATATGCAAGTTGATAGACAAAGACAATGTGCCGTAATTTGCATGAAATCATGCGCGCGCAATTCCTTACCGTTTTTTGTCTTACGTTAAAACTGTAAGATAAGAACGTCACTAAACCTCAATTTTCATCCCCAATATATACATACTTATATATATCTTTCTTTTTCACGCCTGAGTGAATTGGTTTTGAAAAGAATTTTTTATTTTATTATTATCTTTATTTATTTCATTCTCTCTCTCTCTCTCTCTCTCTATATATATATATATATTTGTTACATGATGATATTGTTCTCAACTTGATATGATATATATACTTGAAGAACAAGGAATAACCCGATAGCTTGGAAGAGTTAGTGCGTGAACTCTTAATGTTTCCTTCAAATCGGATAGTCGAGGTTTCGAATCCCCCTAGGGTGGTTAGCGCCAGCTTAAAAAAGCTCCGGGTCGGGCCCTTACCCTCGAGTAAGAATTGAACTCTGCGAGCGCTTCGCAAGCCGAATTCGGATTAGTTTCACCATATAAGGTGGGGACACCGGGCTGGGTCAGGCATTCACCCTCGAGTAAGAGTTGAACTTTGCGAGCACTTCGCAGACCGAGTCCGGATTAGTTTCACCAAATAAGGTAGGGATACTAGGCGCCCCAAGTGGGTATAAAATATATATATATATATATATATAATATATATATATATATATATATATATATATATATACTTGAAGAACAAGGAACAAAGATTTGTTCAAATAATAATTCACCACCTAATTTATTTTTATTTTTTTTTTTTTTTGGTAAAAAAAATTGGCAATTTACAATATTTGGAAAATTGATTTTCTGCAAAATCGCCATAAATGGACCATCACTTGAAAATCAAGTAAGCTGGCTTCTTAAACAACAATAAAAGAAAAATGTCATTGTGAGATCTTCTCTCGAGTAAGAGTTAGACTTTACAGGTGCAATCCGGACTAAATCTTGATTAATCGGAGTCGTAATAGTTCCGGATACCAGTTGACCTAACCAAAAAAAAAAAAAAAAAAACGAAAAATGCCATTGGAAATCTATTAAATATTCTCTCTACTAATTTTTTTTTTTAACATGTCACCATAAAAAAAATCATATTCTTTTCAAAATACATGTATTAATATTTTTTTATTCATATTTCTTAATATGATTAATATTTTATACAACTCATATTTACTTATTTTTCATTAAAAAAAAAGTAAATTCAAATTTTTTTTTTTAGTATTTTCAATAGATATATCAATATTTGTGTTTTATTGTATTCGACAAGTAAAAAAAATGAACATAGTAAAAAATGTCTCTCCTTGTACTTTTTACACAATTTTTTTCTACATATAATATTTTAAAATTTTGATTAATAATATTTTTGGGTTAATCTAAAAAAAAAAACTTTAATCATTTAAGTAATTAATTAAAAACCTAAAATGTAAATATACATATATATATATATATATATATATATATTATATATATTCTTCTTTTGCTGACTTATATATTATTTACTAAAGATTAATATATTAATTTGAGACAATGTTCATGCCATGTTTGCCAGCCTGGCAATACTCTTTTCTCAATTTCATAATTGGAAGAGTTTAATTTAAAAATTAATCAAAACACAAAAGAAGATTTTTTTTTTTTTGTCATATTATAAATTTAATAATTTATAATTCATATTTATTGAAAGTAATGACATAACAAATGATCTCATGTGACCACAAAATGTTGCCTTGGAAGAAAAGGAAAGTTGAAAATTGACTCCACAATTAATCTAATTATAATAATAATAATAATTAATTAATTAATTAATTAATTAATTAATTAATTAGTACTAATTTGAAGTTCCTCTCCTGGCCTAATGATCTAGGTGTCTCTCTCCTTTAACCTTTTCCTGGTCATTGATCTAGGAGTTTCTCTCTTATATATTGGTTTGTCAAAAGGTTAAGGGTTTAAACTTCACCCGGGGTTCCACATTTCGAGATATATTCGCAAGTGATTGTATACTAATACTGTTAGACCTTCCTGAGTGGATTAGTTTGAGCCGGAAGGGCTTGGATACCACCTCAAAAAAAATACTAATTCGAAGTTTAATTAGTATTATGATTATGACATTTAAAAGCTATATTCACTTCATCTTTAATATAATCATTGTGTGAACTACTTTTGAATAATTTATTTATAAATTCCAAATGCTTCTTATTATTGCGGCGTTGCTTATAAAATTAAATTTAGAAATTTAGAAATTTAGAAATTAGGGCTTTGATATGGACAGACATTATCTTGTCATTGTTTGAATTGACACAACCTTTGAATTTTTATTTATTTTTCAATGTTAATATATTGTTGTTATCAATGAGTTCAATTCATGAGTTTAAAATTTTTTTTTTTTTTTTTGATATGATATTCTTATCGACTAATTCAGGAGAGATTTATAGGAAGAGACTCTCAAAACTGTATAAAGTAGTATAAAGTCGTCTTTGACGTGTCGAACTCAAGTTCTTCACTTGGCAGGTCATATGAAACACATAAGTAAGAAAAACTAAACTAACTATGCTAATTGAGTAAAAGGTTTCAAACACTTATTTGATAATTGCTCAATGGTTTTCTAAACGAGTGATGTGAGAAAATTCGTTAACTATTTTATTTTTTCAAACTTGTTTTAAATCTTAAAACTACAAGAAAAACCGTAAGAAAAACTATATTTTGCGAAGAATATTTACGACGACCTTGGAAATTTTTATAACTATTTTTATTTTTCTAACTTGGTCATTCTTGTCAAATTTGTGAAATTTTATGATTATTTTAACCACGTAAAAAGTACATGCCCAACTATATGAGGATATTTTTGGTAGTCTATCTACTGGACATGTACTTCTCACGTGACTAAAACAACCAAAATTATATAAATTTGACTAGAGAGAACAAGTTAGAAAATTAAAAATAATTAAAATATCAAATTTTTAAAAATTTAAGATTTAGAACCAAGTTTATAAAGTAAAATAATTATAATCTCATATTAAAATATTAATATTATATTAATTCATAGACATAAGAGAAAATTATCAATTTTTACAATTTTATTTTTTTAATAATTAATTAAAATCCTAAATATTTTACAATTTTTGTCAAAACCAGCTTTGTCATTAAATAAAAATTTAAATGACAAAAAATAATAGTCAATTTTAGTTCTTAATTAAAAGTTATAACCAAACTTCATGAACATTCTTAATAGCCTCACCTAACCAGCATAACAAATTTTCTATAAATTTTTAAATTTTTTTTTTCAAATTCGTCCTTCGGAACCCCCATCGGGGAGTGAAATAGAACATGAAACCGTAAGCTCCCAAGCAGTGGGAGGAGCCTAGGGCTCTGACGGCGTGCCTGTTGAAGAATGAGCCGGCGACTCATAGGCAGTGGCTTGGTTAAGGGAACCCACCGCAGAGCCAGCGAAAGCGAGTCTTCATAGGGCAATTGTCACCGCTTATGGACCCGAACCCGGGTGATCTATCCATGACTAGGATGAAGCTTGGGTGAAACTAAGTGGAGGTCCGAACCGATCGATGTTGAAGAATCAACGGATGAGTTGTGGTTAGGGGTGAAATGCCACTCGAACCCAGAGCTAGCTGGTTCTCCCGGAAATGCGTTGAGGCGCATCGGTTGATTGGACATTTGGTTTAAAATTGGTCAATATTTCGTCAATTTTTTTTGTAATAAATCCATTAAATTTAAAAAGTTTTTTTTTTTCATTTCATGTTGTTCTTGACACAATTATTATAAAGTTTTATAGCAGAAAGAACATAAAATGACTAAAAAGACCCTTTCAGTTAGATTGTATCAGTTACCTTCCGTTTAAGAAAGAACATAAAGAATGAAATTTGTTTGAAATTAAAATTTTAAATTCAATACGAAAAAACATAAATAATTAATATTAAATGTGGAAATTTTCCTTTTGATGTTTAAAGAGTTTTGAGGTTAATTATGGAAGGTTGGAAGGTAGATAGAGTTGAAAACAATACTTGCCTAAAAAATCAATCATGTGATATCTTCTATACTTTTAATACAAAAATTTATTGATGGTTTTATAACAAAATATAACTCTCTCTCTCTCTCTCTCTCTCTCTCTCTCTCTCTCTCTATATATATATATATATATATATATATATATATATATATATATATATATATATGTATATGTATATATATGTATATTCCATAGAGTAATTTTTTTTTTTGAGGTGGTATCTCAGGCCCTTCCGGCCCAGATTAATCCACCCGGGAAGGTCCAACAGTGCGGGTATACCCGCACTTGCGAATATATCTCGAACTGTGGAACCCCGGGTGAAGTTTAAACCTTTAACCTCTTGACAAACTAAGAGGTAAGGGAGAAACTCTTAGACCAATGGCCAGGAGAGATTCGAACCCTCAACCTTTTGGTTTAGGGAGAGACTCTTAAACCATTAGGTCAAGAGAGGAACTTCATATTCCATAGAGTAATGCCACATTTTTAAAAAAAAAAAATAGAAAGAAATATTTATATATAGAAATTTGAGCTATAAAATTTGTAGAAATTTTACGACTATATACAAATTTTAGTCAAGAAAGCGTATTTCAATTAATAGTAATTTTACGAATGATCAATTAATTCTATTCTTTCTTTTTTTACTTTTTTGTTTCCTCCATCATTTCCACAAACGTATTATTCTATTTGTTAATTTAAAGTTTAAATACAAATAAGACATTAACTATATATATAAGACTATAATACAGTGCTCGCTCTTACGGTAAAAATCTCTCGCCAACTCTAAATATTATATGTTCGAGTAACGTTAAAAGCAAAATATATATATATTTATACATACAAGTTATATACAAAAATTAACAAGTAAATTAGACAGATAGCTACATTAAAAAAAGCATTAACAATAAAATTTAATCAAAAAGGATACTTACAATGTGTGAACCACAAAATAAAAAATATATATATATATATATATATATATATATATATATATATATATATATATATATATTGGATGGTTTTCATGACAACTAAAGAAGGGGGGGTGGCTATTCATAGTACTCATCATATCAAAGATTTGATCCCCAACAACAATGTCAAATTGTTGTCATGTTAGGCCAAAGTCAATGTGGACTGTTAACCTACACGAAAAGCTTGAAAGATTTATTGTGATATATACCACACCACATTCCTTTGTTTCCTACTTAGGTTGCAATAAGCCAAATCTTTTGGTCCCTCAACACATATTCATCCAAACAATATTCTTGTTGGGATTTATGACAAATGACTAATTGATGATAAAGTCTATCCTCAACATACTATAATTTAAGATTTGGAACACACAAGAGAACTAATCTTGTATTTGGATAGTATTCGATATCATTTCACAATCATCCAACTGTAAACAGTATCAGAAAATTATTTAAATATAATGATCCAGTACACTTTTTCTATGAATGACTGAGATTGTACAAATAAACTTGCAAAAAGCCTATGGACGAAGGTGTTGTCTCCAATATAGGTCCTTCAACGATTAAGTAATTGTATATACTAAGAATCGAGAGAGGATGATGAGCCCAGTATTTGTTAAAAATGCTCTTTATGCACCAAATGCCCAGAATTAGAGAATATAGAATGCCTATGTGTTCATGTTTGGAGTATGAATGGTACTTTCCTAACTACCTGTCAGGCGAAAGTACTAATCTAATAAAAACTCTAGCCACTTGATAGTACTTCACACCTCGAGTTATCATGATGCAACTATCCGCGTGACCGGTCTAGTGGGTCCACTCCAAAGTGACCTCCTCTGGGTCACCCTTACGTGACTTTGTAGCTCTTCATACAAATTAAGTTTATCTAAAATATTAAAAATAATATAAAAAAAACCACACACACATCGTAATTCGATTGACAAAGAAATTTAATTATTCCACAATATTAAATCTTATATATAATAGAAATAAATGCTAAAAAAGTTTATTTTTGAAAAATCTATATCTAACTTGAGGCTAATTAAAGTGTTTATCAACTATTAAAAAGTCGGTATTTATACATACATCTACTA
Source organism: Cynanchum wilfordii (assembly GCA_025388415.1). NCBI lineage: Eukaryota > Viridiplantae > Streptophyta > Magnoliopsida > Gentianales > Apocynaceae > Cynanchum > Cynanchum wilfordii. Next base: position 845,796 of record JAHSUH010002652.1, read on the forward strand.
AAGCACAAAATATTTCTTCTATACAATATTACTTGTCCATAATCCATAGGGTAGCCCCTTCTCCATTTCATAAACTAGTCCAACCCTCCTACCACTACCCTAAACTATAGAATGCATTCTAAACTTGATCTTAATAAATATTTGAAAGTTTTTTAGTTCTTATATATATATATATATATATATATATATATAGATATATATATATATATATATATATTGTTTAAAATTTTGATAGAATCCTTTTCAATTGTTAACTTACACAACATTTATTTATCAAAATATATTCAATATTATATGTCCTTTTTCAAGAAGACCAAAAGTAAATAGTCCCACATCTAACCCATAGTAAGTCCAATATGGACTCTTACTTACATTTATACCTCTTTTTGGCCCTTTATTTTACTATTTATATTAATATTATTATCTATAAGTCTTTAGTTTGACACAATGGGAAAGCGCATTGTGAATGTTGCAAGAGGTCAAAAGTTCGACACTCGCTATGACATTTAAGAGTCGGGGTGATGTCTTCCCCCGAGTAAGAGTGGACTCTGCGAGCACAACCCGAACAGAATCCGGATTAGTTGAAGTCATGATAGCTTTGGATACCATATGGTGTAAAATTTCCATTATATATATATTTCTATTATAAAGAATATTTAACATTGCCATTTTTTTCTTTATCACTTTCTCCTTCTTTTTTTTCTTTTTATTATGACATGAATATATAAAATAGTCAATTTAATATAAATTCTTCCTTATCTTTAACTCCAAACAAACTAATCAAGAATAATATATTTCCATTTATAGTAAATTATACATGTCTTCGTGTGTGTATATATATATATATATGTATATATTCCGGATCAAACAAAAAGGAAAAAGTAACTATAATTTATCTTTCTTCTTTTATATAAAATAAAATTGAAGTAAATACATTGCTTACTTTTTTTTCTTTTCTTTTCTTTTTAAATTCTATTAAATTTTTTAATCTAATATGGCTTGAATTTATGACTATTTGAATCACAAGCATAACTACAACACCTCATCAATACATTACTTTTTTTAGTGAAAGTAACTCTAAAAATGATACATTACGTCTAGTGTGTCTCGAACTCACAATCTCCAGATCCGTAAATAAAACTGCTACCAACTGAGCTACATCTTCTTGATGATTGCCTTAAATATGGACTTTTGGATACATTAAATTGAAAAAATTCTTAAAATCGAACATAAAAAATAATATTCTCTCTATATATATTAAATACATTATCTATCTATAAAGGTTATATTTTATTTATTTTTCTCAAATATATTTACCCACTTAATTTGGAAAGAAAATGATCTCCTTTTTATTCTTAATATTTTTTTTTTTTTTTTTTTTTTGTATCCTTTTTTAAAATATTTTACCTTAATAGTTTAATTTTTCCTTAACACTTGACATTAACTCTCTCTCTCTCTCATATATATATATATATATGAGATGGTATTTTTTTTTTTGAAAGAAGGAAAAAAAAAAAGTTAGTCTACTTTTTGTAAATAATAAAATAAATAGTATTGGTTCCTTCCAAAAGAGTATCATATCTTTATTCTTTTACTTTATTTGGTTTCTATAGATAAAATAAAATAAGGACAATACCATACTTTTATTTAAATATTCTACTTTATTTTTATTCATAAAATCAGATAAGATTTTTTTTTTTTTTTTAAAAAAATTTAAATTAATTTTTTTTTTAGAAAAAAAAAACCTTTTTAATGGGATTAATTGAGATTTCTGTACTTTTCTTTTAAAAAAATAAATAAATAAAATTAATATAATATATCTCTTTATCACTTAATGTACATATGGTACTATTTTATTGTTAATTATTATTATTTTCTTTTTCTTTGAGTATTTTGTCAACCATATTTATTATCACTTCATATCTTTAGTAAATTATTAAATATTTCTTTTTATATATATATATATATATTAATAATTATAAATTTTTTTATTGAAAAATAAATTTCAAAATACATAAGAAAAAAATTATAACATTCTATGTAATATTTAAAAAGAATATATAATATAATATAATATAATTTGTTTTCTATATTTTATAATTTTTTTTTTATTTGTCACATTCGAAAATTAAGATTTTTTTTTTCCTCTCATACCTATAATTAATGTTTTACAACTTATACTTATTAATTATTTATATTGAAAATATTAAATTAAAAGATATATTAGTCCTTACAATAAATTTTTGTGTTTTTATTTTAAAAATAAATAAATAAATAACCAACCATTTTGCATCATATCTGAGGAAACTTCCTAATTGCGATGTCATAATCTTGTTAGTAATTATATATACATATATATATATATATATATATATATATATAAAAGTGAACTTGATGTTGGTATTGAAGGATTTTTCTTTGATTTGAAAAAATATCTTTACTTACTATATTTTATCATTATTATAATTCGAACTAATAATTTTTTTTATATAAGTGTAATTTAAAGTCATAATATATATATATATATATATATATATATATATATATTTTTGGAGTGTAGTGTGAGAAAGTGAAATCAATGAATATTAGCCATGAAAATTGTAGAAGTTGGAAAATTCTTCGTTGGTAAAAGGTCCACTCATTTTCCATGGATGGTAAGCAGACTAAGTAGAAGAAGAACGCCAGTAAAAACGGCCGGACTGTATTGCTGGCTCCAGATATATATATATATATATATATATATTTGGTGGCTGCCAACTCAAGTACATACCAATTTGCTACTAAAGAGTTGTCAATTTAATATCAAGTTTCAACATTGTGAATATTTAAAAAAAACGAGTATCATTCAACTAAAATATCAAGAAATTTAATATAAAAATAAAATTAAAAATAATAATAAGAAACTTAACAAAAGATAAATGATCATTAAAAGATTTTATCAGTTTAAAACAGTTTGATAAGATTAATTTTAGATTAGTCGAAGTTAAAGTTGGTATAGAATAAAAGAAAGAGTAATTGGTAAATTTAGTCTCAAATAAATTTATATTTAGCAAGTTTAATTCTAAAATATTTGTTTTTACTTTTAAAGTCCTAAACATTTTTATCTAAGAAAACTAAGGTCTTTTTTCCCAAATTTCGTTAATTTTTTTTAAAATTTAACAGTTTATGTGGTTTATTGAATAAAAGAAAAATGTAATCAAGTCATTTTACATGAAATATATTTTTTTATATATCGTTTTACGTACTCTTTCGAAAATATTTTGTGAATGAGTATTTCAACTTTTTTATACTCTAATTTTGTAGATATTTTATGTAAAGCGACTTAATTATCTTTTCTTTAATCGATTAAAATCACACAAATCGTTAATTTTTTTTAAAAAAAAATTGATGAAATTTATGAAAAAGACCTTAGATGTCTTATATAAAAAAATTTGGGACTTTAAAAGTCAAAAAAATATATATTTTAGAACTAAGTTTATCAAATATAAAGTAAGAAAAGTAATAAAAAATATTAAAAACAACAAGAATTCTTGAACAACGAACAACCAGTTCGGATATTCACGATAAAAAAAAGTACTGAAAAATTCACCAATTACTCATAAAAGAAAAGTACATAAATCTCGGGTGTGCAGACTCGGGGGCTCTTACAACAATCTATGTGAGATTATAGATTCGAACTTATATTCAAATATACCGTTATTCAATTCAAAAAACCAAAAAAAAAAAAAAATATATATATATATATAATTTTTTTTATTTCCAATTGTGGAAAACAGAGAAGATAATAATAGTCCAAAGAAAAGGCTGAAAGCGAAATGCAAAGTTCAGTTCACGTAGACATAAACTTTTTTCTTTGAGATATAGAAATAAAAAAGAAAGTCACGCCGACGCACTTCTTTTTTAACTTTTTCTTCCTCAGTTTCTACAGTGGATAATTTTAATGCTTTCACCTACTCCCCTTTTTTTTTTTTAACGTGGTCTCTAATCTCTAATAATTTTAATCTCGATCCTTCGAATTTTCGTTCCTGCAAAAAACAAACCCAAAATAGAGATTATTCCCCGTAAAACTTCTCCGATGCTTAAATCAGAAACAAAACAAGAGAAAAAGCTAAAAAGACTAGAGTTTTTAGAGAAGAATTCCACATATATTTCTTGTTGAATAATTATGTATTTATAATGGAGTTTTGATTCTTAAATAATTAGGATATCTATTTATAAAAGATAATATTTATCATAATGATATCTACTAATTTTCTTTTTTTTTGTTTTAACGTTTTTTAATTCTAATCTTAAAAATAATTTAATAATTTTTATTGCCATGGGAATAAAGAGTTTCACGACTCTAAATGAATAATGTGGAACATTTTATTATGAAAATATATAAAACTAAATAGATAAAAGTAAAAGAGAGAAACGTAGAGGGAATATAGAGAATATTATTATATCACTTTAAAAATGATTCTTGGTGTCTTTACAAATGAGAGTAAATCCTCTATTTATAGGGGTGAAAAGGGGAGAGGATAAACTTCAATGGTGTCACTTGTCACCCGGGATTAAATGTACAGGTGACACCTCATCTATGAGATAAGCATGAATCTTCGATAAACTTCGAGATTAAAGGATAAAGATGATTATCAGCTAATTCGAAGAATCTTCGGGATTCATAACACATTTTATTTATATTTATAATTATTAAAATTAGTCGACTTGATCTCTATTTACTTAAAGATTAATATATTCTTTTGTTTAATTTATGTATGGAGTTTTTCTTTATATCAAAATAGTAAAAAATTGTTATGACTTGAAATCCAACACCGCTCCCTTAGGAGATCTACTGAGGGTAATTAAGTAAGGGTCTGAAGCTGTTTGCAAAATAAATTATTGAATCTTATAAACAGCCCAATGATATGATCTGTTTTGAGTGGGACTTACAGCCTAAAATGCGTCATTGATATAGTCCCATATAGAGTTGTAAACAAACCAAGTTGTTCGCGAACAAAGCTCGTTTAAACTTGTTTTTGCTTGGTTCGAATTAAACAAACCAAACTCAAAAAATTTTTAAACTCGATTAATTTTTAAATCTACTCAAACAGTGTTCAAAACTTAAACAAATCAAGCTCAAACTTTCGATGTTCAGTTCAACTCGACTCATTTACAGCTCTAGCACCATAGTAACATTTAGAATCATGTTTTTGTTTTTTTGTTTTTAAGTGGGCAAAGTTTATTATTCCTTCCATAAGGAATTAATTCAGGATCTATTCTATAGTACAAATTCAGCTTTACTTGTAATCTTAATTATTCATATATATCACTACTTAAAATGCAGCCATTATTTAAATATCATTTCAATAAAAAAAAAAATAGTTAATTTGATCTATAATATTTTAAAATATATCTTTAAGTACTAAACATAGTCGAAGTGACTCGATTGTCACGTGTTTGATCCGTCTGAAGTGAATTATGGCACGTTGGATAGGTTGGGCTTGCCTTAGGCTAACAAGTTGTGATTAGAGACAGATAGAATCGTGTAGGTGACACAAGTCACTATTAGGCTCGTACATTCAAGTACAAAAGTATTAAATTAACTTTGATGATTACTGGTTAAAAAAGCATTATACATGCCCACAATATGACTGATAATATAAACAGTCTTTTACTTTTCATGTGTGTCCTAATTTGTTGGCTTCCTCGTATTTATATGGTAAAACAAGCTAAACATATTAAATCTTTCATATTTTACGTACTTACATATTGATTAACGTAAACTCTCTAATATTTTTGTAGTATTAAAGAACTTTGAAAGATTCTCTTAATTCTTAGTATGCTTTAACAGATTCTTTGTACATTTACTAACTTAATTATGAGAGGATTAGAACCGAAGTTACCACCTCGGACATGTGACTTGTTTTGCATATTTTTTGATATCTCACTTTCTAGTTGAAATCTAATTCACGTCCTAAAAAGTAGTTGTAATTTTCCGGGTGACCTATCAGTGGGGTTGCCAAGAGAGGTTAAAAGTCGGTCGCTATTGATCATTTGTCTTGTAGTATATACATAATATATATATGTGTGTGTGTGTGTGTATTATATGTAGAGGTCCATTTCATGCTATTGTGTGGCAGAAACTTCATCAATATATCATTCTTGTTGCCACTTCTTGGGTATTTATCTCACCAAACTAAATGCAACCAGAAATAATGATGATGATATTTATTATATATATATATATATATATATATATATATATATATATATATATATATTAGTTTTTCTTCTAGTGAGTGTGAAGGACTGGTGCAGGGGGAGGCTGGGGAAGGAGGCTTTCAAATGAAAAATTTTAAGGTATTTTTCAATTTTTCAAGAAAGTCCACCATGATATATATACAACTCACCATAATTGAAGGAAGAAAGTGTTACCACCCGAACTCACTAGGACCCAATCCAACATTATTAATCTCAGTTCAAAATTAATCAGTATACGTTCAGCATTTTAGAGGTGGCTTCTACCCCTTAGGTCCCACGCCAGCAACTATGGGGGCTGGACCACGACGCCAATATTAACTACTTTGTTTTGTCTTCACCAGAAAAAAAAACCATCGAGTTAACTATGAATACATAGACTCATTCTTATATACTATTACACATTCACTTCTCATTTCAATAATTAAAAATTATATATGTATATATTAGAATTATATTTACTCTAAAAAAAAAATGAAAAGTCTAAGCATGCTCTAAAGACACCTCCCCCATTTTGGCATTTCTCAGTACATATTTCTCCCTAGTTATCGCCTATCCTCCCATTTGGTATCTCTTCCATCATTTTGTAACCACAATTTGTTCCATTTTTCCTTTTTTCTTTTTTTTAATAAAATCTTTTCGAGAAAGATTTATGTGGGAGATTCTCAAAACTATAACTCAACGGTTAAAAATATAGCACGTAAATTATTATTAAAGTGAATCAAAATCAAGATCTTTCAATTGAAAAACATATAAATATACTTCAGTAAAATAATCACGTCAATCAAACTATCATTTTTTCTTATAAAAAATAGACCGACCAGTTACGTGTCAAAAAGCAGTTGGATATTTGATAATTTTGATTCGAATGGACCAATTTGAAAAAATTAAAAATAGAAAAAAATTATTTGAAAATCATTAAAATAAGAATAGTTGAAATCTTTTTTAACTAAATAACTTTTGACATACATATATAGAGAGTAATTTATATATATATATATATATATATATATATATATATATATATTGTATTTTAAAAATGTAATATTAGGGCGTTATTTATTTATTTTTATTTTTTTTTGGTATAATCGTAAACATTTATTCATTATTTGACTATTAATATATTTACCTACTACTGATGAACTAACTTACATTAAAATAAATAAATAAATGGTACTAAATAAAACGTGGTATTGTAGACATGAAAAAATGGACATTCAAACATTTAATACAGTCAAAGCTTTTGACTTATTCGACATAAATATAAATAAATAAATAAATATATATATATATATATATATATATATATATGTGTGTGTAATAATTCGTCACTATTTCCTTTTTTTTTTTCTTCCTAAGACGTAAATCATTAATTTCTAGGACGAAGTGAAGTCGCATATCGTAAAAGATTCTTAAATATGGGTTTGACTTAAATCAAACCCAACATCATAAATTCAAATCTCATTTTAGTAATATATACATCTTTTTTTTTGTTTTTGATGGATTAGTAATATATACATCTATATTGTAATATAATATACATTCATATATATATATATTCAAATTAATATTTATGTGTGATACTTCGTCTCACGTCCAAATGATAAGTGAATGTGTTATAGTATATAAAAATGGGTCTAGGTACTCATAGACAACTCGGAGTATCTTTTTTTGTATACTGAAGACAATACCAAGTAGTTGACTATGAATGTTGTCAGTAATGAGCTCAAACGAGTGTTGTTGGTGAAAAAACTTATATTAGATTTTTTTTAAAAAAAATAATATATATAATATATAAATATTTATAATTTGTTTAGAAACGCTTGATTATGTTCGCGAATACTATTTGAGTAGGCTTGAAAATTAATCAAGCTTAAAAAATTATTTGAGTTTGGTTTGTTTAATAAATAAACGAGCTTTGATTTGTTTACCGCTCTAGCTGTCAGGCGTAGGCATAGGTTTGCGCGTCTGAGTCGTAACAATATGTGATACTCCGTTACATATCAAAAGGTGAAGTTAATATATAAAAATGAACATTTTTTCTTTTTTGGTTAGACTATTTGGTTTGTGAAACCATCACGACTCCAACTAATCCAAATTCGATATGTTTTGTACCCGTAAAATGCAGTTCTTACTCGAAAATAAACCTAAATATTTACAATCAATTATCCTTTTATACAAATACGACAATATTCGGGTAATAATTTGGCAACTTGACTGGTAACAATTTTATACATAATTATACGGGAAAAAATATATATATATATATATATAGTTATTGGAAATCATTTAAAGGTATATATGAATTGATTAAATTTTAAAAGTTCTTTTTTAATAAAGAAATTCATCATCTAAACTATAATGGTTAAGTACAACTTACAGATCATACAGTACAATTTTTTTTAAATATGGAAAATCAAGAAAATCAAATTAATCTAAAAACTTCTATTTAAAGATATAAAAAGTTAGTTCCAATAAAAAAATATATATATTATAAAAAGAAAATAAATAAATATAAAAAAATACGGAGAGATAGGATAACATCATAATAGTATCATACGTGGCAATCTCATCGGTGCAAGTCATCAAATCTTGACACACTTTAAATTGCACCCACTCACCACCACCACCACCTTAGCCCCTCATACCGCCTCATATTCTATTATAAGACACAATTTAAAAGTATTGGAAAAAAAATCGGAGTAATTGGTGAATTTAGTCCAAATAAATTTATGTTTGACAATCTTAATCTTAAAAAAAAAAATTTTGACTTTTAAAGTTTCAAACTTTTTTATATAAGACAACTAAGGTTTTTTTTTCACAAATTTCATCAAAATTTAACAATTTCTGTGATTTTAGTTGATTAAAGAAAGGATAATTAAGTCATTTTACATGAAATATATACAAAATTAGAGTAAAAAGGGTTGCAACACTCATTCACAAAATATATTTTTTTTGTACTCACTTGGGGCGCCCGGTGTCCCCACCTTTTCTGTGGAGCGCTCGTAGAATTCAACTCTTACTCGAGGGTTAGAGCTTTTAACATGGCGCTAACCACCCAGGGGATTCGAAATCTCAATCATCCGCCCTGGAGGAAGCATTAGAAGTCCGCTTACCAACTCCCTCAAGCTACTGGGTTACAAAATATTTTTAAAAGGGTAAAATATATATATATATATATATATATATATATATATTTAATGTAAAATTACTTGAATTACCCTTTTCTTCAAAATTTGTGAAAAAAACTTTAATTTTCTTAGGTAAAAAAGTTTAGAATTTTAAAAGTTAAAAAAATATTTTATGACTAAATTTATCAAATTACTCAAAAAAAATCATGTATAAACATGAATAGAAGTTGAAACTTTTTCTTTTTTTATTATGTTTCTAATTCATAAGTTCTAACTATTATCAATTAAATTACGTTTTTTTGACAAAAATCTTTTATTTGACGAGTCAAATAAAAATATAAAATAAAGAAAATTACATTAATTAGACTATCACAGTGTAGACACCAAAATTTTATTTATATATTTAAATATATATTAAAGATATTGAAATATTTTGTTCCGACGTATAACAAATACAAATCCAATATCAAATAAATATTATTATCTTATGATATATATATTTAATTATTTATTTTACAATAATAATTAAATAGAAAATTTTATTATTCACATACAATTATGCCTTTTATCCTTCTTTACAAAGTGACAAATCATACCCCTTCGGTTTTTTTAAAAATTAAAAATAAAAAAAAAAAAATAAAAAAAAGGAAAAAAACCTACCAATTTTTCCAAGTGTACATCCACCTCATCCTCCGTGTCAGAATCTGGACCGTTGGATGGATCTACTTCTCTCACTCCCAGGATCTTATAGCAACTTCGAGGAAACCGTTAATACAAGGCCGACTCCATTTTTACACGTACGCAAAACTCCAAAACTGTAGACGTAAGCAGTGACAGAATCATCTCCTCTTCTCATGTGGGTCCCTTCCCTCACTTCCTTATTCGACACGTGTCCTCCTCCTTCTTCTTTTCAGCATCAGTCCAATACAGACCAACGTTATCGCCCACGTGTATTCTAGAATACCAGCCGCCTTTACTTGCCACGTGTCCCCTTCCTTCTTCCTTATATATTTCCCTCTTTTCCCTTGTGCCCAAAGTTTCAACCTTCAACCTTCTAACCCTCCCCCCAATTTTTTACTCTGCCTCTCTCTCTCTCTCTCTCTCTCTGTAGTCCCCGCCCCCCTTCTACAGCACTAGTGGAGACTTTGTTGTGGAAGAACAAAGAAGAAATAAGAAAAGGTGTTTTTGTTGAGATTGTTGTTAGATAGAGATTTATTGAATTTTCTGGAAGGGGAAAAAAAAATGTCTGCAGATTTACAGTTGCCTCCTGGATTTAGGTTTCATCCGACCGATGAAGAACTTGTGATGCATTATTTGTGCCGGAAATGCGCCGCGCAATCGATTGCGGTTCCAATTATAGCTGAGATTGATCTGTACAAGTATGACCCATGGAATCTTCCTGGTAATTTTTCTCAACTCTGTTCAAAATTTTAGTTTCTAATCGATTAATTCATTTTTTTATTTTCCGGCGAGGCGAGGGTTATATATATAATTAATTAATTAGAACTGCTATTTGTTTAAATTGAATTCAGGTTTGGCCTTGTACGGGGAGAAGGAATGGTACTTTTTTTCTCCGAGAGACCGGAAATATCCCAACGGTTCGAGGCCGAACAGAGCCGCTGGGAGTGGTTACTGGAAGGCCACCGGCGCAGATAAGCCGATTGGTCATCCGAAACCGGTTGGAATTAAGAAGGCCTTGGTATTTTACGCTGGTAAAGCTCCCAAAGGCGAGAAAACTAACTGGATTATGCACGAGTACAGACTGGCTGATGTTGATCGTTCTGCTCGAAAGAAGAATAACAGCTTGAGGGTGCGTTCCTCTGTTTATACTTCGTTTCCCAATAATTAAACAAGGCAATTAATTATTAATAACGAATTACTGTAAAATTAAATTAAACTTGGAAGAAAAACTTTGTTGGAATTACAGTTTTGCCATCCTCCGTTTGTTGAGAATGCGCAGAAAGTGTGGATCACGAAATGTGAAGGTCAATTTTGGAAAATAGGTAGAAAATTTGGGTTTTGTTATTTAGTGTGTTGGAAATGGATGGGAGGCAAAGTCGTACCGTAGATCTGTGATTTTGATTGGATTGTTATTCTGATCGGACGGTTCTAATTTTGTGCAGTTGGATGATTGGGTACTGTGTCGCATATACAACAAGAAGGGCACAATTGAGAAACAGCAACAAATGGCTATCCGTAAGGCAATCAGTCAAGTGGAAGAGGATGAAGATAAGAAGCCGAACATTTTAACGTCGCTGCCGGAAACATCTCCGGCTGTTTACAGCGATTACATGTACCTGGATCCATCCGATTCCGTTCCGAAGCTACACACGGATTCCAGCTGTTCGGAGCACGTGGTATCGCCTGAATTCTCTCACAACACGTCAGAAGTTCAGAGCGAGCCAAAACTGAGCGAATGGGAGAAAGCAGCGCTTGATTTTCCATTTAATTACGTGGATGCTCCGGCAATAGACGCCGGAAATGTGGTTATGAATTCCCAGTTCCCGAGTAATTATCAGATGTCGCCGCTCCAGGATATGTTCATGTACCTGCAGAAGCCGTTTTAAATGTGGAAGGGAAGGAAAAGAAAGGAAAGGAAATTTCTTTAGGGAAAAATATCTGCGGTGGTCGCACGAGTAACATGAGACTTTGGTCTGTGAGTGTGCACGTGACTCGACTACAGACAATTGGTGTTTAGTCTTAGCTAGCAATATCTGTTATCAGAATTTGCTTTTGGTGGGCAAATTGTAAAACACAAGAGTTTAGTGAGAGTATTTTAGTAGAAGAAGTAACATTAGCAATTACGCCTTCACCCACCAAAAGAAAACAAAAAAAAATTCAGTAGCTTTGTTATCTTTGTGTATATGAATGATGATATTTACTACCAACATATTGGACAATCTTTATTTTTGTACTAATCGGAGTTGTTTCTTTTCTTTTTTATTTTTTTTTTAAATTTAATTTTAAGCTTATAATGACAGTGAAAATTATCTACAACAACTGGTTTGGGTTTTTGTTCTAATAAATAAAATTTTCATTAGAATAAAAAAAATTAAAGAATAATTAAAAGCTCGAAATTAATAAAATATTAATTAAATTAGCTAATATTTTAAATGTAAATATTAAATAATCGTACACAAAGTGAGATCATGAGTTTTAGGCACAATAAAAATACAAATGACTCTAAAGTCTAATTGTCAAAAAATGGGGTTATAAGTATCTTTGTCTACAAATGTTGAAAGGATGAATAAAAAGGATAAGGAACATTGACCAAAGGCATATGGTGGAGTAGTAAGGGCTCCTCCTCCCTTAACCAATGATCCAAGTTTCAAATCTTGGTTTGAGTATGAAAAAATGTTAAATTCTCTGGCCAATTGTCCCACCCAATGAGGTGCTTACAAATCAGCGAGCGAGATAAGTCTGAACGTGGAATGACTTGAAGTTAGCGCCCCTCATTGATGGGACTCACCCAAAACACTTGTGCGATAAAGGAAAAAAAAAGAAAAAAAAAAAGATAAGGAACATTGCATAGTGAAATATTGGAGAAAACTTTCAACATTTAGTCAACTATATATATCACAAAGCACTTTCATAAAACGCATATCTTTGTTTAATAGCCAACGTTTTCTTTATTCTCACACATCTTGAGAATTTTTCATTTTTTTGTCTTTGGTGGATAAGATCGGGAATTATATTGATGAAGATAGAGTAATAAAGTACATAAAAAGTAGGTGAGTTGATAATGAATTATTTATCTCTAAGACTTATTTAACTCGAATAGGAATTAGAAGTAAGAGACAAGAATGAAAGTTCATTTTTGCCTTTCAAAATCATTGTAACTGAATTGTGATCGAAACAAAAGAGGAAAATTTGCGTGTCACCATTTATTGATTGTTAAAATTGGTCACTACCATTTTTTATAAGGTTTAATATTTAATTTTTGAACCCAGAGCTTGAGGGAATTGGTAAGCGGACTATTAAAGCTTCTCCTCTGGGCGGATGGTCAAGGGTTCGAATCCCCCTGAGGTGGTTAAGGTCATGTTAAAAAACTTTTGGGTCAAACCCTCACCCTCGAGTAAGAGTTGGACTTTGCGAGCGCACCCCAGGTCGAATCCGGATTAGTCGGCCCGTGTGAGTTCAGATACCGGATGCTTAAGCAAAAAAAACAAAAAAAATTAATTTTTTGGTATAGTCTTGTTAGATTCAAATTTGATATTTTTGAAGTTGAGTCCAAAAGTATTTTGGATCATGGACAAACCAAATATATTCAAGTAAAAAAAGAATAGCAAAATCTTAAAATTTCATAGCCCAAGCCCAACATAAAAGAAAAATTAAAAGAAAATCAAAACTTCTAAGCACTTAACAAACCAACTTGCATACCAAAACTTGTTGGTCTAAGTGGAAGAAGCTTTGTTCTCACATCCGGAAGGTCTTAAGTTTGAACCTTGTTTATGAAGAGACAGGTGTAGGGAAATCTTCCCTCCAATAGGGGTCCAAAGCGGCTCGAATCTGGTTTAATTGTGGCACAAAAGTAGCTACCGAACATAAATTGTCAAACAAAAATTTATTTGTGACTAAATTCACCAATTTCTTGTAAGATTAAAGAAATCCCTTAACCATCACAAGAGCCTAAGAGAATACTCTAGTCCCACATCATATCGCACAAAAACATCACAAAGATAAACATGTCTATAAAAATTTATGAATATTTCTCTATTTTAGTTAAAAAAGTCACTTAATATAGAGTTTTAAAACAGTTCGAGTTACCTGCACCTTTGAGTTATTTCTTGATTTGGGCAACATCATTTGGTGCCCACAGAACCTAAAGCTATTAAGAAACTTTGGTTTAAGGCTTTTTTAGATGCATCTTTTTGGTTGAGGTTGAACCCTAAGTTGAAGAGACAACCTAATCTTTCTTGAGCCCTCCAACCTCCTCCTCCTCCTTTGACCACTACTTTTAACAATGGAGAATTTTTAGCATTCATAATATAATATATTGTAGAGTAAAATATAAAACACAGTGCAAGTGTACATTATTAATAAGTAATATAGTACTAAGTACTAGATATCGATCCCACAAGCGTTTTTACTAACTAATGGAAAATTATTAACTAAATAACTAATAAAACTAATTTACTAATTAATTAAAGGGCAATACTTAACCTACTGGAAAAAAAACATAAAATAACAGTGGAAGGTCTCAATATGATGTGACAAAACTAGATTAATTCTTCCCCTAGTATGCAGAAAATTGTTAATGCTATAGCAATGCCGTGACGATGTTGTAGCATCAGAATATTTTACCAGTCCAGAATTTTACAGCACATGGGTTTCTCTCGAACTCACCATGATCTCACCATGATTTCTATTCCTCACATCAAATTACATATCTCTATGCTAACTCAATTCTCAGAATGCAGTGAATGGCTCAATTCCTAAAGGACTATGTGTGGTAGTGATATATCTCTATATCTTTCCAATTTTGAATTAAAATTCACCAAATTAATTCAAGCACACACCATTCAAATGCTAAGTCTATTAACCCCAATCCTCTCAAATATGAAAATTAAATCTACTGATGAACATAGATAATTTATCAATATCAACAATGAAATTAAAACACATATGAATGAATAAAAATCTTCCATTTAGCATAAACAGCAAATAAAACAAAATTCACATACTACAGAGACTTCCCTTACCGTCTGCCGTCCCCGTATGGGTGTTCAATTTATAATTATATGGGTGTTCAAGAAAATAGGTTTATAGGCTCAAATTGGCTCGACTAAGGATAATTATTCGAAAGGTAGGCTTGAAAGGCTCAAACGATCCAATGAAAGTGCCTAAATCATTTCCAAACTGCTAAGCCTCCTAGAATTTCGCCTCAAGGAAATTACCAAATCAATTATAAAAACTTGAACCCTCATGCAAACTCAACTCTTTCTAAGAACTCGGAATTTTCAAGGTTGGACTATGTGCATAAAATGTGAGCAACAATCTAACTAAAGTTCGGTTAACATAAAAAACTTTAAGTACTAAAGGTTCATTCACACATAAAAATCATCATACCACATTGTCCATGAAATCATATCATTTAGCATTCCCCCCAAACTTGCACACGAGACTGACAACGAAGACAAATTAGATAACACCCCCCCAAACTCAAGAGGAAGCACTGTCCTCAGTGCAAAATACAAGAAATAATAAAGTGACCACAAAAGCAACGAACAAAAGAAAAACAATAAATGAAAAGAACAAAAAGAAAACAAACAAGAATGAGAATAAAAACTCCCTGCACTATCATCTGCTGCAGCATTGCATTGTCACTCTCCACAGCATGGACCCAACAGCAAACGTGATGCTACAACATTGAGTTTTGATCGTCACAGAATCAGTGCAGCATCATAAAATTCCAGAACTGAACAAAATCTGTGCAATTTTCCTGGCAACTTTCCTCAACACAGTAATCACCACAATTAGTCCAAATTTAACAATTAATTGTCTCAAAATCATCTATAACCTCCAAGTAGTCCTGCACATTCAAGAATTTCAGCAAATGCATAGTGAAAGAAAGTAACCAACAAAAAACAAAACAAAACTGTTTTTTTTTTTTATAGGCAAACAAAGAAATAAAACAATAAATAACAACTGGCTGCTCTCAGAATTTAGCATGAATCACAGCAGCCGAATGCTTCCCTCCTTATCAAGTATCAATCAAAGTGATGGAGGTTCGATTATGCTCCACCTCACCACCCCAATAATGCTTCAAACGTTGACCATTGACTTTGAATTCCTCATCATTCTTACCTTTCAAAACTACTGCTCCATAGGGAAAAACTTTTAGAATGGTAAATGGTTCTGACCATCGAGATTTGAGTCTAGAATTAAAAAGTAAAATTTGTTGACCTTCCTCAAAGTGTTTGGGCTGAATGTGGTTGTCATGTCATCTCTTAGTCTTTTCTTTTCTTTTCCTTTTTCTATGACACCTTTTATTTTTCTTTGTCTTCCCCTTGTCATCCTTGCCCTGATTGATAATGCAGTCTTGCTTTGTGTCAAGGCCATCCTTAGTAGGAAACATAGTATTTTCAGTTGGATCTTGTTGAGCATCATCATTTTTCTTTTTAACTTCATTATCCATCTTAGCTTTAATTTCCTCAAAATTGGAATTCATATCAATTGCTTTCGTTGTATCATAATCAGGAGTCTGTTTCTTCTCTTCATCATCTTTGAAGAAAGAATAACCCAATAAAAACCTTTTTAATAGATCATCATCATGACATACTTGCTCAAATTTGTCCAATGCGAAAGAATCAATGGCTGAAACACGGAAATATTCCTCACTCTCATCATGAAGTTGTTGGGTTTGGATTTCAACCCAAAGTCCCACATAGAAAAAATAGGCAAAAGATTGCCTACATATAAGAAATTCTCACATACTTCATTAGTAATGAGGCCTTTTGGGAAAGTCTCAAGAACAAACCCGTGAGGGTTTAGGCCCAAAGCGGACAATATCATACTAACCTGGAGTTAGGTGAGGTTGCAGCTCAACCTGAGGGGAGAAACGGGCCCAACAAGTGGTATCAGAGCCCAAGGTTAAGTGAGTTACATGTTCGGTGTGGAGGAAGCCCTCTCAATGTTGATGCCCAACGAAATGCTATAGCATCGGGAAGGAAAAAAAAATGGTCAAAATACAATCAAGGCAGTAAGTCTTCTCATCTTTACTCTTTCTGGACTTTGAATATTTCTTATGTTTTCCAAATCTCTCCACTGATAACCGCAAGAAATCATAATCATTTTCCATTTCAGTACCTTTTCCTTCTCTTCCCCTTGAGACCCATTTCTTTCGGTTTTCATTATTTCTACTCGCCGCACACACTATCACCTGAATGTTTGTGTGAAGCAACTCGACAGTTAAGGAAATATTTGAACAGAAAGGTACAAATTTGAACAGAAAATATTCTCGGGTATGTTCTTCACGGTTTTTTTTTTTAGATTCTAAGTGTGAGTTTGAGGCTTTGCGATGGGTATATCGAAAAATTTGGTTCTCTAACTGTTGGGTTTACATTGCTTGTGTTTAATCCACCATTAAATTGGATGAAATTCTTGGGGACGAATTCAATTTTGAATTGAATTCGATTTAAATTTAGGGGAATTCTGTTTCTTTTTTAGGGCTGAAAATCTGTTTTAAGGGCTGTAATTCATTAGAGTCATGCGGTTTCTTGAACTGAATTCGATTTAAATTTAGGGGAATTATGTTTTTTTTAGGGCTGAAAATCTGTTTTAAGGGCTGTAATTCACTGGAGTCATGCGGTTTCTTGAATTGAATTCGATTTGAATAGAGGGAATTTCTGTTTTTTAGGGCTTAAAATCTGTTTCTTGAGCTGAATTCATTGTAATTCATTGCAAAATTCTGTTGTGTTGTTACCATTGAACTGAAATTGTGATTGGATTCCATTGCCGTCGTTTGTAAATCATTCGGCATGCTGAAAATTCAAGGAATGCATATTCAATTTTGATTGGGTTTCCTTTGAATTGAATGTTAAATTTGGGGGCAAAGCATTTGTTGTTATATGCAGTACATTCACGGATTTTCTAAATGAAATTTTGAGATAAATATTTGTTAAACTTAAGTGAAATTTGTTATGCACTACTAATTGAAATATTTGGATATACTTGAAATTGCAGCATAGTTTAGGTTTGAGGGATAGTGTATTTCCGGAAAATATGTTCCGATTGAATTAAATTGTTGCATTTCCGTTACGTGCATACCTGCTATGAATTGCAAATTTCAGCATGCCGAGAATCAAGAAGGTCGCCCGAAAGCAATCGGATCCACCGCAACCTCGTTTTATGACATCTTCTACAGCTGCACGTTACAATGAGTTATTACAGGATAAAAAATTTATTCCGGACAAAGGATTTTATGAGGGTTGTTTAGCTGCCCAAGGGGGTCCAAGAGACATTCGGAGGGCTGTTGAGGCTTTACAATGGACAGTTTTCTGCAGTCCAAGATCACATCCAGACTTAGCTTTAGTCCGAGAATTCTATGCTAATTTATGGGCATCGGACACGGGTGAGATCGGATTGCGGGGTGTTCAAGTAACGATTTCCTCTGCTATAATCAATGTTGTTCTAGGAGTTCCGAATATAGAGGAGGACGAGTACTCACACATGCTTAGTCACCCAGATGAGGACCTTCGTACAGAGGTCCTCCGTACCTTCACTATACCCGGAACTACATGGACTCGATTTGGACGCCAATGAGCATATTCTTGTCGACGACAGTCCTTGACTAACGCAGCAAAGCTATAGTTTTTCTTTGTGAGACATTCTCTCATGCCTACAGGGCATGTTTTTACGATCAACCAGGAGCGTATGTTCCTTTTAGCTGCCATCATTCAGCATCGCTCCATCAATATTGGACGGATTATTTTCCGACAAATGCGGATATGTGCAAACAAGAAGGCTGGGGAGCTGTTTTATCCATCTTTGATTACTATGATATGTCGGGTTGTTCGTGTTCCTATACACGTGGAGGCCTCACAGCCGTATAGCCTTGGAGCAATCTCACTAGGAGATTTTCCGAGGATTATTGCTGCACCTACTGCTCCAGCTGCCCCACACGTATCGGAGGAGTCGGTTCCAGCGGACTCAGCTGCGTCCCACTCTGACCAGCCTGTTCCCGGGCCTCCTATGACAGACCCAGCTGCGTTTACCTCGACTCCAACCGTTCCAGACCCTTCTCGCGGAGTGTCAGGAGTGTTGCGGTATATTTTCGCTATCACGCGCAGACTCCGGGATGCATTCCCTTCAGGCTCGTTCGAGAGAGAATCGCCCGCACTTGTTGGGCAATGGCCCACTTTTCCGGAAGAGCTTCTTTCCTCGGTCCGGGATACTCCACCACAGCCCGCGGATCTTCCATCTCGAGACGTTCCGGACCCGGCACCTCCGTCACCAACAACAAATGGCAGTGAGGGGAGTTTCTATACTTGTCATTGAGATTTATTCGTGTATTTCCGTGTTTCGCTTGTGTCCTTAGAATATTTCAGTTGTTCTTTCCTTGTGTTGTTTTGTTTATTTTCGTGTTTATTTCAGCAATGAGGACATTGCTTTCTCTCTTAAGTTTGGGGGGAGAGGCTGTTCCTTCTTTGTTTTGTTTCGTTTCAGTGGTGTTTTGTGTTTTCTTGTTTTGGAATCATTTAATAATTGGTTTAGTGAATTATGGAGGAAGTGTTCAATGATAAAGTTACATGATATATGTGGAATGATGCTTTATATGTGGTAATGAGCCTTTAGTACTTAAAGTTTTTGTTGTTAACCGGACTTTAGTTAAGATTGTTGCTCACATTATTTGCACATAGTCCAACCTTGAAAATTCTGTAATCTTAGAAAGAGTTGAACTTGCATGAGGGTTCAAGTTTTCATTATTGGTTTGTTAATTCCCTTGAGGCGAAATCCTGGGAAGCTTAGTAGTTTGGAAATGATTTAGGCACTTTCATTGGATCGTTTGAGCCTTTCAAGCTTACCTTTCGGATATTTTCCTTAGTTGAGCCAACTTGAGCCTATAAGCCTATTTTCTTGAACACCCTTATTTAACCACTACCCAAATTGAAACATTTATCTTTCTTCCCTTAACCTCAAACTTAGTTTGTCATGGATATTAAAATTGTGTAGTTTGGGGGAGGGAAATGATTCATATCTGCTCAACAGTAATTCAGTTTGTTATTTGATTTCATTAAAAAAAAAATGGTCAAAATACAGTCAAGGCAGTAAGTCTTCTCATCTTTACTCTTTCTGGACTTCGAATATTTCTTATGTTTTCCAAATCTCTCCACCGATAACCGCAGGAAATCATAGTCATTTTCCATTTCAGTACCTTTTCCTTCCCTATCACTTGAGACCCATTTCTTTCGGTTTTCATTATTTCTACTCGCCGCACACACTATCACCCGAATGATTGTGTGAAGCAACTCGACAGTTAAGGAAAATATTTGAAATGTAAGCTTGAAAGGCTCAAACGATCCAATGAAAGTGCCTAAATCATTTCCAAACTACTAAGCTTCCTAGGATTTAGCCTCAAGGGAATTAACAAACCAATTATGAAAACTTGAACCCTCATGCAAGTTCAACTCTTTCTAAGATTACAGAATTTTCAAGGTTGGACTATGTGCAAATAATGTGAGCAACAATCTTAACTAAAGTCCGGTTAACAACAAAAACGTTAAGTACTAAAGGCTCATTACCACATATAAAGCATCATTCCACATATATCATGTAACTTTATCATTGAACACTTCCCCCATAATTCACTAAACCAATCATTAAATGATTCTAAAACAAGAAAACACAAAAACACCACTGAAACGAAACAAAACAAAGAAGGCACAGCCTCTCCCCCCAAACTTAAGAGAGAAAGCAATGTCCTTATTGCTGAAATAAACACGAAAATAAACAAAACAACACAAGGAAAGAACAACTGAAATATTCTAAGGACACAAGCGAAACACAGAAATACACGAATAAATCTCAAGTACAAGTAAAGAAACTCCCCTCACTGCCATGTGTCGCTGGTGACAGAGGTGTCGGGTCTGGAACATCTCGGGATGGAAGATCCATGGGCTGTGGTGGAGTATCCCGGATGAAGAAAGAAGCTCTTCCGGAAAAGTGGGCCATTGCCCAACAAGTGCATGGCAATTCTGCTGAACGGCCGCTTGAAGGACCGCATCCCGAGTCTGCGCATAGCGAAAATATACCTACAACAGCTCCTGGACACTCCGCTGAGAAGGGTCTGGAACGGCTGGAGTCGATGTAAACGCAGTTGGGTCTGTCATAGGAGGCTCGGGAACAGGCTGGTCGAGTGGGACGCAGCTGAGTCCGCTAGAACCGACTCCTCTTATACGTGTGGGGCAGCTGGAGCAGTAGGTGCAACAATAATCCTCGAAAAATCTCCTGGTGAGATTGCTCCAAGGCTATACGGCTGTGAGGCCTCCGCGTGTATAGGAACACGAATAGCCCGACATATCATAGTAATCAAAGATGGATAAAACAGCTCCCAGCCTTCTTGTTTGCACATATTCGCATTTGTCGGAAAATAATCTGTCCAATATTGATGGAGCGATGTTGAATGATGGCGGCTAAAAGGAACATACGCTCCTGGTTGATTGTAAAAACATGCCCTGTAGGCATGAGAGAATGTCTCACAAAGAAAAACCATAGCTTTGTTGCGTTAGTCAAGGACTGTCGTCGACAAGAATATGCTCCTTAGCGTCCGGATCGAGTCCATGTAATTACGGGTATAGTGACAGTACGGAGGACCTCTGTACGAAGGTCCTCATCTGGGTGACTAAGCATGTGTGAGTACTCGTCCTCCTCTATATTCGGAACTCCTAGAACAACATTGATTATAACAGAGGAAATCATTACTTGAACACCCCGCAATCTGATCTCACCCGTGTCCGATGCCCATAAATTAGCATAGAATTCCCGGACTAAAGCCGAGTCCGGATGTGATCTTGGACTGCAGAAAACTGTCCATTGTAAAGCCTCAACAGCCCTCCGAATGTCTCTTGGACCCCCTTGGGCAGCTAAACAACCCTCATAAAATCCTTTGTCTAGAATAAATTTTTTATCCTGTAATAACTTATTGTAACGTGCAGCTGCAGAAGGTGTCATAAAACGAGGTTTCGGTGGATCTGGTTGCTTTCGGGCGACCTTCTTGATTCTTGGCATGCTGAAATCTGCAATTCACAGCAGGTATGCACGTAACAAAAATGCAACAATTTAATTTAATCGGAACATATGTTCCGAAAATACACTATCCCTCAAACCTAAACTATGTTGCAATTCCAAGTATATCCAAATATTTCAATTAGCAGTGCATAACAAATTTCACTTAAGTTTAACAAATATTTATCTCAAAATTTCATTTAGAAAATCTGTGAATGTATTGCATATAACAACAGATGCTTTGCCCCCAAATTTAACATTCAATTCAAAGGAAACCCAATCAAAATTGAATATGCATTCCTTGAATTTTCAGCATGCCGAATGATTTACAAACGACGACAATGGAATCCAATCACAATTTCAGTTCAATGGTAACAACACAACGGAATTTTGCAATGAATTACAATGAATTTTAGTTCAAGAAACATATTTTAAGCCTTAAAAAACAGAAATTCCCTCTATTCAAATTGAATTCAATTCAAGAAACCGCATGACTCCAATGAATTACAGCGCTTAAAACAGATTTTCAGCCCTAAAAAAACAGAATTCCCCTAAATTTAAATCGAATTCAGTTCAAGAAACCGCATGACTCTAATGAATTAAAGCCCTTAAAACAGATTTTCAGCCCTAAAAAAAACATAATTCCCTTAAATTTAAATCGAATTCAGTTCAAGAAACCGCATAACTCTAATGAATTACAGCCCTTAAAACAGATTTTCAACCAAAAAAAAAAAACAGAATTCCCCTAAATTTAAATCGAATTCAATTTTGAATTGAATTCGTCCCCAAGAATTTCTTCCAATTTAATGGTGGATTAAACACAAGCAATGTAAACCTAACAGTTAGAGAACCAAATTTTTCGATATACCCATCGTAAAGCCTCAAACCCACACTTAAAATCGAAAAAAAAAACCGTGAAGAACATACCCGAGAATATTTTCTGTTCAAATTTGTACCTTTCTGTTCAAATATTTACCTTAACTGTCGAGTTGCTTCACACAAACATTCAGGTGATAGTGTGTGCGGCGAGTAGAAATAATGAAAACCGAAAGAAATGAGTCTCAAAGGGAAGGGAAGGAAAAGGTACTAAATTCGAAGCAAGAAAAAAATCGAACAATCTCATCTTATTCAGGGTGACACTGAAGAACCAACACTTCTTATGGCACGGACCCATATTTCACCAAGTCTCTCATCTCAACTGTCATCAAAGCCGTTGAAATTGATTGAGGTTAAGAGCTTTGCACATTTAGACCAACAGGAGGAACGAGATACTGTAACTTGGTATTTCGATACAGGAGCTACAAGTCATATGACAGGTTGTCGGAGTGCATTCTACGACCTCTCTCCCACCACCCACGACACATTTTTTACAAGGGGGTTTTTTAGATGATTAAACACACTATATGCCGCCCCGTGCCATGTATACCCTGTGCCCAAAGATAACTGGATAACTGGGTTTTTAGTAGAGTACGTGTTTTGACGAGGCGAAATTCAAGCCAAAGCTTATCAAATTTCTTTAGTCAAGATATAGAGAATAATTTTTTTTTTTTTTTTTTAAACAACTTCTTATGATTTCACCTTAACCTTGCGGCTAATAGGCATCCGGAATAAATCAAAGGCAAAAAACGGGCTTCTTCCCTAACGGGCCACTCATAATTCCTTAAGCCTAACCAGAGTCTATCAATCATAAGAAATCATAAAGGCAAACAAACAGACATCCTTAGGTCTCACCTTAACCTTTCGGCTAATAAGCATCCAAGATATTCACGGATATCTCTTAAGCTTAACCAGAGTCTTTTGAACTAAGGACAACACATATAAAAGAAGAGAACAATAGGAAAAGAACAGAAGGAATAACCCAGTTATAAAGAACACAGAAAGGATATAAGAAGATAAAAGCATATGATTCCTGAATTTATTGAGTTATCATACCCCTCTTTCCCAGAGGGGTTTTAAGCTATCATTCTAATAAGAATAAAGCAATATTAACAATTAATACAAACTTACAATCTTTATTGATATATTGCAGAAATACTTGTACAAAAGCAAACTTAGCGCACTTCAAGCTTTCTCACACTAGCTGCTCTGCCTTCTCTCTATACTTTGTATCCGATTATGTGTTCGTGTGTTCGGGTGTTGGGGGGTGTGTTTTTCAATTACAAAGGAAAGCCATATATATAGGAAAATGAGGAAAGCAAAACAAATAAAAAAGCAAGCACTAACAGCAGTGAAGCTGTCATTACAAGATAAGATCACTCAAAAAGCAAGAAAAGATTACACGCAATGCCGTAAAGGGGCACACTTACACGCAAAGCTGGAAAATGTCACGCGTAAAGCAGTAAAATGACACACGAAGAAAGATGTCGGCCATATCGGACTGAGTGGAGTTGTGTGTCCCACCACTAAGTAGTGCGCAGAGCACTCAGTTAAACCTCCATTATCATGTTATTTTCTTCTTGTCGGGCATCAAATTCCGCCAAATCAAGTCCTGCAGGAGCATGTCCAGGTGGAATTTCAATTTCTTGAGTGTCGGGATAATCTCCATAATTCCGAGCAACTTGATATTGGTGGATTGATTGAACATGAAACATTTGTGGAACATCTTCCGTAACATGATTGAGGAATGGAACATCATAAGTCCTTTTGTGCGGGTATGGACTTCCAAAAACTTTCATATTTTTCTCTTCAGTATAAAGTTGAACATCATACCGGGGAATATGTGAAATCAGCGGTTGTGCTGCCTGAAGATATACTCTAGCAAGAGTATATTGCTCTTCTTCATGCCCTTTGAGGAGTGAATAGCTAAATTCCAAGGGTTGCTTTTTGTAGTCATGTGTAGTAAGCGGAATAGTGTGTCGAGCAGCATCGGGAAACGTCAAGGATTGTGGGACTGTCTCAAATTCAAGATTTATGTATCCATTACGGGTAACATCTGTCTTGAGTATTTGTTGGAGGATGTAGGCAAGTCTCCATGAGACGGGCTCTATGTATTCAATTACTTGCCTAGGAGTAGTAACCATGGCTCTTCTTATCATTCCAGTGGTAAACAAGTTTTTGAATGATAAAAAAGAATCGATGTCCTTCCAAGTCCGCAAATCTATTGATGCTTGGACAAAATGAAAACCCTTGTCGCACTTACAATACTGTTGAGGGTGTTTGTTTTCTTTAAAAGCAAGCACACAGAGTGCTAACCCTCCGGAAGGATCTTCTTTGGCTTCTGCCATTGCTCGTAACCTTTGCTGGGTTGCAAGAATATTCTGTTTAGTGTCACGAAGAACAATCTCTCCGATTTTCTCCTTAACTTCATCAAGTTGTTCTGGAAATACTTCCAAAAATTCTTGCTTTTGATTCCACTCTTTTTCCCATTCGGTCTTAAGCAGATTGAGTTCGGATGTTGTTTTAGCCAGTTCTTCTTCCATGTTTTTCAATTTTTGTTCCATCTCTGCAATCCGTTTTGCTTTATTACCATTCTCAACTATCAAGAACGTTCCTTTTCACGCCATGCTGGTGAAAATATGGGTTCAGTAGGGTCATCAAGTGAATGTTTTTGAGAACAAAGAATTTGGCCATTGAGATTAGTCGGGTGTCCGACTAATGCATGAATAATGGTGAGAAATTGGGTTGTTTTGGGTTGGTTGAAAAGATTATCAACCGGACATTGTTGTTCAGGAAGAAGTGGGAATTGAGATCGGAAAGCATGTTTCTGGGGGAAAGTTGGAAAACTATAGGGACCGAACTTAAATTGACTAGGAATGTTGCTTTGGTTGCCATCTGCAATAACAAAATATGGTTAAGTAAAAAGAAATATAAATCTAATCTATAAACCTATTCCCAAATGTCACAGGCTCCAGTAATGAAACGGTACCTGGATTAAGAATGAATCTTAAACTATATCCGAGAGATCTATATAGATATCAATTATCATAAATAACTATCGTAACTAACTATGGACTCCAGTATTGAAACGGTATCCATAACAGCTTTGAATGTTGTTTTATAGACTATGGTGGTTTTTCAAGAACTTGTTGATCAAAAAGAAGAAATCTAGATAATTTATCAGCTAAATAATTATCGGTTCCTTTAATATGCTCAAATTTAATTCTATAATTTGAATTAATAATACTATCTTTAAAAACAAGCCATCTTCTTTGGCTAATTCTTTTACTATTTTTATTTTCAAAGAATTTAACAATAGCTTCACAATCTGTTCTAACTAAGATTTCAGGTTTATTTATCAAAAATAATCTAAAACTATCAAGAGCATATTTTACTGCTAGTATTTCTTGATCTATACTACTAAGATTCTTTTCTCTATATTGTCCACTAGAATATCTACAAAGTTCTTCACTAGATTTAGGACTATATTTATTGGGTTTACGTTTTAAAATACCACCCCATCCTTGTTCACATCCGTCTGTTTCAACTATCATATAATCACTATCTAATGGTAACTTAAGATTTGGTAATACGGTAACAACTCTTTTAATTTGGTCAATTTGTTTATAATCTTCTATATTAAATATTTTCATTCCTGTACTTCTTATTTTACCATATAAAGGTCCAACCATTTTTCCTAAATTATGTATAAAGGGCCTTGCAAAATTAACTAATCCTAAAAAGGCTTGTAATTCTTTAATAGTTTTAATATGAGGGAAATCTAATACTTTTTTAGCAATGTGTGGTTGCAATTTTATTTTTCCATTTCCTAATTCAATACCTAAGAATTCTATATTATTCTTAAAAAATTGTGCTTTTTTACTACTGATTACTATACCATTTTTATCAAATTCACATAAAACCTTTTTTAAATGTTCTACATGATCTACCTTATTCTTGCTAAAAACAAGAATATCATCTATATAAACTGCTACAAAGTTTCTATATTTTCCAAAGATATCATCCATTTTTCTTTGAAATATACTAGGTGCATTTTTCAAACCAAACGGCATAACTAACCATTCAAAATGTCCTAGAGGACAAGTAAAAGTTGTCCATTCTATACTATCGGGATGCATTTTAATTTGCCAAAAACCGGATTTACAATCAAATTTACTAAATATAAAATTGTTTTGTATTCTATTTATTAATTCTACTTTATCAGGAATATCATAAGCATCGTCTATAGTATTATCATTTAATCGTCTATAATCTATAACCATTCTACTTTTTCCTCTAACTATTTCACTATGTTTGTTAACAATAAAAGCAGGAGATCTATGAGGACTAGTACTTCTTCCGATTACTTTTAATCTTTGTAAATCGTTTATATGCATTTCAAATTCTTTAAGATTCTCATTCGTTGCTTCTATTTTCTTAGAAACTATTCTAAACTGAGGATCTTTTAATTCTAATTTACAATAAAGAGAATTTCTTGTCCAATGACTCTGAGGATTTTCTCCCAAAAAATATTATCTTTTTCTAATTGACTAATGATATTATCTATGTCATAATGTCATGTACTAAGGAAATTAAATAAACAAGAATAGTTAAGATAAGGTGTTATAGCTATAGAATCTATATCTATAAGATCATCATTCCGATCTAAATCTACTAGTTCAGTTTTAGGTTTGCAATCACCTGGGGTTTTACATTGACATTCGTCTTCGTCATTTGGCAATTGGTGTTCTATATGTTCATTAGTATAAGGTATAGGTGGTGTTTCTAATAAACTAAGATTATTTTTATTTAAAATTATTCCATAATAATGGTTTAAGACAAAATTTAATCCTATTATAAATTTAACATGACTAAGGGAAAAATCTCTAAGACATATAGAATTCCATACTAGGATTTACATAAGGGTTTGTATATCCTTTTTCAGTGTAATAAGCTATTTTATATTTATTTAATTGTCTATCATATTTATAAAGTTGTCCATCCATTTGTTCTGCATGAAATTGCTGATCTAAAGGAATAATACTTTGATATTTTAAGGGAACTAACTTATTATCTAGAATGGTATTACTACAACCTGAGTCTAACATTCCTATTACTTCTAAATTCCAATTATCTATGTAAATTTTACATTTTATTTTAACAGCATATATCCTAGGATGTTTAGTTGATAAATAATTAAGAGCAATTTCCTTATTGTTAGGAGATGTAATTTCTAATTTTTCTAAACATAATCTATTTTTCTTAAATTTTCTTTGTATCTTGGCTGCTGCTAAATTATATTTAATTGTCTCTAATTTTATATATCTTTGAATCATATGGGCATTTTCATAATCTTCTATACCTAAATATTGATTTAATTGGATTCCATAAATGTCTAACCTATCCATTTCTTTATTTTTAATTCTATGCTAGATATTCTTTCTTGTAATTCCTGTAGTATATTTTCAATATGTAGTATCCTAAGTTCTATAGTATCATGTTTTTACTTATTATTGATTTGTGGTTTTGGTATAGGGTCTAATGAAATATTTAAATGTTTTAGACAAAAAACACAAGCTTCTTTATGGCATAGATCACATTTATATCTAAGATGTAAAACAGGATACTTAAAACAATATATACAGGGTTTATCATTACTACCTCTATTTCCTATCCAATTCTGAGAACAATTTATAGACATAATTAATTTTCTTTAGGGAAACATAAATCATCAAGCCACGGGTTTAAAGACTGAGCTAAGGTCATAGATATATTATGTTGTCCAGATGTAGATGGTGCTGATGTATTAAGAGGGGTAATGTCTACTATAGAGGAGGGTATGTCTCTATTTTGTTCCATAAATTCTAAGTTTAGATTTATAAATGGGTCACAATTTATAAAAGGATCAGGATTTAATGGTTGGGGTATTTGACTAGGTTCTATTTGTTTATTCGTAGTAGTTTCATTTTCTACTATTTTGTCTAAGGGCCATATATTTGGGCAATTACTAAGTTCCGGAATTGTGCTTATATCACTTCCTACAATTCTTTTAAATCTATCTAAATTATGCTTTAATTTAAACTGGGTTTTATGTAAATCTAATCTTTCAATATTTTTTGCAGCTTGGATTAAACGACTATGTCTTTTTAATAAATTAGATTTAATCTGTGTTAGGCTATATAACATATAACTCCTATTATGACTAGGCTCAAATGATTTTTTAATACTCTTAGAAACAGCCTCTATTGCTAAACTAAGATGATAACCATCTGGTTCACGATTTTGACACTCACGATTTGTAGTCATTCTAAATGAAATACTTTAAAATGTTCATGGATATCTTTATAATGGGCTTTTAATACTAATCTTTTTCTTAAAATAAGTATTCTCATATCTAAAATGTTATGTCTATGTGTAAGACTATTATCACTCAAAGCTTTCATTTCTTCTAATTTAATTAAATGACTATTAATATCAAGTTTAATATGATCTAAATATTCTTTAAACATAAGACAACATGCACATTGAGCATTACATGTCCAGGTTAATAAACTTTCTATAAAGTTTGCCATTTGTTCACTACGGTCTTGGTCATTATCTTGTTCATTTTCTGGTTGTATATCGGGGTCTAAACTAGAAGGTGTTATATTTTCGGGTACTGGCAAATCTTCACTAGTATTATCACTAATTATATTTTGTCTACCGGGCATTATGAACAATTATTTTCACAAGTTTCCGATATATCATCTAAATTTGTTAACATAAGTTCTTCTAACTGGTCTATTTTATTTTTATATAAATTATCGGTTCCTATTAATTCTTGTACAAAACCTAAGTTTTCCTCTTCAATGTCTTGGGAATAAATCATGTCATCTTTGCTTATAATACTAAAAATACTTTCTGTATCGGATAAAGTTTCATCTATATGAAGTAAATCTTCATTTACACATTCAATTAATACTGCCTCTTTATTCCGGTTATTATATTTTCTATCACATTCTCTAGCTAAATGATCGGGACTTCCACAAGTAAAACAACTAAGTCTATTCTTATAATTACGTTTTCTATCAAATCTTCTAACATGTTTGTCTTTACTAAGATAAGGTTTTCTTGCATTACTTTTTCTTAAATAATATTTTTCTTATTTTTATATTTTATATAATTCCTAGGTTTAGACTGTTTATTAGGCTTATCATATACCCGAGGAGTATAAATATTTTTACAAAAACTATACTCTCCTTTTAATTGTTTACTAATTGTTATATCAGTACACTGTTCTACTAATTTATCTATGACAAATTTAATTTTAGTGCCAATATTATCTAAAACAGGAATATACTTTCCTTCAGTAATAGCCTTCTGTTTTTCTTCTAGATATTGCCTAAAAATTTTTGTACCTAATGGGTCCGGTAATTTTAAAAATAATTTTTCTCCTATTGTTTGATTATGATAGCATCCAGCTACTGTACTATGGTGCATAAAATCTAGAAAGAAGGGCTTACAGAATTCCCATTTTCTAAGTTGTAACATTTCTAGTTGTTTTAATGCTATTTCTTGTTTTTTATCATAACCAGTATTAGGTTGTTCACCAAGAACTAAAAGAGTTACTTTATTTGTAAAGTTATAAGGATTTTCTCCTAATTCTATATCTCTAGCGAATTCTAAAGGGTAATTTGCTTTATAGCTTTCCCATAATGCTCTAGCTGTTTCACCTAAAAATTTTTCTAAATAATTATACATACCTACTGCATCAAAGGTAAAATCTTCTTTAGTATATTCTCTACCAACTATTTGAGACAATGTTTCTAACAATGTTGGCCATATTTGAGGATCATGTGCGGTTAAATTTAGTATTTTACCATTATCTATTAAAAGATTACTATCTAATGTTTCTAAAGGAAGTCTACGTCCTTTACTTTGGAATATCCTACCTTCATTCCTATCATTATATGTTGTGTAAGGTGTTCTAGGTGGTTGTCCTATAGCATAGTTACGTTGAGCTGCATATGATTGTGCAGGTGTATTACTAGATGTGCTAGGATTGTTTTGATTAAGTGGTGAACTTGTTGATTCCATATATTCTTTATCTTGATGTTCATAGGTTACACTATATCCATTAGATGTTTTATTAAGATAATCAGTTTCTAATAATTGTCCTAAATTTATCATTTCTATTTCTAAAGATAAAATTTCATCGGAGGATAAATCTATTCCGGATCCTATTATAACTTTTCCTTCAGGAAATCTATTCATTGTTCTTCAATTTCTTCTACTTCTGAATTATTTTGGATTTGTTCTGTATAATTACTAAACCTTAAAGAATAAGATCCATCACGATTTTTAAACATGTCATGTGATTCAGGAGTACTAATAATATCTTTATCTATTAAATTTTTTCCCAAATTCCATTCGGATCCTTCTAAACTACTAGAAGTTATTTTCATAGGTTCTAAAAATTTTATTCCTTTTGATATTATTGGTTTCATTATACCATCAATATTCAATTTACTCTGGATACAACTACTATTAGTAAGTTTTCCTAAGACTCCTATATTTACTAATAAATTTCCATCATTTCTAATAAATCCTTCATATCCTTTAGCTTGTAAACCTATTACTATTTTATCTAAATCATTTATAGAAAGTAATAAATCGGGGCTACAATAAAATAAGGCTTCGTTTTTACTCATATCTAATTCCATTGTTGCTAAAATAGCTTTTTGAGCATCTTTTTGCCAACTTTTTGCTCCTATATATTTTCTAGTCATGCCTTTAATTGCTACCATAATTAAACCAAGATGAGCTAGTCTTTTACCCGATTTTTTAATCTTTTGTATAGATTCTTTGCTAATAATTTCTAAATTAACAGCATTAGTTGTTACTTGTACTTGTTCTTCTCTACTTATCCGTAACAAGCTAGTTGAAAGATTTAAAGGGCCTGTTCTATATAAGACACGAGGATTTAATAATTTAACTTGGTCATATCTATAAAGGTCTAAATTTGATTCTAAGTCTATAACTTGTTCTAAGGCTCGTATAGGTTCGGAGTTATTACTACTAGAAGTACTTCCTCTACTTAATAGTCTTCCTAAAAAAGTACCACTATTTATACTAATCCGATTATTTTGTCCTGTAGGTGCTAATGTTCTACTAGATCCAGAAAAAGAATGTCTTGCTAGATTCATTTTGCAATTCCAAATGCAGGATTTTTATCTTTGAAGTGTCTATCCTTTCTTATTGTCTTCCCATTGATATCTAATTTTGATAATTTATCTACGATATTTTCAAGTTCTTTGTTTTGAGAAGGGCCTTCCTGTCTGGTTGGAGGTACATATTTGGATACTATATTTTCTATATTTAAGATCTTACAATGTATTATTTCTAAGAGACTTAATATAGTATTATTTTGTCTTATGGAGTGCTTATCTGTAACATTGGCAGGAACATGAGTAGTATATCCTACGGGATCACTAAAATATTGTTTAGTTAATTCTAAAGCTTCTTGATATGCTCTGGAATTCATGCTAGTATTATCCTTTTTATTTCTTCTAATATTTTTTGTAATGTATCTATACGAAGAATTAATGGTTCGATTAATTTTTGAGGAGTAACTGTTGTACTAGAATTTAACTTATCTTTAGATATAAGTTCTTTTACGTTTGCAAATATATCATTATTTTGGGATCGTACATACTCTATATTACCTAATTTATCTATTACACTAGTTTCTATTTTAATTAATTTATTCTTGATATTACCAAGTAATTGGTCATTCCGATTATTAGTTTCTTCTAATTTACTTCCTAGACTAACTAATAAATCAACTAAAGTATTTAAGACAAGGTTGGTCACAATGGAAATCATGACTGATGGGTTGATGATTAGTTTGAAAGTGACATTTTAATTTTGAATTTTTACTTAATTTACGTATAATCCTATTATATGTTTCTATTTCTAAGTCTAAATATTCAATTCTTTTTACATTCATGGCCATGTCGAGGGAATATAAGTTTTCTTTTTCCTTTAGGGTCATTTAATTTTAATGTTGGTATTTTAGAATTCTTAATTAATTCTGAAATCTTTGTATCAGCCCAATTATATACTATCCGTAATAAATCTTCATTTTGATTTTTTGCCATAATCCTATCATTAACATATCTTTGTAATTCATTTCCTATCTTATATTTAAAATCTATCATGACGTCTAAATCAGTATGATCTAAAAAAGTAATTCCTATAACAATCTTATAATTATTCTACATATTGTAATAAAGTAAGATGTAAAAGTAATATGATATTAATGCTTGGGAAAGATAAGGAAGATCACTACAATAATTTCAGGAATAGTAACCGCTCCGATACCAAAAAATATACCCTTATTACATAGTCGTTTAATCCAAGCTGCAAAAAATATTGAAAGATTAGATTTACATAAAAACAAGTTTAAATTAAAGCATAATTTAGATAGATTTAAAAGAATTGTAGGAAGTGATATAAGCACAATTCCGGAACTTAGTAATTGCCCAAATATATGGCCCTTAGACAAAATAGTAGAAAATGAAACTACTACGAATAAACAAATAGAACCTAGTCAAATACCCCAACCATTAAATCCCGATCCTTTTATAAATTGTGACTCATTTATAAATCTAAACTTAGAATTTATGGAACAAAATAGAGACATACCCTCCTCTATAGTAGACATTACCCCTCTTAATACATCAGCACCATCTACATCTGGACAACATAATATATTTATGACCTTAGCTCAGTCTTTAAACCCGTGGCTTGATGATTTATGTTTCCCTAAAGAAAATTAATTATGTCTATAAATTGTTCTCATAATTGGATAGGAAATAGAGGTAGTAATGATAAACCCTGTATATATTGTTTTAAGTATCCTGTTTTACATCTTAGATATAAATGTGATCTATGTCATAAAGAAGCTTGTGTTTTTTGTCTAAAACATTTAAATATTTCATTAGACCCTATACCAAAACCACAAATCAATAATAAGTAAAAACATGATACTATAGAACTTAGGATACTACATATTGAAAATATACTACAGGAATTACAAGAAAGAATATCTAGCATAGAATTAAAAACAAAGAAATGGATAGGTTAGACATTTATGGAATCCAATTAAATCAATATTTAGGTATAGAAGATTATGAAAATGCTCATATGATTCAAAGATATATAAAATTAGAGACAATTAAATATAATTTAGCAGCAGCCAAGATACAAAGAAAATTTAAGAAAAATAGATTATGTTTAGAAAAATTAGAAATTACATCTCCTAACAATAAGGAAATTGCTCTTAATTATTTATCAACTAAACATCCTAGGATATATGCTGTTAAAATAAAATGTAAAATTTACATAGATAATTGGAATTTAGAAGTAATAGGAATGTTAGACTCAAGGTTGTAGTAATACCATTCTAGATAATAAGTTAGTTCCCTTAAAATATCAAAGTATTATTCCTTTAGATCAGCAATTTCATGCGGAACAAATGGATGGACAACTTTATAAATATGATAGACAATTAAATAAATATAAAATAGCTTATTACACCGAAAAAGGATATACAAACCCTTATGTAAATCCTAGTAGAATATGTCTTAGAGATTTTTCCCTTAGTCATGTTAAATTTATAATAGGATTAAATTTTGTCTTAAACCATTATTATGGAATAATTTTAAATAAAAATAATCTTAGTTTATTAGAAACACCACCTATACCTTATACTAATGAACATATAGAACACCAATTGCCAAATGACGAAGACGAATGTCAATGTAAAACCCCGGGTGATTGCAAACCTAAAACTGAACTAGTAGATTTAGATCGGAATGATGATCTTATAGATATAGATTCTATAGCTATAACACCTTACCTTAACTATTCTTGTTTATTTAATTTCCTTAGTACATGACATTATGACATAGATAATATCATTAGTCAATTAGAAAAAGATAATATTTTTGGAGAAAATCCTCGGAGTCATTGGACAAGAAATTCTCTTTATTGTAAATTAGAATTAAAAGATCCTCAGTTTAGAATAGTTTCTAAGAAAATAGAAGCAACGAATGAGAATCTTAAAGAATTTGAAATGCATATAAACGATTTACAAAGATTAAAAGTAATCGGAAGAAGTACTAGTCCTCATAGATCTCCTGCTTTTATTGTTAACAAACATAGTGAAATAGTTAGAGGAAAAAGTAGAATGGTTATAGATTATAGACGATTAAATGATAATACTATAGACTATTAGATTTCCCTCATATTAAAACTATTAAAGAATTACAAGCCTTTTTAGGATTAGTTAATTATGCAAGGCCCTTTATACATAATTTAGGAAAAATGGTTGGACCTTTATATGGTAAAATAGGAAGTACAGGAATGAAAATATTTAATATAGAAGATTATAAACAAATTGACCAAATTAAAAGAGCTGTTACCGTATTACCAAATCTTAAGTTACCATTAGATAGTGATTATATGATAGTTGAAACAGACGGATGTGAACAAGGATGGGGTGGTATTTTAAAACGTAAACCCAATAAATATAGCCCTAAATCTAGTGAAGAACTTTGTAGATATTCTAGTGGACAATATAGAGAAAAGAATCTTAGTAGTATAGATCAAGAAATACTAGCAGTAAAATATGCTCTTGATAGTTTTAGATTATTTTTGATAAATAAACATGAAATCTTAGTTAGAACAGATTGTGAAGCTATTGTTAAATTCTTTGAAAATAAAAATAGTAAAAGAATTAGCCAAAGAAGATGGCTTGTTTTTAAAGATAGTATTATTAATTCAAATTATAGAATTAAATTTGAGCATATTAAAGGAACCGATAATTATTTAGCTGATAAATTATCTAGATTTCTTCTTTTTGATCAACAAGTTCTTGAAAAACCACCATAGTCTATAAAACAGTATTCAAAGCTGTTATGGATACCGTTTCAATACTGGAGTCCATAGTTAGTTACGATAGTTATTTATGATAATTGATATCTATATAGATCTCCCGGATATAGTTTAAGATTCATTCTTAATCCAGGTACCGTTTCATTACTGGAGCCTGTGACATTTGGGAATAGGTTTATAGATTAGATTTATATTTCTTTTTACTTAACCATATTTTGTTATTGCAGATGGCAACCAAGCAACATTCCTAGTCAATTTAAGTTCGGTCCCTATAGTTTTCCAACTTTCCCCCAGAAACATGCTTTCCGATCTCAATTCCCACTTCTTCCCGAACAACAATGTCTGGTTGATAATCTTTTCAACCAACCCAAAACAACCCAATTTCTCACCATTATTCATGCATTAGTCGGACACCCGACTAATCTCAATGGCCAAATTCTTTGTTCTCAAAAACATTCACTTGATGACCCTACTGAACCCATATTTTCACCAGCATGGCGTGAAAAGGAACGTTCTACTGATAGTTGAGAATGGTAATAAAGCAAAACGGATTGCAGAGATGGAACAAAAATTGAAAAACATGGAAGAAGAACTGGCTAAAACAACATCCGAACTCAATCTGCTTAAGACTGAATGGGAAAAAGAGTGGAATCAAAAGCAAGAATTTTTGGAAGTATTTCCGGAACAACTTGATGAAGTTAAGGAGAAAATCGGAGAGATTGTTCTTCGTGACACTAAACAGAATATTCTTGCAACCCAGCAAAGGTTACGAGCAATGGCGGAAGCCAAAGAAGATCCCTTTCCGGAGGGTTAGCACTCTGTGTGCTTGCTTTTAAAGAAAACAAACACCCTCAACAGTATTGTAAGTGCGACAAGGGTTTTCATTTTGTCCAAGCATCAATAGATTTGCGGACTTGGAAGGACATCGATTCTTTTTTATCATTCAAAAACGTGTTTACCACTGGAATGATAAGAAGAGCCATGGTTACTACTCCTAGGCAAGTAATTGAATACATAGAGCCCGTCTCATGGAGACTTGCCTACATCCTCCAACAAATACTCAAGACAGATGTTACCCGTAATGGATACATAAATCTTGAATTTGAGACAGTCCCACAATCCTTGACGTTTCCCGATGCTGCTCGACACACTATTCCCGCTTACTACACATGACTACAAAAAGCAACCCTTGGAATTTAGCTATTCACTCCTCAAAGGGCATGAAGAAGAGCAATATACTCTTGCTAGAGTATATCTTCAGGCAGCACAACCGCCGATTTCACATATTCCCCGGTATGATGTTCAACTTTATACTGAAGAGAAAAATATGAAAGTTTTTGGAAGTCCATACCTGCACAAAAGGACTTATGATGTTCCATTCCTCAATCATGTTATGGAAGATGTTCCACAAATGTTTCATGTTCGATCAATCCACCAATATCAAGTTGCCCGGAATTATGGAGATTATCTTGACACTCAAGAAATTGAAATTCCACCTGGACATGCTCCTGCAGGACTTGATTTGGCAAAATTTGATGCCCGACAAGAAGAAAATAACATGATAATGGAGGTTTAATCTGAGTGCTCTGCGCACTACTTAGTGGTGGGACACACCACTCCACTCAGTCCGATATGGCCGACATCTTTACTGTGTGTCATTTTACTGCTTTACGCGTGACATTTTCCAGCTTTGCGTGTAAGTGTGCCCCTTTACAGCATTGCGTGTAATCTTTTCTTGCTTTTTGAGTGATCTTATCTTGTAATGACAGCTTCACTGTTGTTAGTGCTTGCTTTTTTATTTGTTTTGCTTTCCTCATTTTCCTATATATATGGCTTTCCTTTGTAATTGAAAAACACACCCCCCAACACCCGAACACACGAACACATAATCGGATACAAAGTATAGAGAGAAGGCAGAGCAGCTAGTGTGAGAAAGCTTGAAGTGTGCTAAGTTTGCTTTTGTACAAGTATTTCCGTAATATATCAATAAAGATTGTAAGTTTGTATTAATTGTTAATATTGCTTTATTCTTATTAGAATGATAGCTTAAAACCCCTCTGGGAAAGAGGGGTATGATAACTCAATAAATTCAGGAATCATATGCTTTTATCTTCTTATATCCTTTCTGTGTTCTTTATAACTGGGTTATTCCTTCTGTTCTTTTCCTATTGTTCTCTTCTTTTATATGTGTTGTCCTTAGTTCAAAAGACTCTGGTTAAGCTTAAGAGATATCTGTGAATATCTTGGATGCTTATTAGCCGAAAGGTTAAGGTGAGACCTAAGGATGTCTGTTTGTTTGCCTTTATGATTTCTTATGATTGATAGACTCTGGTTAGGCTTAAGGAATTATGAGTGGCCCGTTAGGGAAGAAGCCCGTTTTTTGCCTTTGATTTATTCCGGATGCCTATTAGCCGCAAGGTTAAGGTGAAATCATAAAAAAAAATAAAAAAAAAAAAAAAAAAAAAAGTATATCGTTTGGAGGAAAGAAAAGAATAAGAGATTTATTCTCTATATCTTGACAAAAGAAATTCGATAAGCTTTGGCTTGAATTTCGCCTCGTCAAAACACGTACTCTACTAAAAACCCAGTTATCCAGTTATCTTTGGGCACAGGGTATACATGGCACGGGGCGGCATGTAGTGTGTTTAATCATCCGAAAAACCCCCCTGTAAAAAATTGGTATAGTGAAGTTCGGCGATGGTTCCACTGTGAACATCGAAGGATGCAGAACAATAAAATTTAAATGCAAGACGGATGAACATTTTGAACTCACAAATGTTTTCTACATACCACAGTTAACGACCAACATCATAAGTGTTGGGCAGTTGGACGAAAGTGGTTGCCAAGTGTTGATAGACAGTGGAATCCTGCAGATTCGAGATAAATTACACAGGTTATTAGCTCGAGTCAAGTGCTCACCAAGTCGACTGTATAAGCTCCATCTCGACACTATTCAATCAACTTGCTTCTCTCTCGGACATTCAAAAAATACTTGGTGGTGGCACTCTAGATACGGTCATCTTAATCTCTAAGCATTACGGATGTTAGCTCGGCATGAGATGGTTCGAGGCCTACCTAAGGTTGAACAGGTTAGTCAAATCTGCAATGAGTGTCTTGCCGGAAAACAGCGAAGAACACCTTTCTCGGATCATTCTAAGAATCGTGCGGAACACCTCCTTAATTTGGTCCACGGCGACCTCTGTGGACCGATATCTCCGGCGACACCAAGCGGAAACAAATACTTTCTGCTTCTCGTGGACGACAAGAGTCGTTACATGTGGCTTAGTCTACTTGCAAGTAAAGATCAAGCCCCAAAGGCCATCAAGCGATTTCAAGCAATGGTGGAGGTTGAATCGCGGGGAGAAGCCGAAAGTCTTGCCGGACGGATCGTGGGGGAGTTCAACCTCACTCGATGTTTTGGGAATATTGTAGTGAAAATGGTATTCAGAGGCAACTAACAGCCCCATATTCTCCACAACAGAACGGGGTAGTGGAACGCCGCAATCAAACAAAGTGGTATCTATGGCACGGAGCATGATGAAGGGAAAAAATCTTCCAGGAATTTTTTAGGGAGAAGCCGTATCAAAAGCAGTCTTTATTCTTAATCGATCTCCAACTCAAAGTGTAAGAAACATGACGTCGTATGAGGCGTGATATGGCAGGAAACCTGCAGTTCACTTTTTCCGAATTTTCGGTTGTGTGGCACATGTAAAAAGAGTGAAACCCAACCTTACAAAATTGGAGGATCGAAGCACACCAATGATTTTCGTTGGATATGAGATCGGATCTAAAGCTTATCATGTATATGATCCCGTAACAAAACGAGTCCACATATCACGGGATGTCATTTTTTATGAGGAATCAAAATAGACTTGGGCCAGCAGTGACAATCAAGGTATGACACTTTGTGATGAATCATACTGTTCCGATCGGATTAATATGCAGACTCCAACAAACCAAGGAATTCCAAACGAAAATCATGGTGAAACACCAACACCAAATATGGTCGATGATACAACTGCGACTCCACCATCAACACCCAAAGAAATTCAGCAGCCAATAGAATTCACATCCCCTCCATTCAACATAGATACAATGTTTGATGCGGACCATAACGATGTCCCACTTCGTTTCCGCAGCGTCAAAAACACCATCGGCTCACACAAAGCTCCTGGAAAAGCACTGCGTGAAACAGCCTCAACAACGGAGGAATTGTTGTTTACTACCGACGAAGAACCAACAACCGTAAACGAGGCGACAGTACCCATGTTGGCGCCAGCAATGAATGAAGAGATGCAATCAATTGAAGACAACAAAACTTGGGAACTCACGGATCTTCCCATTGGGACCGAAATGGGTCTTCAAGGTGAAAAGAGATGAACGTGGTACTATTGTCCGATATAAGGCTCGCTTAGTAGCAAAGGGCCGTACGACAACGTAAAGGGATTGATTTCGATGAAGTATATGCACTTGTTGCTCGAATGGAATCAAAAAGGTTGCTTCTAGCAGCGGCTGTAAATGAGAGATGGGAAGTTCATCATATGGATGTTAAGACCGCCTTCCTGAATGGTGAATTAACGGAAGAGGTCTATGTCAACCAACCACCTGGTTTTGTTCGAAAGAACCATGAACATAAGGTACTGAGGCTACATAAAGCACTCTACGGATTACGCCAAGCACCTAGAGCTTGGAACTCTAAACTTGATGACAGCTTAGGAAAACTTAGTTTTCAGCGAAGCATCTCTGAACATGCTAT
Organism: Cynanchum wilfordii; assembly: GCA_025388415.1. Lineage (NCBI taxonomy): Eukaryota > Viridiplantae > Streptophyta > Magnoliopsida > Gentianales > Apocynaceae > Cynanchum > Cynanchum wilfordii. The sequence goes on from JAHSUH010002652.1 coordinate 886,464, forward strand.
GTACGGACGTGGCAGCAAGGAAACAAGCTTATTGGTTGGAGTATATGTAGATGACCTCATTATCACGGGATCAACCAAGGCTGAAATTTTAAATTTCAAGGAGGAGATGCGGAAAATATTCAAAATGAGCGACCTTGGGCTTCTAATCTATTATCTTGGCATTGAAGTTCATCAACGCTCAATTGGGATTGATATAAATCAATGTGCATATGCAAAGAAAATCCTAGAACACACTGGGATGATCAATCGCAATTCATGCCAAATTCGATGGAACCTCTGAAACTACGGAAAAAGAGTAAAACTCCTCCTGGTTGATGCAACCGACTATCGCGAGTGTGATAGGCAGACTTCGATACTTGACAAATACTCGTCCCGGATATAACATTCGATGTAGGGTATTTGAGCAGATTTATGGAGGAACCACATGAAGAACACTTCACCGCATTAAAATATCTGCGCGTTACATTCGCGGGACTACGAATCGTGGGCTATCGTTTTTCAAGTTGTAATGAGAAACGGTAACCCGATAGGGTATAGTGACAATGATATGGCTGGCGACATGGATGATCGCAAGAGTACCACGGGTGTATCATTTTTTTTGGGTCAAAGTCCAGTCAGTTGGCAATCTCAAAAACAAAAGGTAGTTGCATTATCATCATGTGAAGTGAATATATCGTTGCTACTCTTGCAGCATGTTAAGGAATATGGTTAACAAGACTACTTGGTGATATAACTGGAGGTAAAACATAAGTTTTTATGTTGAAAGTTGACAACAAATCAGCCATATCTCTTTGCAAAAATCCAAGTACTCCATGACAGGAGTAAACACATTGATACTCAATATCATTTCATTCGAAATTGTATTAAGGACGAGAAGATGAATGTAGAGTTCGTGGGAACAGGAGAACAGTTATCGGACATCCTCACAAAACCTCTTGGACGCGTGAGATTCCAAGAGTTGCGTGAGAAGATCGGTGTTGTTGAAGTACAATCAAGACATCGGAATTAAGGGGGAGAATGTTAGCGTTGTTAATTCCGATGAATTATTCTTTGTTTTCGGAATAAGTTTTACCGAGTTTTTAGGCATGATTTAGTTATGGCTTAAACATAGGAACTGCATGAGTCACTTATAGCTTAAATATAGGAATTGTTGTTTTCTATTTTTAGTAAAGGGTGAGGGTACTTTTGCATTATAAATAAGCTAAACCAGAAAGCTGGTAAACGTATCTATTGCTCAATTCAATAAGATTTCTTCTCTAAATCTTTACTTCATCACTATTTCCAGTTTGTGTGACTTGAGGTTGAAATCTACATAGCAGAGCTATTCAAGCTAACAGAAGTTTCATATCTTTGAAAACATTAAATGTTACTTTTTCATCGTGAACTCTCATAGTAAGCTCTCCCTTTTGTACATCAATTAATGTTTTTCCCATAGCAAGGAATGGTCTCCCCAAAATAATAGGCACATATCTATCTGCCCCATAATCAAGTACAATAAAATCAACAAGAAAAATGAACTTTCCTACCTTTACCAAAGCACATCTTCAATTTTTCCATCGGGTTGAGCAAGAGATCTAACCGCCAATTGAAGTGTAACTATTGTAGGTCGGACTTCTCCAATTCCCAATTTCCCGAAAATAGACATAGGTATTAAATTAATACTTGCACCTAAATCACATAAAGCCATACCACAATAAGAATCATTAATTGAACAAGGAATATTAAAACTCTCTGGATCTTTCATCTTTGGAGGTAATTTGTTTTGTAAATAGGAGCTGCATTCCTTAGTGAGTGCCACAGTTTCGAACTCCCCCAATCTACGTCTCTTTGAAAAGATGTCTTTCATGAATTTAAAATAGTTTGACATTTGTTCAAGTGCCTCAACAAGTGGAATGTCGATGTGCAGCTGTTTCAAAATATCCAGGAACTTTTTGAACCGCATATCCTGCTTTTTCTGCTCAAATCTCTGTGGAAAAGGTAACTGCTGAAATTTTAAGCTCACTAGAGTGCGATGCTGCGGCGATGTTACGAGTAATGTTGTAGCATCGGAATCGGCAGTAGACTTCTGCTCATTAGAATTCCTTTTTTCGTTCGAAATTTTCTCCCTGTTTTGGATATGAAGAGTGCTCTATTTTCTGCTTGATTTTTCTACAGGACTTCCAAGTACTTTCCCACTTCTTAAAGTCGCAGCTTTGCCTTGAGGATATGTAGGTTTTGCAGGTGCAGATGAAATGTTATAACCAATTCCTTGGTTACTCCATGAAAAATTCGGATGTTGCCCCCAAGTTGGATTATAAGTGTTAGAACTTAGACCACTTCGATTTTGATTTCCCATGTAACACACTGAAGCGGGATTAAATGGACAGTTTTGAAAAGCATGTCCCTCACTACAATAAACACAAGAAATCTCTTCCATTTGACTTATATTCGGAGGACTTGACTGTTGTCCAACTTGTTGTCCCATATTCGTATTTTTCAATGTGTTGGATATTGAAGAAACTTGGGCTGCCAAAGAATTAATAGCATCCAATTCAAGTACCCCAACCACTTTTCTTCTTGTTGAGACTCTTGTAGTAGGCCACTGGTAATTGTTGATAGCAATTCTTTCAATAATCTCATAAGCCTCATTGTAAGATTTAGCAAGTAACGCTCCATTAGCTGAAGCATCCACGATCATTCTAGTCCGAGCATTCAATCCGTTATAGAAAGTCTCCATTTGAATACAATGTGGTATTCCATGATGAGGACACTTCCTTAACAGATATTTGAATCTTTCCCATGCTTCATATGGTGATTCCTCGTCCATTTGTTGGAATGATGTAATTTCATTGCGAAGCTTGGCATTCTTCGTAGAAGGAAAATACTTCATCAAGAATTTTTCTGTTAATTGTTGTCAAGTAGTGATAGAAGCTGGAGGCAAAGAATTTAACCAAGCCCTAGCTTTATCCCTTAAAGAGTAGGGAAATAATTTCAACTTCAAAACGTCTTCACCAACCCCGGGCATTTTAAAACAATCACCGACTTCCGTAAATAACCGAAGATGGAGATGGGGATCATCGGAAGGTAACCCACTGAACTGCCCAACATTTTGTAGCATCCGAAACATCACTAGTTTTAACTCAAACCGAGGTGCTTGAATTTTTGGCCTCTCAATACCCGGATTAAGCTCCTCGAAAAGAGGATTGGCATACTGTCGGATGTTATGATCTCTGTTATCGGCCATAATCACTTGATTTTGAACACCATCCCTTTGCTCTTGATGATTACCAACATGACAATCCATTTCCGCTGCCTCTTGTCTAGATAATCGTTGTGCTCTTCTTCTTGCTCGAAAAATTCGTTCAATTTTTAGATCTGTAGGTAATAATTCAAGATTTCTAGGCCTTTGGTTCGTGTTCATACACAAACAAAATTACCTGTAAAAACCACAAATTAACAAAATAAGATAAAGGAAATTAGAATGAACCAAATTGCAAAGTAATCAATTCCACAATAAAAGATTTCTATAGTCCCCGGCAACGGCGCCAAAAACTTGTAGAGTAAAATATAACACGGAGTGCAAGTGTATACTATCAACAAGTAATATAGTACTAAGTACCATATATCGATTCCACAGGAACTATGTGAATGCACTTTACGGTGAAACTAAGTGATGCAAACGATTCAAAAGAACTAAAATAAAATTGAGAGAGTTTTTACTAACTAATGGAAAACTATTAACTAAATAACTAATAAAACTAATTTACTAATTAATTAAAGGGCAGTACTTAACCTACTGGAAAAAAAAAACAGAAAATAACAGTGGAAGGTCTCAATATGATGTGACAAAACTAGATTAATTCTTCCCCTAGTATGCAGAAAATTGTTAATGCTATAGCAATGCCGTGACGATGTTGTAGCATCAGAATATTTTACCAGTCCAGAATTTTACAGCACATGGATTTCTCTCGAACTCACCATGATCTCACCATGATTTCTATTCCTCACATCAAATTACATATCTCTATGCTAACTCAATTCTCAGAATGCAGTGAATGGCTCAATTCCTAAAGGACTATGTGTGGTAGTGATATATCTCTATATCTTTCCAATTTTGAATTAAAATTCACCAAATTAATTCAAGCACACACCATTCAAATGCTAAGTCTATTAACCCCAATCCTCTCAAATCTGAAAATTAACTCTACTGCTGAACATAGATAATTTATCAATATCAACAATGAAATTAAAACACATATGAATGAATAAAAATCTTCCCTTTAGCATAAACAGCAAATAAAACAAAAATTCAAACTAGGGTTTGAATCAATCTAGTTTAATAAAATTCAGCCCATCATCATATGTTCAAAATTACCCAAATAATAATAAATCATAATCTAAAATTCAAGAACGAATTACAAAGAAATCAAGAATTAAAGGAAGAAATCGAAAGCAAACTAATGTCTTAATCTGAGGGCTTCGTTCTGTAATTCCCTTGTTTTTGGCTCCTCAACTCACGAACATGGGTCTTCAAGAATTCTCCAAGAGCTTCCTTTTCTTTACAATTTTTCGATTTGAATTTTCTTTTTTCGTGATCCTTGTCGTCAATTCCACAATTTCTCATGAAATTGAAAATCTTCTAAATTGGATTTTAGCATTCAGAGAATTGAATTACAGAGACTTCCCTTACCGTCCGTCCCCGTCTAACTTCCAAAAAGTCAGTTTATGGGCCTTAACCTTGACCCATTAAACCTGTATTTTTTAGCCCAACTTATTCTCTTCAAAATAATTTTTCAATCTCCAATTCTTCAAATAATTCCTAGCAAAAATCAAAGAAAAGTAATTGTCAAGGGTTCGTCCACAATTATATGAAAATAGAGACATATTTAATAAAAATCATCACATATCACTTAATTTTTGAATAAATCATAAGTATAGAAGTATAAAAATAACTCTACAAAATAGAGTTATCATATATGCATTTTTTTTTTTTTTTCTTAAGTATCCGGTATCTGAATTCATACGGGCCGACTAATCTGAATTCGGTCTGCGGCGCTAACCACCTCAAAGAATTCGAAACCTCGACCATCTACTATGATGAGAAGCTTTTAGGAGTCCGTTTATCAACTCCCCCAAGTTGGTGGGTTTTCATAGATGAATCTTTGCTTTTGGGATAATATATATTAACTAGCAGCAAAAACTTCTTTAATTGAAAATTTATTGAAAACTTTTCACAATCATTAAACTCACAAGTTCAATTAAGTACAACTAACTATATACATAACACTAAAATTTAAAAAAAGTTTGGTAAAAGTTCAATGCTAGATAATTTATTCATTTCTTGTGAATTTACAATGATACCCTTTATGAGGGAAGAGCATTATAGGTTTGTGGGCTATACTTAAGGATTGAACTTGGGTAAATAGAGATACGAGTTTGATCTTGCACTTCATGTATAATCGTCATTTAAAATTTTGAGTTAGAGTTTATCTCCCTAAAGAATTATTCAACTCGAATGATGATTAATTAGTTTAAATATAGATATAACTTGAAATATCGTACATAAATGAGACTCATTTCGGACGCCTTATACTATAAATAAATAAAAGAATTTGCTTAAGTCATAATCTCTACTTGTAAATTATGGCCAATACCGGGTATATAAGCAGTGATTTCAAATCCAGAGGTTAATCGTACTCCGGCAACTTTACGTAAGGTAGAGTTTGGTTTTTTGGGGGTGATAGTGGAAAAGTTGACAGATAAGCCACCTTTACTGCCACTCTACGGAACCATACATGAGATTTTCACCTCATACGACTCCTCGTTCAATTCTTTCGAAATCATTAGATCCCTTTCCGCGTTCGAGAATCCCCTCCCTTCTTCCACTCCGTCCCAAAGAGTAACTAGGACCAATTTAGTCACGTTTTCATGTTCCAATGGAACACTTTCCATTTTTGATTATTCTCAAAGGAGAAGATTATTCTTTTTAACAAACATATGAGATCCAATCACGATCTTATACTAAGAACAAGAGATCTTTGCCCCTCGGTCTTCGAGAATCGGAAAGATCCTTTTAATTTGTTCATTTGGAATCTCGATTCTTCTACTTCATTTTTATTTAATATTTTTCTTCTACATATGCCCAAAAAAAAAAAAAAGACAAATTTTTCCACACAAGACTGTTTTTAGTTATTTCTAATATTCTGCAATAATTTTAAATATATAGTCATATTAATTAGTTGAGATTTTCATACATTTGTTGAAAATTATAATCATATTAAAAAAAATTATTCTATTAATTAGTGTACAATAATTGGCATTTGGATTTTTATTTATTTATATTTATAAAATAGCTGAAGAGTTTGAAGAACTTCCACAGAGTAATTACCGGCAAAATATATGGAATATTGGTGGCTTAAATTTCCTACAAACAAGATTTATTTTGGAGAATTTTTATATATTATTATCTATATCTATATCTATCTATGTAATATAATATATATATATATATATATATATATGAAAAATCAATAGATTTCCCCCTAATATTCATATATTTTAAACAATTTTTTTCAATAGTAAATGGCATATATAATGGACAAATATATTTTATCCCTCTTTTCATAAAATTTATTTTTTAAAAAATTCAATATTAACCTATCTCAAATAATAAATTTTATGATCGAATAAATTAAATATATCTGTCTGTTATATATTTATTGATAATAAATATAAAAAACATTATCAATGATCCAAAAATTAAGGATTAAATACACTGATTTTCTAGAATATATAACTTAATCACTATAAGTACTAGAGCCAGATCATTTAATAATAATAATAATAAACAATTAATTTAATTAATCCCATAATTGTTAAATTAGTTATTATTTATTAACTCAATAGTTGTTAATAACTTCATTACTATATTTTGTTTTTTTTTAAAAAAAAAAATGAAATTATAAACAAAATTTTATTTTTCTAAATAATTATAAATATTTTTAATATTACTTTTAGACAAATTTATAATTTTTATAAAATTAAAGATTAATCCAAGACTTAAAAGATTTAGGACCATATTACTAAACTCATTAGTTAAATATTTTGTGCTTTCTTTTACAATTGTAATGTGAACTTGTAAAAAAATTGTGATACCCTGTCTTACATCGTTATCATAAGTGAATGTGTAATGATATATAAGAATACGTCTAAGTATTCATAGTCAACTCGAGTATATTTTTTATACAGTGATGACAATACCAAGTAGTTGACCATGAGTAATGTTAGATCCATAGTCGCGACACGAATTTGCGGATCTAGGTCGTGACAAAAATTCTTCTTGCTAGTTTGAACCACATTTATGTAAACTGATACATATCTTATTTTTATCAATCTTATCGAAAATGTTAATTACTATTATTAAAAACAATTGAGGGAAAAAAAAATGAAGTTAATGGCTATTAAACAGTATGTCTGCAAAAAGTTAGGGGAGAAAAACATATAAGAGAGAAGAGACAGAAAGGGACAGAAAAAAAATGAACAAAAAAAAAAAAGGGAAACTATTTTTCTCCCCCTTTTCTTTCTCTTTGTTCTCTCCAGACTTTCATTTCACCCTCCATATTGACGACATTGGTTTTTCTGAAACAGTAAAACAATTTCAGGTACATTTCTTTTTTTTTTTTTTTTTTTTTTCTTGTGCCACATGCTTTTTCTCATGAGATCTCTACAATTCTATAATTTTTTTAGTTCTTTGCTTTAATTAATCATTTGCTTATCATCAAAATGATCCCATTTTTTTTAATTAATCTTTAGTTCCAAATAATTCTGATTCTTTAAAGAAAGAGGAACCCATTTTCGTGCTTATATGTCTTTTATGTTTTATATGTATGTGTATATGTGTGTATGTGTGTGTGCATGCATAGAAAGATTTTAAATTCCACGTCCATATCGATATTTGCATAAGCCCAGATGAATATTAGTTGATATGAAGATCTGGGTTGTGGAAAAAAATTTGATCTTTCTTGGCGTTTTCTTATTGTGCAGAAATTCTTGGCTCCAATTTTTGTACAGCATTGATGATATATATATATATATATATATGTAAATGTATTGAAATAGAAGACATCTTTGTTGAGAGATATTGGGGGTGGATTTGATTGGCTGGAGTGAAGATTTTGATTCCAGGATTGGATTTGTGAAGCGCATACACCGAGGTATCTGTTCCCCTTTCCCCTTTTGTTTGTTTGTTTTGATTCACGCCTCAATCGAACTTTGAAGAACAAATATCAAATTTTGATGCTATGTTTCATCTTTTCAAAATCAGAATTGGCTTTATTTGGACTCTTTGTGTATTGTAATGAGATTCTGTATGTAACTATGTTGTCTTGTTCAGTCTTTTTCTATTTTTATTTTTTTATATTTTTTATCACAGATATCATTCTTGATATGATTGTTTTCCCCTCTCTCTCTCTCTGTTTTTCCAGTAGTGGTGATTAACATTTTCTTCAATTCATTTTTTCTTCTTCTAGGTGTATATTCATTGGTGTAAAAGTTCTTCTTTTGTTGTGCTTCTGGATCTAAATGTTTATATAATCTCAGAGGTGGAAAATTGACAAGAACTTTGGAAAACAGTATATAGAAATTATACATGTGCTGATGTGAAATTTATCAGTTTCAAACTTTTGGATATCAAGAAGGAATTTATATTGTAGTTTTCTTGCCAAATGTCAAAGACTTCTACTCAACGAGGGGACCAATCATCACCTTCTCAGAGTAATAGGTAAGCGCTACCTTCAAAACTGCATTTCTCAAAATGTTGCAATTTTAGACCCTTTTCATGGTAGGCAATCAGAACTCAGTTTCTAAGTTATAATCCAAATTGCTTATATCCCATTTTCTAGATCTTAAACAAAATGTAAGCAGGTGATGTTAGTGTTTCAATAATATATATATTTGTATTTTTTATTTGCTCATCAAAAGTTTGTTAGATCTATATATATTGGTTTTAGTTGATTCATGAAGTTTTCTAATGTCCAGAAAATCAAATGGAAAGAAAGACATGGACGATCCAGAAAAGACAATGGCTAGAGTTGCTCAATTTATTGAGCAACTACACACCAACAAATCCTCACCGCCAGAGAAAGAGCTTATTACAGCACGCTTGCTGGGCATTGCAAAATCTAGAAAGGAAGCCCGATTTCTTATTGGTTCACATGGTCAAGCAATGCCATTGTTCATATCAATTCTGAGAACTGGCACTCTTACAGCAAAGCTCAATGTTGCTTCCACTTTAAGTGTTTTGTGTAGAGATGAAGATTTGCGAGTTAAAGTGCTCCTAGGTGGTTGTATTCCGCCTTTACTATCAATGTTGAAATCAGTATCAGTTGAGGCAAGGAAGGTAGCTGCTGAGGCAATACAGGCTGTATCCTCTGGTGGACTTTCAGATGATCATGTCGGCATGAAAATATTTGTTACAGAAGGTGTAGTTCCTACCTTGTGGGAGCAGCTAAATCCAAAAAGCAAGCAGGACAAGACGGTAGAAGCATTTATTACAGGGGCTCTGCGAAATCTATGTGGTGATAAAGATGGTTACTGGGCAGCCACACTTGAGGCTGGTGGAGTGGATATCATTGTGGAACTTCTTTCCTCAGACAATCCTACAGCACAGTCAAATGCAGCATCTCTATTGGCCCGTCTCATTTTTGCTTTCAGTGATAGCATTCCTAAAATTATTGATTCCAAAGCAATCAATGCTTTACTCACACTCCTGCATGAGCAGAATGATGTTTCTGTATGTGCTAGTGCAGCTGATGCCTTACAGGCTCTTTCTTCAAAATCAGAAAAAGCTAGGAAATGTATTGTTGATGCTGGTGGAGTATCAATACTTATTGGAGCTATAGTTGCCCCTTCTAAGGAAGGGATGCATGGTGAAGGAGGTCAAGAACTTCAGAGACATGCTACCCAAGCTTTAGTTTACATACATGGTGGAATGTCCATTCTAATTCTTTATCTTGGAGAGCTTTCCCAGTCTCCCCGATTGGCTGCCCCAGTGCCTGATATAATTGGAGCTCTTGCTTATACTCTGATGGTCTTTGAGCAAAGTTCTGAAGAAGATGTATTTGATGCACCTGCTATTGAAAATATTTTGATAATGCTTTTAAAGCCGCGGGATAATAAAATGATCCAAGAGCGCATCCTTGAGGCAATGGCTAGCTTGTATAGCAATGTACATCTGTCAAAGACAACCAAAGAATCAGAAGCAAAGAAGGTGTTAGTTGGGCTTACAACCTTATCTTCTGGTGATTCCCTAGAATATTTGATTCTAGCTCTGATACAGTGCTGTAATGGCGTGAGTGTCTGGGAAGCTATAGGAAAAAGAGAAGGAATTCAGTTACTAATATCATTTTTGGGTTTATCTAGTGAACATCATCAAGAATATGCTGTTCAGATGCTTGCTATCCTCACTGACCAGGTTGATGATAGCAAGTGGGCAATCACTGCTGCTGGTGGAATTCCACCTCTTGTTCATATATTAGAAGTGGGGTCTCAAAAGGCTAAGGAAGATGCTGCATATGTCCTATGGAATTTGTGCTCTCACAGTGAAGAAATTCGTGCCTGTGTTGAAAGTGCTGGAGCTGTCCCAGCTTTGCTATGGCTTCTAAAGAGTGGTGGACCTAAAGGGCAGGTAGCTTCTGCTAAGGCCTTAGCAAAGCTTATTACAATAGCTGATTCGGCCACCATAAATCAATTGTTGGCTCTGCTGTTGGGCAACTCTCCAAAGTCAAAGGACCATATCATCAAAGTTTTGGGCCATGTTCTTTCTAGGGCATCACAGAATGACCTTGTGCGAAGTGGTGGTGCTGCTAATAAGGGCCTTAAATCACTTGTTCAGGTTCTAAATTCTTCAGATGAGAAAACCCAAGAGTATGCAGCATCCGTTCTAGCTGATTTATTCAGTAATCGTCCTGATATTTGTGATAGTCTGGAAACAGATGATTTTGTGAATCCTTGTATGAAGCTGTTGACTAGCAATACTCAAGGTATTGCTACACAATCAGCACGTGCTTTAGGTGCTCTTTCTAGACCAACCAAGAGCAAGGGATTGAGTCAAAAATCTTATATTGCTGAAGGGGATGTCAAGCCTTTGATTAAGTTGGCGAAAACATCATCTATTGATTCTGCAGAGACTGCTGTGGCTGCACTGGCCAATTTATTAGTGGATCCTCAGGTAGCTGCTGAGGCATTAGCAGAAGATGTTGTTTCAGCTTTGACAAGAGTCTTGGGAGAAGGATCAATAGAAGGGAAGAAACATGCTTCACGTGCCCTTAACCAATTATTAAGACACTTTCCAATAGGTGATGTACTCACTGATAGTGCTCAGTGCCGATTTGCTGTTCTCTCAATTCTTGAATCCTTAAATGAGATGGACTTGGATGGGAATGATGCTGCTGATGCTTTGGATGTTATTGCAAGATTGGCCAGAACAAAACAAGGGGTCAACTCCACTTACAAACTCTGGTCTGCTTTAGCTGAAGTTCCTTCAAGCTTGGTGCCCCTGGTGCGCTGCCTCTGTGAAGGACCACCCCAGATACAAGACAAGTCAATAGAAATCCTCTCTAGGCTTTGCGGAGAGGAAGCAGCAGTTGTAGGTGATGCTTTGATGTCAAGATCAAACTCCATTGGTGCATTGGCTAATAGGATAGTAAACTCTACCAACCTGGAAGTAGGAGTTGGTGGAACAGCATTGCTTGTTTCTGCTGCTAAAGAACACCGACTCGAATCAATGGATTTGCTTGATAAGTCAGGATACTTGAAAGCCCTCGTATATTCTCTAGTAGAGATGATCAAACAAAATTCTAGCCTTAGCTCTCTAGATGCTGAGGTTAGGACCAGTAGAGGGTTCCTTGACAGAACTCCTACTTTTCATGAAAGAAATGAGTTTGACATTCCTGATCCAGCAACTGTATTGGGAAGTACTGTTGCCCTATGGCTGCTTTCAGTAATATCTTCCTATAATGCAAAAAACAAACTAACAGTAGTTGAGGCTGGGGGAGTTGAGGCACTTTTTGACAAGCTTGCAAGTCATACTTCTAAATCACTGGTATGCTTCTGTTTCTCATTGATACTCAATTGTGTTGACTTATCATCTTGAATGTTTCTCTTAAGTTGGAAGAAATCTAAGTATGATAGGTTATTCTTGAGATGTATTTGGTTTTCATGCATCATTTCTATATAGCTATATTTTGAAAACCTTTTTGTTAATTGATTTGAAATTAACAGAATTTTAGTTGATTATTCTCTTTGAAGTTTTAACGTATGGAGTTCTTTCGATTCTTCCACTACTGAACTTATCCTTTTGTTTCATCACCGTAGCTGCAAGTTCTTCTGTTACTGAATTAGATAAATTGCTCCATTGCAGGCTGAGTTTGATGATACTGAGGGCATATGGGTTTGTGGCTTGCTTTTGGCCATATTATTTCAGGATGTTGGGATTGTATTATCACCTGCAGCCATGCAATTTATTCCACCACTTTCACTTCTGCTTGAGTCAGATGAAGTAATTGATCAATTTTTTACTGCACAGGCAATTGCTAGTCTTGTTTCTCATGGAAAAGAGAGAATAAATCTTGCAGTTGCAAATTCAGGTGCAGTTTCTGGGTTAGTAGCCCTAATTGGTCGCATAGAATCTGATATGCCTAACCTTGTTGCTCTATGTGAAGAATTTTCTTTGGTTAGGAAACCTGATGAGGTTGTCCTAAACTGCGTCTTTGAGATTGAAGAAGTAAGAATTGGTTCCATTGCGCGCAAGATTATTCCCCTGTTGGTAGATCTATTGAGACCAATACCTGAAAGACCTGGTGCACCTCCCATTTCTGTACGTCTTTTGACTCGAATTGCTGATGGGAATGATGCAAATAAATTAGCTATGGCTGAAGCTGGAATTTTGGATGCACTTAGTAAATATTTATCTCTGAGTCCGCAGGACTTGACTGAGGCGACTATATCTGAATTGTTGAGGTTATTATTCAGTTATTCAGATATTCTTCAGTATGAAGCAGCACTCAATTGTGCCCACCAACTTATTGCAGTTCTTCACTTGGGATCAAGAAATGCTAGATTGAGTGCTGCTTGGGCTTTGGATGAACTTTTTGATGCCGAGAACATAAGAGATTCTGAAGCATCCACGCAAGCTGTTCAACCATTGGTGGACATGCTGGGTTCCACTTCAAGGGCTGAGCAACATGCAGCTCTTAGTGCTTTGACTAAATTGACTACAGAAAATAATTCAAAGGCAGTTCTACTGGCTGAGGCAGAAGGAAATCCTCTTAACAATCTGAAAGAAATTATTTCCACTTCCTCCTCTTTGGATTTTAAGAGTAATGCTGCAAAACTTTGCATTATTCTTTTTAGTAATTCAAAAGTCAGAGAAATGCCAGTTGCAGCAGAATTCGTAGAGCCCCTGATATTGTTGATGCAATCCAGATCTGAGAAAGCTGTCGAATCTGGCATATGTGCCTTTGAAAAGTTATTGGATGATGAACAACTTGTGGAAATTGCTTCAGCTTGTGACATTGTGGAACTTCTTGTTCATCTTGTTTCAGGAACAAACCATCGTCTAATTGAAGCAAGCATTGGTGTCCTCATTAAATTAGGAAAAGACCGAACTCCTCGCAAGTTGGACATGGTCAAAGCAGGCATCATAGAAAACTGCCTTGAGCTACTGCCTTCAGCACCCATTTCCCTGTGCTCAGCAATTGCAGAACTTTTCCGCATATTGACAAACAGTAGTGCAATTTCAAAAAGCCCTGCTGCTGGAAAAATTGTGGAACCACTGTTCTTGCTATTGCTTAGATCAGATTTCAGTTTACGGGGACAACACAGTGCTCTGCAAGCACTAGTTAATATATTAGAGAAACCACAAAGCCTTTCAACCTTAAGACTTACACCCAGCCAAATTATCGAGCCTCTGATTACATTTTTGGAATCCCCATCTCAGGCTGTACAACAGCTTGGGACAGAATTACTCTCCTTTTTGTTGGAACAAGAACATTTTAAGCAAGATATAACAACAAAAAATGCTATTGTGCCTCTTGTACAGCTTGCAGGAATAGGAATACTAGCCTTACAGCAAACAGCAATAAAAGCATTAGAGAGTATCTCCTTAAGCTGGCCAAAGGCAGTTGCTGAGGCTGGAGGAATTTTTGAGCTTGCGAAGGTTATTACTCAAGATGAGCCTGAACCAAATGATGCAATCTTGGAATCTGCTGCTCTGGTTCTCTCTAATCTTCTACGTTTCGATGCTGATTATTACTTTAAAGTTCCAATTGATGTTCTTGTTAAGATGTTGAACTCTGTTGAAGAAAGCACTGTTACAGTTGCACTTAATGCACTGCTTGTTCAAGAAAAGACTGATGCTGCAAGTGCTGAATTGATGGTGGAAGCTGGTGCAGTCGATGCTCTACTAGATCTCTTGAGGTCTCATCAATGTGAAGAGTCTTCAGGAAGACTACTGGAGGCTTTATTTAATAATGTGCGAGTACGAGAAATGAGGATATCTAAATATGCAATAGCACCTCTGGCCCAATATCTGCTAGACCCACAAACTCAATCACAGTCTAGTAAACTTCTTGCAGCTCTAGCTCTTGGCGACCTCTCGCAGCATGAAGGACTTGCTCGTGCCAGTGATGCTATCAATGCCTGCCGAGCATTGATAAGCTTGCTGGAAGATCAACCAACAGATGAACTGACAATGGTGGCAGTTTGTGCTCTGCAAAACTTTGTCATGCGCAGTAGAACCAATAGGAGAGCTGTTGCTGAAGCTGGGGGTGTATTGGTAATCCAGGAGCTACTATTGTCTTCTAATTCAGATATTGTAGCACAAGCAGCTCTGCTTATCAAATTTCTATTTTCAAATCATACACTTCAAGAATACGTATCAAACGAGCTCATCAGATCATTGACAGGTGAGTTACTGTTACAACTTTATTCTTTCTTTGCTTTCTGATTTTTAGACTTACAAGATCTAAGTATGAACAGAACAATTAAACTCAATCAGTTGGGGAAAGTAATATAGTATGTCATCACTAGATAACCATGGGCTCTTGAGGCACAATCATTATATTTAGGGTGTTATTAACTCGATGACCAAAAGAATGTAATTTTTCAGTTGAGCTTAAGAAACAGAGATAAATACCTCAATTATCAGCCTGGACCTTCCCCTATGTCATTTTGATTTCCATGCTTATATATATATATTTTTCCCCTTTCCCCATTTTATGTAGCTTCTTCTTATGTGTTCTGCAACCTTGTACTATGCAGCTGCACTGGAGAAAGAACTATGGTCCTCAGAAGTTATAAATGAAGAGGTGTTGAAGACCATTAATGTCATATTTGCCAATTTTCCTAAACTCCATATTTCTGAAGCGGCTACATTATGTATCCCACATCTAATTTCAGCACTGAAGTCTGAAAATGAAGCTGCACAAGAGTCTGCACTGAACATCTTGTTTGTGCTAAGACATTCCTGGACTACTATGCCTGCGGATGTATCAAAATCGCAGTCAATAGTTGCTGCTGAAGCCATCCCTGTTTTGCAAAAACTAATGAAAACTTGCCCACCAAGTTTCCATGAGAAAGCAGACAACCTGTTACATAGTTTGCCAGGTTGTTTAACTGTTACCATTGTACGCGCAAACAACCTAAAGCAAGTCATGGGGGGCACAAATGCCTTTTGTCGATTAACTATAGGAAATGGTCCAGCACGTCAAACCAAGGTAATATCATTTTTCATTTTTCATTGTACATGTTTTTTGTGTTCGTGGCCATGATCAATGGATCCTTAACCTAATTTTCATGAAACCTTTTCTGTTTCTAGACAATCTTTGTATAGTAATCATACGAAGTGATTGATTTTCTTCTACGCGGTCAGGTGCTCCAAGAATGCAAGTTTCTCTATAACTCTGGCATTTAGTTGGACGTATAACTTGAATAAATTATTGTTATTTGTGACTGTATTTATCTTGATTTATGTGATTAAACTCTTTCAGTACTAATCCTGGTGTTCTTTCTTATCTCAGATAGTGAGTCACAATACATCACCTGAATGGAACGAAGGGTTTACTTGGGCCTTTGATGTACCACCTAGAGGACAAAAGTTACACATATTGTGTAGAAACAAAAGCACTTTTGGAAAGGTAAAAGTCTTCACTTAATATATTATGTATCCATTTCTTGTTGCTTTGATGAAATTAATGGTTCCTTATTTACTTTTCACCTGATTTAAGAATAATAATGTTCAAATGATTGTATTGGTATTTTTCAGACAACTCTTGGTAGAGTCACAATTCAAATTGACAAAGTTGTGAGTGAAGGGACATACAGTGGTGAATTTAGTTTAAGTCAAGATGGAAACAACAAAGACAGCTCTTCTCGGACGCTTGACATTGAGATTATTTGGTCCAATAGGACATCAGATGAAGCCTCTTGAACAAACAATCTCAGGATAAATCTCTGTGAACGGATGAGGCAAACTTTGGAACAAGGTTTCTAACAAAACCGTTATCCTGCATCCGAGGAATAATTATGTGCCTATTCCTCCTCATGGTATGTATCTACTAGAAGTCTGTTTCTGTTTCTCATTTTAGAAAAGATAAGCCATGCAATGTGAAATTATAAATAATTGAAAAATATTGCAGAGTCGGAGCAGGAGCAGGAGCAGGAGCAGGAGCAGGGAGAATGGAGCAGCGACATGGAAAATCAAAAGCTGTGAAAGCATTTTCCTGGTGTAAATACTAGATGATGGTGCAGTATGTATCTGCAAATTAAGAAAGAATAAATCTTTTGGGGCTGCAGGTACTCTTTTACCAATGCCAAAAGTTTGCTCCTTTATTCCAACTGAATAGGCTGTAAATGGAAGAAAGCAATGTTGCTAAATATTCTGCACTTCTTGATTGCTTTATTAGTCCCTTTCACCTGATGTTGATAGAGAAAGGTCAGAGAATGTAATAATAATAGGGCAGAAAGGACCTATTATGGGAAGGGTGACTCTGATTTGGTCAATATATATAGTGTATGAGTAGGAAAGTTGTATACTTTTTTGTAAGTTACTATGTAAGTTACCCTAACATATACAATAGAACAATAGTCAAAAACAATGGAAAATCCAATTCTTCATGAAATATTTTGCTCTTTGGACAGATAGTCAGACATTCATATTCACTCATTAATGGAGAATCTGATAAAACTATTGAATCTGGAATTTATATCTTTGATAAATAGTTGGATAATGAACAACTTGAGGAAATTAACTGTATTCAAAGTTGTGTAGACGAAAACTAATGCAAATATGTCATTATCGAGCGTAAATATTTCTTTTTACAGCACCAAAGTTCAAGTAGGAGCAACACTTCAGGCACGCAGCCTAACCTAAACCACTACAAACCTCAACTGAGTAGAAAAGTCTTAGCATCTAATCAATCTACTTCGCAGCAGCAACCAGTGCAGATCGTGCTCGTGCAAAAGCAGAAACCAATGAACCGAGCTGCAGTTTATCGTTGCATCCAAAACTCAACCTGTACCTGCAAAAAAGTGTGTTAACAAGCATTTAGATGCAGTTGATACAAAGATAGTAAGAAAACTATTCAAAGCACTTTTCACGCTCAAAAGATTTCCTTCTGATGAGGTTCAGATGACATAAAGGTACAATCAAGCCTTTTTGATGCAACCAAATTTGCCAACTGAATCTCGTATAAGGCTACTCTGTTTTCCCAGTTGAGGGTTGTGAAGAACTCTTGTACAGTTTGCTATGATAATTGTTTTCCATGGTGATATTGTAGATTGATTTTGTTTTGTCAGCTAATGAATATTGTATCTTGTACCATCAATTTTTAACAGTTGCATTAAAGGTAGCATTACATCTGTCAGGTCAGTCATACACTATCAATCATGCAATTCTCCAAAATAAGAAACAAGCAACATAAAATAAGAAAAACCTTCAGCAATAGAGTTTCATAACATATAAACTATTGGAGAAAACCAAGCATGAAAGCAATCTGTAATGAAAAAGAGTGTAATAGATACATACTCAATATTAGACATTTCATTAATCAGTTGAACTCGAACACCTGCTGGCATCATGATCCTAAAGACAAACCTGCAAACCCAAAAAAAAAGTAAAATAAGGTATTTGAAGAATGAATTAAGAAGACTACCCTAAAAATAGGAAAAAAGGCATATATAAGTACTTACATAGTTACTTCTCTTATAATATCTACCAGGGCAAGGCCTTTCCTTGCCTTGATATCAGATATTTCTGGAAAGAAAGTTAAGTGCCAAAAGACAGGGATAAAGGAAATGAAGTAATAAATAGTAATATCAATAATGATGACAGGGAGAGAAGAAAGCAAAACAGAAGTGAATCTTCTATGATGTTTGTAGGATACGTCTGTAACTGACTGCAAAAGGTTCATTCAAGAGGCAGTGAGAAATCTGTTCAATGTCTTTAGGTAATGGGTTCCCAGTACACAAGTAAACAGCTTCTTCCGTTATCTGCTGAGAAGCCATATGTGTTGACTGCAGTGCATTTGCAAATAGACAGACAGATCCATGCAGGTCAGTGGATATTGAAAGTAACGAAAATGTTGAGTCACCAAGATCAAGATTGTAAAAGGTCTTGTCAAAGGAAATCAAACACTAGATGAGCTGAAAGAGAAGAAGAACCTGTAGAATATTCAGAGCCTTTCTCATGTCACCATTGCTAAGGCGAACAAGTGCCTTTAGGCCACCATCAGTAACATCAAGTCTGAAGAAATAAACATATTAGATCAACCTAACAGTACAAATATCCAGCAATTATCTCTAGTCCCTCCTTTTCATGCAAAGAAAAGAAATAATAAATTAGAATTGCATCTGTGAATTCGGCCATATGATGGAAAAACACTAAACATTTCTTCTGGTTAGTTATCTTCTAAACATAGATGGGATTGAACTCAGATTACATGGCAATAACACATCCTTCCAGTTCATCATCTTCACATGATAGCAAAGACCACTGTAATAATATGCAATCACAAACCTAGGAGAATATGGTAATGAGTTTATTCCGGGAAAAAAAACTCCCCTCCTAAAAATATTAGGATTTATTTGGACAAACATTTTTCAAAAAAAAAAAAAAAAAGGATTAAAGTTTTGGCAGGAAATTACAATAGCATTATTTTTTAAAATTTTAACATTTGAATTTGAAGTATTTACAGATAAATAATAAAAATTTAAACTTTTTAAACAAGTAAACGGGTTGGTCAAAGTTTAATCAAAATTGAGTGCTTCAGACATGATGTTTGCACTTGAAATAGCATTCCATTGAAAACATCATGTTTCACGGAGAAGGATAAAAGCTACTTTATGCCAACCCAAAGACAATTTGTAACAAGTTGATGATATAGCAATGCAAAACAAAACAGCTGAAATTTCAAGGTAATAACATGTAATGAGCATTTTCTTAGGCCTCAACAAATTTTCAGCATTACTTATATGGTGCATATGGACACACATAATGACATATATGATAACTTCAACCAGTTCTCATCAACATTCAGATTGAATAGCTTAAAAGAATAATAATGAATCCCAAATAAATCCTCAATGCATTTTAATCGTAAATGATTGAATTTTTTTCATCTATATAACTTTTTGCATCCTTTAGGAGCTTAAAGGTATTTCAGTATTCCAACCAAAAAATACTTAAAATGCATCAATTTGATATGTAATTACCACACTAAGAATCTGAAGCTAGACTAGTCATAGACACTCGTAACAAATCAAAATGTTGCACCAGAAAGCAAAAGCAAAGAAGTTGAACAGGTTGGACTTTCAGAGCATTAACAAGCAAAGTACATTTTCTTAGGCCAAGACACATTTTCTAAAATACTTATCTATGCATATTGGCCCAAATTATAACATCTATAGTAATTCCAACCATAATATGATGGCAAACAATTAGGTTTGTTTCATCTACATAGCTTTTGAGTGTTTTGGCAGTCTTTAGATATTCAAGTTTCCAACCGAAGAAAATAAGGAAAATATGGCATCTGTTCTTAACTGATTGTAAAGGGAATAATTAAGAATCTATAACTACCACGCTAAGAAACTTGCATCCTGAATCTTGGATACTGATAAGCGTGGATATCTTAGTAATAGCTGCAAAATTTCAGCCTTGAGGTACTTTTGCTATAGGAGGAAAAACTGAAAAGATGACAAAAGATGATCATGGAGCTGTGGTAGCATACATACGTTTGATAAAATCCAATCACCAACTGACCACAAAATAATAAGAATAAAAAGATTAACAGGAAATTATTTTCAATGCCCAACAAATATTAGCTAACTGAAGACTATGGAGCAGTAAATGAGGAGAACAAACATCCTATACATGAACTTGTACAATACAAACAATTATCATATGATATTACCCTTCAGTATTAATAACATGGTTAAGACGGTCAGCCACGTTAACATCATCAAGAGGAGCAAAGCGAAATCGTGTACATCTTGATTGCAGTGCTGGAATAATCTTGTTCACATGATTACAGATTAGAGCAAATCTGGTACTCTTTGTGTACTTCTCAATCACTGCAGTAAATATGAAGATACAATAAGTGTATAAAGAAGAGCCACAATATTTTATGTAATATATGATAAAGAGACTCTTCTTGCCTCTACGAAGAGCAAATTGTGCATCCTTAGTCATAGCATCACATTCATCCAATAACACCAACTTTACAGAAGGTTTTGAACTGGAAAAAGGATAACTGATTAGAACACATCCAGCACCTCAGAAAAGGAACAGTATAAAGCACAAGTACAATACACCCAAAATTTTCAACTTATGTTATCATATTTACAGTCACTGATCAAACTTTAAGGAATAAACAAGGAAAGGAAAACAAGAACATGAAGAGAGGGAATGAGATAAAAGATAGCTATGCCCTAACAGAGAAGTCAAAATTGGGTAAAATGAAGAAACTAGGATCTTCTGGATCCAAAATACAAACTCTTTGGTATGATAAATACATGACGAGATTTCAAGAAACACATTTCATAAAAATAACAAACCAATAACAGAATATGCATGCAATACAGTCCTTACAAACTTAAAATAACTTACTTTTACTCATGAATATCAACTTACCAAAATTGAAGACAGATTCGCTTAAAAATTAACACATAATAGTAACCATTCCATCTTTAACTTCTACTTTCTTTTCCTTATACACATTTCTCAGTTGTGGTGCAAGTGGTTTGAAAATCCAAATTCTAAATAAAGCCGAGACAAAAACATAAACCTACAAATATGAGATGCCAAGGGAGCTAGCAAAATCCTGAATCTGTTGCCTAACCACATCAATTCCACGATCATCTGATGCATTCAACTCCATAGCCATTGTAGACATTTCTGATCCATACAGTTTCCGAGCCAATGCCAGAATCGTCGAAGTCTTCCCAGTTCCAGGTGGCCCATACAGTAGTAGATGTGGTAATCTGTTGCTACTAGCAAGCCTATCAACTGGTTCACAAAATTAACAAAAATGATGACGGTCATTCATGAGGTTAATTCCACTTATGTATGCTAGTCAGTACAAACATATTTCCAGAGTCCTGATGAATACATATATTGATGTAAAAGCAAAGTTCAAATTTTGGATGAATAATGCAGTGACCAGTGGAAAGCATCCACAAAGTAACATCATATTTTTCATGCTAAATATTAGAAGCATATGCAGGTGGTAAACCATGATACTCAAGAGTTTCTAAAACAGTTTCATTGTCAAACAATTGAACATGAATACCAGTAAGAAACTTAGTTGTACTATCCTCAATATGTTTTAAGGAAAAATATAGAAGAAATGTAGTTTACATACACCCTTGTTTGAATAAGTAGCTTTAGCTACTCTTAACAAATAACAAAATTCAATATATTTGCACATTACTTTTTTTTATTTCTACAGAAGATAATAAGCATATACAAGCATTGTATAATCAATTTCATTTCTTATTTATAGTTAATTTTCTCAGAATCATTGATAAAGGTTTATTTTTTCTTCTGTGAGTATGATAAAGACAAAAAATCACTTTGTTAATATTTCATGGTGCACATCTCAAGCGAAAGAAGGCATGGTGATTTTTTTTTTTTTTTTTTTTTTTTTTTAATAGAAGTCATTTGTCTTTAGTAAATAAAAAGCTTTTCTTGAAGCTTAAAACAACTGCAAAAGGTCAAGGAAATCCTAAACGATGGGAAAATTGTTTTAAAATAAATGTAATATTTGGAGAGAGTACTCAAATAGTGAAATATTAGAACTCAAGTTAGAACAGAAATCAAGTGAAAAGGCTTGTGTTATCATCTCACCCAAAATTATTCAACAAATGTGTTAAAAAAGTATACACTCAACTCTCTGCAGAGAAATATAGAGAAAACACGTACTGGTTTCGACGATATCACGATGAGCAGCAACATCAGAGAGTGACTGAGGGCGGTACTTCTCGACCCAGGGGGTGGCTTTGGAATGATTACTACTAGAGCTGGCGATGGCATTTTTTCCCTTAAGATTTCTGGATGCATTGTCATCATTGGCATTTTCATTGTCAACGTCCATAGGCAATATTATCTCTGCCATTCTCAAGTTCCGAGTAGAAAGTAGATCCTCTTCTCTTTTCAGGCTACAATCTTTTTCACGTTACAAGTCTGAACCAAACAAGAAATTAGTACCACAAATACAACTTGCATATTCCCTCATGAAATAAACCAAATAAAGACACAAAGTCGATGAACACTATGATAAAACTTTGTCTAAAAGGAACAAAATAAATAGAACTATGCCAAAAGTCCGATGGAATAATAATTCACATCCATCATATCATACAGATAGATGTGAACATCAATCACACTTTTCATATAGAAACCCAAAATCCCAATTTCTATCTTTTTCTTTTCTTTCTTTACTCATCAAATTCTAGCCGGCAGGACATGTGCAGATATAAATGCCAAGTTGAAACACAGTAAAAACCCAGAAAGAAGGAGCTTTTACAAGAGTATGCAAAGGCAGTCTATTATAAAATGAAAAAGCATCATCTACTTTCAACCCTTAGACACTTAAACAAATGAAGCTTTTTTAGATACACAAAAACGAGTCTCAGCAGCCAACTAAAAAAATAACCCACAAAAGTAGAACTCGGAAAACCATCGACAGGAATCTACGGCACAAAAAGAATTCTCCTAAAAAACGAATTACCACGACAAAAATAATCCAAGAAAAATTGGCAACAAACCGACTTTTCAATTCAAGGTTTAGATAGTACACTACGAAAATACATAGGTTTCACCGAACAAACTCTGAAATCAGACAGTTTCAAATACCTACTTCGAAAACCCCAAAACCCCCCTCAAGAAAAAAAAAAGCCCCCAACACTCTTTAACACAAAACATACTTCTTACGACTACAAATTTACCTTAAAAAATGCTCAAACGATAGCAGCCAATTCTTCACTTTTTTTCTCACCGCCAATGTGCCACGAATCCAGTTAATCCTCAAATCTACAAATAGGGAAGCAGAAAGAAAAAGGTGCGAGAAAAACTGAGTTGGGATTCTCAGAGTACTGTGAATATGTGATATGGTTTTCGCGCCAACCCTGTTTTTTTTTTTTTTTTTTATATTTTCTTTTTCTCATTTTAGGTCTTTTTAAAAACCTTTTTTTTTTTTTTTAGAAAACTTCTGTTAATTTTTTATAATTATTATTTATTAATTAAAAAAATAAAACTATTTATTTAGAAAAATTAAAATGAAACATTAAATTTAACGAAAAATAGTATATTATTATCTAGATAATTTATAATTATAATCTATAAAATACATTATTTTCTTTCAAATCTAAAAAAAAAAAAAAAAATTATTGAACTTTAATGGATATAGTATTGATGTATTATTCAAATAAATTTCGATAATAAATATATATATATATATATATTTTGGAGAGACTACCAATATATAATATTATAAATATATATTGCGTATAAAATGTATATTTTAAAA
Organism: Cynanchum wilfordii; assembly: GCA_025388415.1. Lineage (NCBI taxonomy): Eukaryota > Viridiplantae > Streptophyta > Magnoliopsida > Gentianales > Apocynaceae > Cynanchum > Cynanchum wilfordii. The sequence continues at coordinate 910,523 of JAHSUH010002652.1, forward strand.
TCATTTTATAAAGGATATGATATATATATTTATATAAGGTATGGTTTTTCATTAATTATCCTGTATCTTGAAATATTTGCATAATCAAGAAAGATTTCGACCTAATTTTACAACAATATAATCCGGAAATAACCCTAATGCACGCAATTCCAAAATTTCATATTTAATTTTTTTTTTCTTAGACACGAGATTTTCTAGATGAGTCTCAAATTATGAAAGTCATCATTAAACCAAATCTACATCTAGACTAATCGTTTCGATTAAACTAAAGAGCTCATTATCAGTTTACCTCCGCCTTGGTATTTAATCTTTATTTAATTACGTTACATTGTTAGATACAAATTAGGCAAATTGGTAAAAATAGTCCCCAAACTATGGAGGTTTTGTGACATTGATCTCTAAGTTATTTTTTTGGTGAGATTGGTCCTCAAACTATAAAAAAAATTGTGACATTGGTCCTTCCGTTAAAAATTCCGTTAAGTTTAAAAAAAAAAAAAAAACACTATGGACATTTATATCATTACACTATTTAAATATAAGACAAATTGGTATAAATAGTCCTCAAACTATAGATTTTTGGTGACATTGGTCCCCAAATTATTTTTTTGGAGATTGGTCCCCAAACTATGAAAGAATTGTGATATTGGTCATTCCGTTAAAAATTATGTTAAATCACAAGTTAAGTTTTAAAAAAAAAAAATTCCAAGAGTTTTAAAAAATTCTATGAAATTGAAACCCATGTTTCTCTTGCAATTGCAGAGGAGTCGAAACGCATTGCTAACATTGCCTTTGACATTTTGTGCAGATGTAGCCATTCTTATACACATACTCATCAATTACTTCCTTCTTGTTTTTCTCAATCTCGGCATCAAAGGTGTTGCTCTAAGCGGGATTTGGACCAATTTCAATTTAGTCATCTCATTGATCATATACATTTCGGTTTCTGTTGTGTCCAAAAAAAAAAACTTGAGATGGGTTTTCCTCTGATTGTCTTACGGGTTGGAGATCCCTAATGAATTTAACCATTCCAAATTGCATTTCTGTTGTTCTCAAAAAAAAAAAAAAAAAAAAAAAGTTGCATTTTTGTTTGTCTATAATGGTGGTGGTAGGAATTGATGATTATGTTGTGTGGATTCTTACTTAATCTCAAAGCTAAGGTTGCCTCTATATAATTTTTTTTTAAAAAAAAACTTAACTTGTGATTTAATAGAATTTTTAACGGAAGGACCAATGTTACAATTTTTTCATAGTTTGGGGACCAATCCCACAAAAAAAATAATTTGAGGACCAATGTCACCAAAAGTCTATAGTTTGGGAACTATTTATACCAATTTACATTATATTTAAATAGTGTAATGATATAAATGTCCATGGAGTTTTTTTTTTTTAAAACTTATCGATGATTTAACGAAATTTTTAACGGAAGGACCAATGTCACAATTTTTTTATAATTTTGGGACCAATCCCACCAAAAAAATAATTTGGAGACCAATGTCACCAAACCTCCATAGTTTGGGGACTATTTATACCAATTTGCCATACAAATTATTGGGATGATACAATAATTAAAGATGAAATGATAAAAATTCAGGAGTTAAGCTTCTGCTAAAAAATTTGTACCCTGTTCTTCCCCAAAAGTACTAACAATGGAAAGTAATCTGGAAAACTGATACCTGAGGTGTTATACAACCACAGTAAAGAGGAAAAGTTTATATACAAATCAATCATCTGTTTCATAAGTTCCCCAAATTCAAAACCTGAATAGTAGGAATTCAATGAAGCTTCATAAATAGGTTATAGTGAGTTAAAGCAAAGAATTATTCATTAAAAACACAAAAAAATGTTAAAACAGAAAATCTAACATCAACTTTTGAGGTTTATGAACTGGAATCTTGAATGTCTAAGTCTAGTTATCAACACACAATGATGTCAAAGAGAATAACTCCATGCAGTATCAATCTTCAGACCAGGAAAGGAAGGTTTAGATGAGAAGGGTTCCCACTTCCAAGCCAATTGAATCGGAAATACCTAATAAAATGGCATCAGATGGCTTGAGATTCAGATTTGGGGTTAGGACTAGAGGTGGAAGTAATGGTGCTATCCTCTACTTTCTTGAAGTTCGGAATGTATCTCCAGCATCTCTTGTGTACACCACTAATCTTTTTGGGTGCATTTGCCGGTACACCTGAAAAATAACATTACTGCCTCAGTAGAAATTTCCATCAGGAAGAAGTCAAATAAACAGAAAAAAGAGAACTCTCTCAGACTAGAAAAACTTTACCAAACTTGCCAACTGATTGTCACCCATTAAATATTAGGAAAATCTCACCTAGAACCAAAGTGTAAATAATGCAGAAGGAAAACTCTGGTGCAATGGATTTAATGTTCAAAGTGTTACGTGTATGGTCAGTACTTGAGGACAAAGATGAAAATATGTAGTATATTTGGCAAGTATTGTAGTATAGTTTCTCTTCATTACTGCCAGTTGATGAAAAATCATGAAGTCTTCATCTCTTACAAATTAACAAATACTAGCCCGTAGACAATTCAAAGAAGAGGAGAACCCCATGGACCCGACAGGATACGATGATGGAGAACAAGAAAGGGATAAAGAATTAAGAATTCATAATTGTACCAAAATTTTAAGAGTATCCCACAAATCAATTTCTATATTCCCAACTCAAGCAATGCTAATTTGGATTATCAAATGTTGCTTCATAGGCTGACAAGATACCGTTTATAAGAAGTTAAGGTCTTTGGAGATTGAAATTGTCAGTTTCATTCACTTTTGGACTAGATTTATAGGTCTTCTGAATATCACAAATATGCCAGGAAGGAGATTGTGAAACAGCTTAAGAATTACCATGCTTTATGTGTGAGTTGTGTTCCAATGAGAACAGCCAATATTACAAGAAAATGGCTATATTAGGTGAATGGGAGATCATGTCACACTGTAAGCAGCAGCTGATAAGTTTCAAGCAAAGATATGTCTTTTAACATCATTTAGAGATGCTAGTTTTACTGAAGTTTGGACACAATATCAATGACCTAAAGCAGAGCTCTGGTTAAGCTTTTGACCAGAGGTCTATAATTCTCTTTACAAAATGCAAGATGCTCCAGGACAGAAAATGTCAAGGACGAAGCATTAGTTGTTCTGAGGGGAGAAATAAGAATACATGGACAATGTGCTCAGATATAGCATGTATCAACCTTCTATATGCATTCAAGTCCAACAGTGTTGAGAAAAATCTTAACAACGGTTTTGTTTCAGCATTCTTGCAAAAAGTCTGACCAAGAAATGATTTCATTTTTCAAAGGGCATTCTTACTTACTCACCATGAAACTCAACCATTTTTTTCCTGTACCTCTGACTAATGAATAACATGTGAGTGCTTCCAGTTAGGGCATGAGAATTAATAAAGAATCTACACAGATTGTTCCTAAAAGTATGGTTGTCTGATGAACTCAAACTTGTGGGATGCCTTATGGTCCTCGTTACCCACTATTTTCCATCAATTTCAACATATTTTCTATAATTTGTTCTTTTCTTTGCATGACACTTTTTTCTTTTGAGTTAGTTTGGGGGAATAGATTTGCAGGCCTTTGTCCAGCATCATGTGAATTAGCTGAATTCCAGTTATTCCCACATTTCTTTTCTAGCCAAAAATAAGCCTACTAACTTCCAGAACAAGCACAAATTAGACAATTCAACTCAAAACATCTAATATTTCAAGATTAAAAAAAAAAAAAAAATCCCGTCTTGAACATTTTAAAGCAATAAAGAATCAAGAAAAATAAATATTATATATTATTGAACAAAAGATGCAAGAGAAAAATGTATGCAAATCCTCACTTTCAGAAGAATTAAAAAGAAAAGGTAAAAATAAATACCATCTACATAACCGATGCCCCAAGCTTTTCCATGCCGACCGCCCTGCAAAATTCAGTAAAATCAATAAACTCTTAAACCCTAATTAGAACAAAACAAACATAAGCCGAAACGACCAGACAATTCTGTCTCTCGTTTATATAAAAGAAATGGTTACACACAAACCTTATAGAGATTAAGTTTGGTAATTTCATAAGAAACATTAGTCCAATGGGTTTTAGCCATGTGATGACCAACACCCCAGTTGGGCAAAAATTGAGCCACTTCAAATAGATTCTTCTTCTTCTTCCGCCTAGGTTTCGTGGACTTGGTTCCTCCGATCCCTGAAGTAGACAGGTTCGTATTAATGGTAGTGGAAGTGCTCGAATTTCTGAGAAAACTAAAGAAGCTCCCAATGCGGCGGTCTACCGATGAAGATACTCTGCGAGCAAGAACACCCGCCATTTTCAGAGATCAAATTCCAGACAATCTTTTTGAGATTACTTAAATGTTCTGATTTTCCAATAGTATTGAGGTGAGAATATACAAATAGCGGCAGACGGCAGTGCACCGGGGGGACTCTCTAATCTGCCCTCAAGACAGTTTTTTTTTTTTTTTTTCCCCTTTATGTTACAAATGTCTTGGGTGGTCTCGTTACCGAGGGGCAACACCTTCAAATCATTTCAAGCTCGGACTAATCTCGTTGATTTGTAGAGCACCTCAGTGGGTGGGATAGCTAGCCAGAGGATTTAACATTTTTTCATACTCAAGCTATGATTTGAAACCTAGATCATTGGTTAAGGGAGGAGGAGCCTCTATCGCTCCACCACATGCCTCTGGTTGTGTTTGGCAAGTTTAGTCCTAATTTTTTTTTTTACTTTTAAAGTTTCAAACTTTATTACCTAAAAAAACTAAGGTTCTTTCTCATAAATTTCGTCAAAATTTTTTAAAATTTAACAGTTTGTGTGGTGTATTGAATAAAAAAAAATAGTAATCAAGTTATTTTACATGAAATATATTTGTACATATATCATTTCACCCTTTTAAAATATTTTGTGAATGAGGGTTGCAAATATTTTTACTCTAATTTTGTAGATATTTCATGTAAAATGACTTAATTATCTTTTTTTTAATCGACTAATATCACACAAATTGTTAAATTTTAAAAAATTTTGATGAAATTTGTGAAAAAATACCTTAGTTGTCTTAGGTAAAATCGTTTGGAACTTTAAAAGTCAAAAAATATATTTTAAGACTAAATTTGTCAAACATAAATTTGTTTAAAACTAAATTCACAAATTACTCTTTTTCTTTTTTGAATAATGAAAATGAGTTAATGACAATTATACCCTTGTAAATTGGGCAATTTAGTAACTATAGCAGGATTATTTGGCCATTTTATTTCTTAAACTGTTTTTCATTAGCTAATTTAGTCCTTTTAGTGTTTTAGTGATTAAAAAAAAGTTTTTTTTTTTTAATCATTTCATATTTTTAAGAGTGGTAATTTTTATGTCTTTCTTCAATATCTTAATACAAAAAATTTAATTGAATAAATATTTTCAATTATAATAATTGTGTAAAAAACTCCAAAACGCAGTTGAGTTGAGCTAATAAAAAGTCCATTTAAACGATAAAATGAGGCATAAAGTGAGATTAAAAATTCAAACATCAATATGTTTTGACCATTTAAACGATAAGATATTCACCCATTTTGCACGTATGATATATATAAATCCTTAATTATTAATATAAACTTTGACATTAGTATAACCACAATTAGAGATAGTATAAATAAATGGATAAACCCGGTCGCTTGGAAGAGTTGGTGAGCGGACTCCTAATGCTTCCTCCAGGGCGAATGATCGAGGTTTTGAACCGAGGTGGTTAGCGTCATGTTAAAAAGCTATGGGTCAGACCCTCACCCTCGAGTAAGAGTTGAACTATGTGAGTGTTCCGCAGGTCGAGTCCGGATTAGTCTCACCAAATAAGGTGAGGACACCGGGCGCCCCAAGTGGATATAAAAAATAAAAAATAAAAAATAAACAAATGGACAAAATTTCACTAACCCCAAAATCCAAAATGGCAAACAGATAGGGCACCACAAAAAATAAATTTTGTCCAACTAAAAACTTGTGGAAAGATAAGCAAATGTAACAGCATCATTTACAACTTTCTCTTAAAGACATTCAACTCAAAGAAACTAATGATCCAAAAATTCTTTCTTTTTTCATATTTGCATATATGGGTTGTACCCAAAGTGTACAGTTTCAGTTTTGCATATTCTAAACTCAATATTACATAGGAACAAAAAGAAAAAATACAACATTATTATATATATGTATCTACTATATATAGATATATATGTAAAAGAACACAGTGCTATAACTATGCATCTACTCAATTACTGAACCAAAAAACTCACTCACTGGATCATCATGTTCTTCCAAAATTCTCATGTTGTTAGGATAAGCTTGATAATCGCCATCGTTATAGTAGTAGTCATCATTTACACTGTCAAATGAAGAAACAAGAAAAAAGAAAAAAGGAAAGTTCTGATGAGAATGCTCCTCACCTTTCCTCATATTTTCTAAAAAGAAATCAACAGAAATGCTATTATGTTCCAGACTTGGGGAGTCTGTTGCAGTTTGCTGAAGCCCATCCAATCTGCTGTTTTTCGTTGTCGTATATCACCATCTTGTCTTGTAAAGATATGTCTATACACAGAACCAAGAGAATATGAGTAAAAACTGGATTTTCCCCGGAAATTTGGCCTTTTTTAATTTGTTTTCTGGTCTTTTTTTTTGGTTCTCTTTACTGTTTTGGTTCCTTTTGTCATCATTTTACGAATTTCTGATCAAGTTAGAACAAGTAAGAAGTTGTTGCAAATCCTAACTTGATAAAAAATTAACCAAGATATGACAAAAGAACCAAAACAGTAACTCGAAAATAGTATAAAGACCAAAAATTGTGAAACATTAATCAAACAAGTACTAAACTGGCTAATTTTCCGGATTTTTTTGCTCAATTGTATCTTTGTGCATACCTCCAATCACATTAAAGTTGTCAAGTCCAACCTCTGAACCATTCAAGATACCTAAGCAGACATTGCCATGTTCCTGAAAAGATTGCAATATAGACAAATTAGCCTTAAAAGAAAATGTTCCATCCCCTTATTCTATATCCTCAGGAGGTTCAATAGTTTAACTCGTGCTCACCGTGACAACTAGATACGCTTCAGGTTGTATTTGGAACTGAACATTCCGGGAATTCGCAAAGGTGAGCGCTAACGGTTTGAAGAATGACTTCACATCACCAATTGACTTGAAAGGTTTCGAACCTTTCCAGCATACAGGGAGACTTTGATCCTCTGTTGCATCTTTTAACTTCTTTCCCTTCAACTCTTTGTTTATCTGAAAGGAACAAGTAGTAATAGTATATATAGTTTTAAATTGAACAGATTTAAAACTAGATATATATACATATATATATATATATAATATGAACAAATTGAGAATTCATCTAACCAGAGAAACTACGGCATTGTAAACATCAGAACTAAAGTAACTGTATGTACTTCCACTATCAAAAACTACATAAAGTCCTTTGACTCCAGTTGCCTGGCCACCAAAATGCAGATCAGCTGGTCCTATAGAATAGTGATGCCTGAAAACATTATGCAAAAATAAATTTACTAAAAGAAGATGATATACATATATATATATAATGTAAAACACATGAACACTTAAGCTTGAAATATCTTACTCCAAATTTTTGTTTGAAAATGGTGCCCAGACAATCCCTGACGAAGGGACAAAATCATCTCCAAAGAAAAGAAAACCACCACCTTGTGCACTTAGACAGTGTCCAACTACATTTCGTGTTAGACCTAAATTATACAACTGCTCCAAAATGCTGGACTTTCCAATTCCAAGGCCAAGGACTCCATCGGTGAATGGCAGATGTGAAGAATCTGGAACTTCTTGATTGTAACCACAGCTGCAGATTATAAAAGGAAGATTAGGATGGGAGGAAGACATAAGTTTTTTCCCCTCTTTAAATTTAAAAGCATTATTAATTTAATTCTTAAGGTTGGTTTTCCTCAACAAAGCACCAATTCTTACCAATGACTACTCTGTGTGTTATGTTAAACTTTTAGAACATGTACTAATTTAACTAAGTTCGAATCCCTGATATTTCCCTCAACAAATTATCCGAAAGATGTCTATTGTTGTGCTCTGGATTATAATTAACCTTCAAAATCTGGGGAAAATTTTTTTTGCAAGAAACAGTGGCAGATAAAAAATACATAAAGGAATGCAACCAACCCAAATGCTAGATGAGGCGACAAAGTGCTGCCATTGTTGAATCTTAGGGGAAATGAATCATGGACCAAAACACCAAGAGATGAGCCATGATCCGCATATTGAACTTCATAATCACATTGCTCCTCAGGGGTATCACAACTATTCTCAGGCGTGTGAAGGGATACACATAAAGGATCTTTACATCTAATTAGATTTCGGTTTGGTTTGTAAAGACTGTGAGGGGCCTGCAAAGACACATCAAAGTATCGTGTTATACCAAATTCAAGCCACAAATATCTGAAAAACAAGAAAAAAGTAGATTACCGGCACGCATTTTGTACAGGGTGCATCACACTGAAGCCAAGTAAGGTCACTGCCAGTATCAATATCAAGAAAGTATGGTTTTGAAGGCTGGCCTATGTTCAATGTTACATGGTAATACCTGTATATCCCAAGTAGAAGAACAAATTAAGAAAATAAGATCTCTCTTCCAATAAAGTCCTCTTTAAACAAAATTTCACCAATAAAATTCCATCATTGTACGCAACATCAAAGTAAACATGATCTTAGTGACAAAAATTTCTCTAACCTTGTTGGCTAAACAAAATGAAAGAGGGGGCCGAATTGGCTAATTTTTCTAAGCTTTAAGTGCAGGATAAATGCCAAAATCTGAGAAATTTCAATGGGTCAATCTATCCCCAGCCCTCCCAATTCAATTCCAACTCCAGAAATTGAAAGGTACATATAGTAAACAACCATTCTATCATATATGAACTGACAAAAACAAAACTTCTTGAAGCCCTTGAAATGTTTAAAGATACTTGTAAAGAATGTATTTCTTTAAGACCACAAAAACAGTGCCAAAGAGTTCAAGAAATCGCGGGCCAAGTGGGACTCCAAGTCCAACCCGGAAGAGAAATTTCTAAACAATTCTATAAAAACTCAAAAGATTAAAAGGAAATTGCACTCAAGAATCCTCCCCCAAAATTCCAAGAAAATCAAGAAACCAATGAACTAACAGAAACTGAGTAGAAATCCATCAATGATCAGAGATCATCTCAAATATGAAAACATAGATTTAAAAAAAAAAATAAAATAAAATAAAATAAAAATAAAAGGCACACATGATACATACCCTTTTGGATAAACATTTCCAGTAACAGGGAGTACTACAGAGGAAAGACGAGGCTTTTTGTTCCCGTTCTTGGAACGACTGGCAGCAGCAGCAGCGGCGGCAACAGAACAGCAATGGAAATTTGCAGCCAAAAAGTAGAAGAAAATCAGTAAGAAGAAGGGAACTTTCCATTGATGATTAACTTTCTTGTGCATCTTGATTGATTGATTGATTGGGTGGTGGTAGATGATGATGATGATGATGATGATGATGATGATGATGATGATGAGTGTAAAGGGGAACACAGAAATGGCTTTAGAAAAAGGGAGTTGTTATAGGAAGTTCAGGAGGAAGAGTCCGCTGTTGCAGTCAGCTAAAGTCACTCATTGACTTTGTCCAAAGAAACTTCATTTCTTCTTCCTTTGATGCCAACAAAATATCTCCAAAAAAAGTTTTGAAGGCAAATTGTATTTTTATTATTATTTTTTTTTTTTTAATTTTCCAATATTCACTTTTTGATCTCCAATAATTTATAATATTGTTTTTTATAAGAGAAAATAAATTTAAAGGTTATTTTAATTTTTAATAAAAAAAAAGTCAATTTTTTGTTTTTTTTTTTTTTTAAATATCTAGTGTGTATCAAACTTTTAACCTTTAAGTTATAAGTGATACTGCTACCGACTGAAATATTTAATATTTAAAATAAGTTGTCATATTTAATTAAATTTATTAACTGATACAAAATAAGTTATTGATATTTATTTTTAACTTATTTAAGTCATTAAACTTTTTTTTTTTGAATAATCCGGTAGCTTGGGGAAGTTGGTGCGCGGACTCCTAACGCTTCCTTCAGTGCGGATAGTCGATGTTTCGAATTCCCTTGGGCCGGACCATCACCCTCGAGTAAGAGTTGAGCCGAGTCCGGATTAGTCTAAGTATTTTATACTTTCATTATGAATAATTGGTAAATTTGGTCCCACATAAATTTAGGTTTGGTAAGTATAGTCCTAAAACTTTTTTACCTAAGAAAACTAATGTTTTTTCACAAATTTTCTCAGAATTTTTTAAAATTTAACAGTTGGTATGATTTATTGAATAAAAGAAAAGTGTAATAAAGTCATTTTACATTAAATATATTATTATATATATTATTTTATCCTTTCGAAAATATTTTATGGATAAGTATTACAACCTTTTTATATTAATTTTTTAAATATTTAATATAAAATGGCTTAATTATCTTTTTTTTAATCGACTAAAATCACATAAATTGTTAAATTTTAAAAACTTTTAACGAAATTTATGAAAAAAATAGCTTTAATTAAAAACGTTTGTAACTTTAAAAATCAAAAAAATATTTTAAAACTAAGTTTACGAAACATAAATTTGTTTAAGATTAAATTCATTAATTACTCATATAATTAAACAAAAAATTTTGCTTTCTTTTTTATAAAAGATAAGGGCAAAATGGGAAGATCACTAAGCATTTTTAACCTACATTTTTTCTTTTAGAATCCTCAAATTCTTGAATCAAAACAGGATCAACATTTTCCGCAGGCTCCCACGTGGCCTCATCTATATCCGTCCATTTCACCAAATACTCTGTTTTTCCACCTTCTCCTTCTCCTTCTTCTCTTCTACTATCAACAATGGCTTCCGCCACAGCATACTCCAATCCTTCTTCGAAATCCCTAACCAAATCTTCAGCAACAAACCCAGCTTTAATCCATTCATTGTCTCCACCGTCCTTCCATTTCACCAGGTACTCGACATTCTCGCCTTTCCCTCTCTTCTCCAGTATCTCCTCCACCTCCGCGTACTCGTAAGCTTCCCCTTCTAAGATCCTCACCACGCTTTCTAACCCGATTCTTCTCCCGAACTGCATCGGATTCCCTTTCGGCGTCGCTTTCAGAATCTCTCTAGCCAAATCCAATGCCGTCCGTCCTCGGTCGTCTTCCAATTCCGGATCCGCTCCCAATTCAACCAAGAGTTTCACCACTCCGGGCTTCACGTACCCGGCAGCCATATGCAATGCGGTTAATCCCCCACTCTTATCGCGGTAGTTAAGATCAGATCCGGCTTCGGCCAACAATTTTACACACGGTTCGGATCCGAGACCCGAAACGAATAGCAGAGCAGTCCGACCGTCTTCGTCGACTGCGTCGACATCGCGTCCGTCGTTAGCTTCGAGAATCGATTTCAAAGCGGATTCGTCTGATTTCTTAGCGGCGGTCCACCAGGGGGTTTCGTATTCGGCGACAACGTCCTTGGCTATGAACTCTGAAGGTACCCAAGTAGGTGCGTGATCATCTTTCCATTCAATTAAATATTCCATAACAGGGCTTCCGTTCTCGAGGAAAACCTTTCTGCTGGCAATGATTTTGTTGACTTCTCCGTATGATTCATCTCGATTGTAATCTTCGAATTCTTGCTGTTCCTGTTCCTGTAGTAGTTGTGGTTCTTGGTTTTGGAGGGTAGCGGAGATGGAGAAGGAATTGGAAAGGATATGGTAATAAGGGGTGGTGAATTTGAGGGATTGAAAAGTGGGGGTGAGCTTATTATTATGGTTAGTTTTTGTGGGAAGTTTGAGGGGAGAAAATGGTGAGTTTAAGAAGAGGGAATCCATTTTTGTTGGCTGCTATGAGTAAGAGAAGTGTTTGTGCGCAGAGAAGCCTTTTGATCGACGGGTGAGTGCGGTGCGGTTGCGGTTGGAAATCTGGAAGCTGAGATTTTGTGGGTGGTGAGGATAAGAAAACACATCCACATATCGGGGGCCATCTACACAAAGAACGAAAGGAAATTCCTATGTGTCAAAGTTGTCACTTACATTAGACTTTTTTTTTTTTTTTTTTTTTTGAACCATGTAATTTCTGTAGTCATCTACTATCCTAACTAATTGCCTTCTTTAGTAGAATTCAACTCACTTTTATTTGAGGGAAAGAGCCAACGAAATCAAATTCAGCTTGCTTCAATAGAATTCAACTCACTTTCTTTTATTTATAGAATTCAGCTATAATGATCTCGACTAATCCGGATTCAGCTGCTATTTTAGTAGAATTCAACTCTTATTTACTCTTATTTGGGGAAAAGAGCTATCACGTTCCCGACTAACCCGGATTCAACCTGTTTTAGTAGAATTCAACTCTTATTCGGGGAAAGAGTCATCACGATCCCGACTGATCAAGATTCATCATGCTTTAGTAGAATTCAACATTTACTTGGGATAAAAAACTATTACGATTCCAACTAATCCAAATTCAACATGAGTTAAAATTAGAGGGTTCATTTGAATTTTTTTATTCAAATTATCATTTTTATGGAATTGGTAAAAATTTTGAAGAGGAAATAATTGATTAAAATTGACTTAATTATTAAACATATATATTGGATAATTAATCATATAGCAAACTTCAAAGTAAAATTCTAGAGGTGTAGCATGGTGCCGTGTTCAACAATTTGTATTATATATTAAATTAAATTAAATTATAAACAATAAATTTTAATTATAATGCATTATATATTCAAATAATATTTTATATATATTGGTGTTAAAATAAATTCTTAATTTCGAAATTAAAATTAGGTTGCGGATACACTTGCTTAAATTGGTTTAGGCTTGTCTTGGGATGTTACTTGGCATGATTATAATTAAAGAATGCATTTTCTTAAAAAAAAAATTAAAATTAAAATTGAATATTGTTTATGATATATGAGTATTTTGTTTTTTTTTTTTTTTGTTTTAAAAAATTACTCTAATTTAAGTAATAACTCCATTAAAAGTGTTTATACTAATGAACATAAGTAGTTAGATATCAAATGTATACGAGAATCATTATGCCTTAGTTGTTAGATATCAAATGTATACGAGAATCCTTATGCCTTAGTTGTTAGATATCAAATGTATACGAGATTAATCCTTATGTCTTAGTTGTTAGATATCAAATGTATACAAGAATCTTTATGCCTTATCCGAAAGAAGTTTACGTAAAGTTCTTGAGCTTCTTTCAGTCTGGAATAGGGAGTTCAAGTAGGATTTAGAATCCTTTTTGTATACTTGTTCATATCTTAATAATATCATCTCCGGTTTTATTACCAAAAAGATATCAAATGTATACATCTCATTACAAGATGAAAAAAAAAAAAATTCTTATGGATAACTTATACTATATAATACTATGTACAAAAAGTTCTCTATACCAAGCTATAAAATTGTCATCATTTCACCCTTTCACTTGGTCCGAATAGTAAAGAGCTTTGGTTTCACCAAGTCCGAAAAAGAAGGGATGAAAGATCAAAAGAATCAGATATATGTGTTTCTGATCATTCAATTCTCCCCTTTAAAAGGAGTCCAACTCGACTAGATTAATTCTGAATTACTCGGAACTCAAATGAATTTCTACCTGGCACCAACGTTGACACACAAAAACAAATCCCTGCAAAGAGGACATGTGAATTGACTTCTATCAAGCCAACTATTGATACATTCCATGTGAAACACATGCCCACATCTAGGAAGCCGGATCACCATTTCTTCCCCGCCGTATTCCGCCAAGCATATCGAGCAGCTCTCTCCTCCACCACCGCCGGAGCAACACACGTCGTTGAACTTTTCCGCCGGAATAAGATCCACAATCAATGATGATGATGATCTTGACAATGAGTTCTTGTGATCACAAAAACCTATTTTTGTACCATGATGAATTAATTGCTGAAAAATTGAACTAAATAAATCAAGAATTGCCTGCTTCATTTGCTTCACAGGAATCCATACACAAGTATAGAAAACAATGGTAGCAATCGATAAACCAGATCCACCATCCATCAAACAAATCATTTTTGTATATCTATATCTATATATATATTTGAGGTTTTGTGTGTGAAGGATAAAAAAAAAACTTGAGCTTATAATTACTGGCGTAAGAACTAGAAGAGAACAAGCGCTCCTTATATAGTAATAAACAAAGCTCAAATAAGTCAACGAAGAAATATATTATAATATATATATATATATATATATATATATATATATATATATTTTCCATTTTTGGGCTGACTTTTTGAGTTATGAAATATTGTAAGGAAAAGGATTTGGACTGTGATGGCGGTGCCGTCTCCCACGAGGAACAAATTAAGCCACATTAATCTCTCCGAAAAATAATATTAATAATTAATACATGCCTTTTATTATTCACGTACGTTCAATCTTGTGCAAATTTAAATTACACGTTTGATGGGAAGTGGAAGTCCTAATCATAATATAAAATTTTTTTTATCCAAATGTCAACCATAACAGTCACGATTTGAGCTCATGTCGCGACTATAAACCTAGTGGCACGTACCTAATGTGAATTAGGTGACATTGTTTTAGCTATATCGTGAGAGATATTTCAAGTTGATAATAAATACTTTAAATCTTTTTTTATATTTCATGATAGATTTCGGATGTGCGATAAAATATCACAATCATCATCTTAAAGCTCGACATTTCTTTAGGACCTAACATAATAGAATTAGCCTAAGACAAGATCAATCAATAGACAATCAAAACTTAAGAGGTGCTTCAACGCATCCACCCATGTTGTATCACCTAACTCTTATAATTTGGACCGATTACTCACGCTAATACCAACTGTTACAACACAAAATTCTAAGCCCACGATGCGACTATGAGCTTGGCGGCATTCGGAATCAATTACTTGGCACCACATCGTCCTTGGAGTACCAAAAAGAATATTTTGAGTAATAATGAGGATTTAGATTCATCCCTTTTTCTATTACTATATCTATTACACCAATACAAATATAATAAGTGTCATCATTGTATTAATATTTAAATCATCTATTTCTAAATCCCTCTAAATTATATTTGTATTTGTATAACAAAAGTTAACTCTGATATATAATAGATTCATGCTCGTGATTTAAGGAAAATGATTTAAATACTAATACAATGATCACATATATTATATTTCTTAGATGTAATATAGAGAATATAACGGTAAACATAACTACAGATTCTTAATATCACTTCATTTATGGTATAACAAAATGTAAAAAAAATGTGTCAAAAATATATTTTGTCACAAAATATCATATTGTGACACAAAAATATGACTAAAATGAAAAACTATTGTTGGAAAAATTAAATGAAAATTTAGGATTATATAGAAAGGATGGTTTTATATATTAATTTATAAAATATTTCTTCACATATATTGGAGTTCCAATCTTTGATGATATGTCAAATGCATATTTTTCACTTAGTTGACAAACCGAATAGTCAATAAATGAGGATAATATAGAATCAACCAATTAGGATTTTAGAAATTATTTTAAAGATAATTCTAGCTATTGTCAAGGTAGGAAAGGTGGTTAAAGTTGGTTTTCCTTTAATTAATTTAAACTTTTTTTTTTAGATCATTCGATAATTAGCGCTTCTTAATTCGGATTATCTTAACACTTCTATTATTTTGGAGTTGACATGAGTTGTACCCATAAAGTTTAATTCTTGTTTGGAGAAAGTCTCACTATGACTCTTTTTTTTTTTTTTTTTTTTTTTTCGTGTGGTGTCCGGGTTATACCCGAATAATCTACACCCGGATCCGGCAACACTATGGCTGAGTAGGGTGTCGAAATCCCCCCTTTAGGCAAGGAGTGTGGTTGCTGACCACTTGGCCACAACACACTTGACACTATGGCTCTTTTCTGACGCTCACATCGGATGTTAAATTCGTGATCTCGTATAATATTTACGTGCATTTTCCTATTATGCTAAAAGCTTAATTTAAACCATTTTTTAAAACCCTTAATTTGTTATCCTTCAATGACTCCATTACCAAACACTCCAAAGTCAAAAGACACAATACAAGATTATATTAAGGCCTTTTTTCCCTTCTTTTCTTTTTCTTATTTAAAATGATTTTTTTTTTTTAATGAAGATATTTTTAGCCAAGCAACATATATAATTTTTCTATGATGTATTTGTATTGATTGGAATATCACCTATACACAAAGAGGGAAAAAAAAAAACCATTGACCAAATGGCACATAGTTTTCTTAATTTAAAATTAATTGCATACATTGTATCATTTGTTTGTCACATAATTTAAATCATGTCAAATTTAAAACATACAATGTTTGAACAATATAAGAGTTTTGCTAAATTTGGTCAACTCTTTAATTACAAATTTAACTAAGTCTTTTCTTTTTGACTTTTAATTACAATAATTAGTTTATATTAACTTGGACAGATAATTACAATAATTAGTTTATCAAAGAAAAAATAGTTAGTTGTTGTCTAACACTTAACTAATAACTAATTAATTTCCCCTTCAAAAGACTTTAGCCATTTTCAGCAGCCATGAAACTCCAAAAGTCAAAAGCCGCAAAACAAGAAGTAAACATATGAAATACATTTTTAAAAATTCTTTTTTTAAAAAAAAAAAAATATATATATATATATATATATATATATATAGATAGATAGATAGATAGATAGGCAATCTAACAATCATTTAATACTAATTATATATATAATAATTAAGTATTAATGATAAGTTGATGGAAGTTTATGATATCCCGTCCCACAAAAAATAATAAGTGAATGTGTAATGATATATAAGGATAAGCCTAGATACTCATAGTCAACTTGCGATATCTTTTTTTGTGCAAAGAGGATAATACCAAATAAGTTGATCGTGGGTTCTGCCAAACACGGGCTTACAGGTCTAAATCATAACAAAGTTAATATAAAATGTTATTTTTATTTTTAATTTGTCTCAAATTTATATCTTCTCAAAATATAAACGAGATTATTACTAATTAAAATAAAATGAAAGTCATTTTAATAAAATGATACAAATTTATCCACAAATTGAAAATTAATCCATAAGCATTTAGCAACAAGACACGTAATAAGTCAACGGCTTTTCGTAGACTTAAGGAAATACTACTGCAAAATTGACTTTTTTGTGTTTCTCCAGATATTAAAAAGTTGCTACTTTATTTTATTATTATTTATATTTATTTGTATTTTTACCTACGATATTTCCGAACGATTATTAAACAAATATTTTTAACGATTATTATTGTGTTGTAATACAATTCAAATGCATCTTACGTGTTTTTGAATAAAAAATTTTAATTTTCTACTTAATAGTTAGATCTTATAATCGAGCCACGTGTAAACTTTGTTCAGGACAAAGATTATAATATAGAGTTTATTATATTATCGAAATGATCTCAAAAATATATATTTGGACACTGCTTGGCCGGCGCCGACCCTAAAAATATCCAACATTCGTCTGCTCCGGATCGGAAAACAGAATCAGTGACCAGACATTACCTCATGCCATTTCCATGCATAATCTTCGGACAGAATTAACTAATCACCAGTATTTGCTTATATACTTTGAATGAACTGGATTTTTTTAAAAATAATTATATATATATATATATTAAATTCTATGAGTTTGGGAATTGACTTAATTTGTTTTGGTTTTACCTACAAAATATTATATATATATATATATATATATATATATATATATATTATGTATCTAGGTGTTTTAAATGTACTTTGATTATGGATGGTGTTTTTAAAACATATTTATATCCAAAGTACTCATGATTTGAGTCGGATAGATTATATGTGAATTTATGTTCGAATTCATAATTTAAAAGAGATCATTACTAATTCATGAAAGTGAAGAACAAATAAAAATGAGAATGTTCTTTATACCCTTTAATAATTTTTCATAAACAAATGTAAAATAACTTTTAATAAATAAATATGTGATAGGGTCTCGAGCTCGTCTCACAACTAACTACGAGAGGTATTATTAAGGTATGTTTACATTCAAACTAATTTTGATTTGAGTCGAATAGGTTATACACGGATGTACATTTAAATTTACAATCTCATTTAAATCAAAAGAGATGGTTACTAATTCACTTTTGCCATTAAATTTTAATAGATGTTAAATTCTTGATGCAAATTAAGTAATAATAATTTGAAAGAAATCCCAAAAGTGAACACATATATATTTTTTTGGTATAAGAACACACACACACACACACATATAAATATATATATATATATATATATATATATATATATATATAATTGTCCTTTTTGCTCTTAAAATTATTTTTATAAGAATATGTGATAAATATGGGTCTAGAGACAATGTATTAAAAAAAATATCTGACGAACAATTAGTGGTAGCACTTAGTCAACCCGCTCTCGTACCAATTTTCATGATTTGGGCTCTTAGGCTTACAAGTCAACTATAGTTCTGACGATAATCATTGTCATTGTCAACTACTTGATAGTACATCATATCAAAGATTATAATAAATACATTTTGTACTATTAATATCGGTAGATATTGATAATCATAATTCAAAAAATACTATATACTTATAAGAAATAGTGGACTAAATATTAATGCAAAACCTTTCTAATCCAAATATATCAAATACCAATTGCTTGGTTGGCTCAGTGGCGCATGGGGTTGAGCTTGGTAGGGGAACTACGGTTTGATCTCCCACAACCGCGATTGGGAGGAGTTTAAAGCCGTAATCCCTGAACCCGCTCCAAATCTAGAGTAGGCGACCCGTGTGGGTTCAAATACCGGATGCTATAAGCAAAAAAATATATATATCAAATCATCCTAGTTTGGGCCAACTATGGGCCTAGTGGCAACCAATGTCAACGATATTTTAAGTTGACTATAAATATTTAAACTCGTTCTTATATATCATTACATATTATTATATATATTTGTAATGTAAGAAGTAGTATTTACAAAATATAATCATTAAAAAAATAAATTCAATATTTGAATATTTGTGGATACATATATCCCCGATCATAAAATAGTGGATTAATATAGTAATAAAATTGATAGACAAGTTCAATAATATGATACTTTTATATCATAAAATTTGTTATATATCTTAAATGAATATTTCATATAAAAATGTAAATATGTATAGATATATTGATAACCATAACTTCAAAAAATACTATATAAGATATAATTTACTAAATATTAATGCAAAACATCTCTAATGAAAGGTTATAATGGATAAATATATATATATATATATATATATATATATATATATATATATATATATATGAAATATATATATATATATATATATATATATATATATATATATATATATATATAATAAGTGAAGTTCGGAGTTCATACTCTAATTCATGTATGCAGCTGCCGTTTAAAATTTGGAGTCAGAGCTTCCTCTTGCAAAAGACCAACCCGACTAGAACGGAGATTAGTCCGGATATGAATTGGCTTAAAGATGTTCTCCCATAGTTTGAGATCCATCTAAGACACATTGTGCCCTAAGAAAATAATATATATATATATATATATACACATATGAATATGTATATTTTGTTAGCAAAAAGAAGAAAAAATAAAATCCCTCATAAAATGCTCTCTGTTTGTCCAACCATCCATTTTCATCATCCCCACTACCCCTCAAGAAACCAAAAAACAAATTCATCCATCGTAAAAAAAATTGAATTTGATCTCTCTCTCTTTCTTTCTCTTTCTCTCTCCTTGTGTTTTATTGTGTAGATGGCAGAACGATCACGATCAATATCCCAGAAATGGTACAGTATTGGTGCTTTCACGAAAATATACAAACAATTGATCACCAAATGCCATCACAAGAAGTTTTCTTCTTCAAAAAAATCAATATCTAAAGGTGGTGATAATCCCAAATCCTCAAAACAAGAAGATCAAAAGGTACGTACATATATATATATATATATATATATATATATATATATATCTTTTAATTGAAAAGAAAAAAACTAGAAAGATTTCCATTATTGGTTGATATATTTGAACAATTGTCCCATATATTTTAGGTTTTACAAACCCTCAAAAGAGAATGTGTATATATATATATATATTATGCCAATTACTTATCCTCCGATCTTCCCTTCCCTAATTTAGAGTCTTTCTTTGGAATCAATGTTCATGATCAAGTATCATCTTTACAATTTTTACGAGAATGTATGGATCGATTTGTTATAAAATATGTAACATTTACTTTTGCTATGTATGTATATGTGTATGTATAGGAAGATGAAGAAATCAATCAAAATGAAGTAAAGGAGAATAATGGGATTATTCGTGCAACTTCAATATCATCATCAAAATCATACCCTAGGGAGATCATTAAGCATCAAATTATTAATGAAAGAAATTACTACATAGTAGGATCTCCTCCACCTTCTCCTTCAAGAAGCAAAAGCCCTAATTTGAATTCATCAAGATTAATATCAAGAACCCCTCCATTGAAATCACCATCATCAACAAGAAGAAGAAATCCAAGCCCTTTGAAAAAATCATCATCAAGAAATTATGATAGTAAGATTAACATGAGTTTGAATTCAGGAGGAAGTTTTCTTAGCCCTTCACCTTTATCAAGAAATAGGAGTACTGGAACTAGACTTTTGAGAAACATTAGTAAGAGAAATAATAACAATAATTATAATATTGATTCTCCTACTCATGGTGGTGGTGGTGGTGGTGGAAATAGTCCTTTTACAAGATCTGTGAGCCAAAGGAGTTCAAATTTGATAATGTATTCAAACTCAAATGGGGTTGTAAAGCCTCCAACATTAGAGGAAACTCTTGAATGCACACTTGAAGAACTTTGTTTTGGATGCATTAAGAAGATCAAGACTACAAGAGATGCAATTGCAAATGATGGGTGAGCTTTCATTATATATTTACCCCCTTTTTTTCCTTTTTCTTTTTTGAATGTATACATAACGGTAAACTGCTATTAGGGTTTCGACTTAAAATCCCAATTTGAACTTTTAACTGTACAAATTATAACTATGAACTTAAGTAATTGAACAAAATTACACTATGAAGACAATACATGATATATAAATAATTTTATATGACATATGACATATGACAAAGTATGTTATGAACTATCATACTTCATACTATGTATTGACAAGGGTGCATTACTAATATATATACATACATATCTTATATAGATTAAGAAGATGCATATGGTAGCCTGTGTTTATGGTATATTTTTATAAAAAAATAGAAAGAAAGTTCAAATATAAGACCTAAAATCTCAAGTTTAAGCGTTATTCAGACAATGGTGCATTACTAAGATATAATATATATATATATATATACATACATATCTTATATAGATTAAGAAGATGCATATGGTAGCTTGTGTTTTTGGTATATTTTTTATACAAAATAGAAAGAAAGTTCAAATATAAGACCTAAAATCTCAAGTTTAAGCGTTATATATATAATGTAGATTAAGAAGATGCATGATTATAGATTTTGTTTTTGGGGGTATTTTTTTTCATGCAGGCAAATATTGGAAGAACATGAGGAAGTATTAACCATTAAGGTTCAACCAGGGTGGAGAAATGGTACAAAGATAAAATTTGAAGGCATGATGGGAAAAGGTATTAGTAGTAACAGTAATTGTGCAACTGATATAACATTCACAGTTTCTGAGAAACAACACAACATATTCAAAAGAGAAGGAAATAATGATTTGGAATTGACAATGGAGATTTCATTAGTGGAAGCACTGACTGGTTGCACTGTACAAATTCCATTATTATCTGGGGAAAAGATGAGTTTAAGCATTAATGATGTAATAAAACCAGGTTATAGAAAGATTATTTCAGGACAAGGGATGACAATACCAAATGATTATGATCATAATGATGATCATCAGGAGCAAGGAGGAAAGCAGAAGAGAGGGAACTTGATTATTACATTTCTTGTCAAGTTTCCAATTCAACTTACCAGACAGCAGTGTTCTGAGATTATCAGAATTTTGAAACATAGTTCTTAAAACAATCAAATTTTTACTCTTCTTTTTTTTTTTTTTTTTGGTAAACTCTTTCTTTTTTTAAGTGTAATATGATTCTAGAGATAATCATTTGTAATACATATATATATATATTTATATTTTTAGGATCTTGGGTAAATAAAATAAAAAGTTAGTACTAATTTCATCCCTGAAATACATTATAGTTTGGAAATACTTTTGCTTAAGATCCCAAGTATGGACAACATCTTTGTACAAGTCAAGCAAATTCTAATCTCAAATTTAAGACAAAGATAATACAACTTGTAAGTATCAGAATTTATTCCAAATATATACAAAAATGATACAATATAAGCATAGGTAGAAAAAGAGACATTCATATTTCCCAGTAAAAAGGCCTAATAAAAGAGTTCATACACAACATGATGCATATCAATACTTAGTAGTCTTTGACATAAGGGAGGGATAATTGGCCATTTTCATCTCCAAACTATACAATTTGATCATTCCGTCCAATTCTATTGAAAAGCTAGAAAATACAAAAAATGTACGAAAATGCAAGTCATTTGACATATATTTAACAGAATTGGATAGAAGAACAAAATTATATTATAATGATACAACATGGATCAACAAGATAGAACAAATGTTTTAGGATCAAAATGTATAGTTAGAGGACGAAAATGGCCAATTATCTTCGACAAATATCAAGATTTTTAGTCATCCCAACCAATTAAAGCACGAAGAATACTCAACAAATTACCATCTAATAATGCTTTCAGTAATCTCTGCTTCTTGGGAGTATAAGGAGGATACCTAGCAGTGAGATCCCCACCCAATCTCCTGTGCAAAACAGCTTTCTTGTGGCTGAAAGTATCAAAGCTGAATTTTCCATGGTATGCTCCCATCCCGCTTTCGCCTACACCTCCGAATGGCAATGTGTGCACTGTAAGCTGCAAAAAGTTCAAAATATGATTCTACTATCAGTATACAATTCACTACAGATCCCATTTTTCGAGTTCCTCGCATAAAGTAAATCCAGAAGTTCACCAAACAGTTTCCCAAATATGGTATCAAATACAAATACTTACAAACATCAATAAGTTTGCTGCTAAGACACATTTTGTCAAAACTTTGGACATTTTTCATGTGAATTTCTTTCAAACTAGCATTTTTAGTTCTAAACCTGAACTAGTTTATAACATTTGCAGATACAAGCGCATATAAGAAATCCAAAATGTGAGCATATACACATTTTGACTCAACGAGTATTTATAAGAGTTCGGAGATGAAAAATTACATGTAGAGCGGTGTCGTTTACAACCAAACCTCCAGCAGAAATGCTTCTTATAAAATCCTCCTTCAGCTTCTTGTTCTCTGTGAAAATGTATGCTGCAAGAGGCTTTTCTTTGGATTTTATCACATTGATGCTATCCTCCACTTTGTCAACCTTATGAAGAGAAGAAATATACCATGCTCAAAATCACTACGAAACAATAACATTATATATATGTACACACACATATATATATTATATTACCGGTAAATCGACTTCATTAGAGCTATAAGAACTTTACCGTGATGATAGGAAGTAAAGGACCAAATATCTCTTCATTCATAATTAAAGAGTCTTCAGGGACATCCAGCAAAAGAGTAGGAGCAATTTGTCTGATAAAATGCAAGGATGGAAATGAAAGAAAGCTTGAGAACTCAATTCTTGATGAAGAAAATATCAAACTACAGAAACTCACAGATTGGAAATATCTCTTTGTCCTCCATGAACTATCTTATCGGAAACACTAGGATCATCCAGTAACTTGATCAAGCGATTGAAGTGAGTTTGATTTACAATCCGAGACAAATCTTTCGATTCTAATGGATCCTCTCCATACATTCTCTCCAATTCAGATTTCATAGTACTTATCTGGAACAAATCCCATCAAGAAAATAAGACTAAATGGTAAAATTAAACACAA
The DNA here is from genome assembly GCA_025388415.1 of Cynanchum wilfordii. Lineage (NCBI taxonomy): Eukaryota > Viridiplantae > Streptophyta > Magnoliopsida > Gentianales > Apocynaceae > Cynanchum > Cynanchum wilfordii. The sequence goes on from JAHSUH010002652.1 coordinate 934,655, forward strand.
TTCTTTCTCCCATAGCACTTGGAATTGAATGTTTTTCTTACCAGATTTGAGGAAAATTCCTTGGTTGTTATAACATAATCTGGAGAAATACAAGCTTGTCCGTTATTACAACCCCACTTGCCTACAATGATTCTTCTCGCGGCAACCTTTTGAACACAAGTTAGAGAAATCATCAATGTTAAGTACTGATGATACAATACAAATGGCACAAACTTGAACAAGTTATACTTTACCTTCAGGTTAGTATTCGAATCAACAACAACTGGAGATTTTCCTCCTAGCTCCAAAGCAACAGGAGTGAGATGTTTTGCAGCAGCTGCCAAAATTATACGCCCAACTTTTCCATTCCCTACATGATTAGTTTTTATTGATCATAATCAGAAATCCTCATACCAATAAAACATTATTCAATTTTACTTGATCTTTGTTGAAATTCAAGTTAGAAATGTAAGAAATGACAATGAAATCCATTGTGACCTGTATAAAATATCTTGTCCCATTTCTGTTCGAGTAAAGCAGTTGTTTCAGGTACACCTCCTTCAATAACTTTAATAGCAGAGGAATCCATGTATTGACCTAAAAGTTTAGCAAGCAAAGAGGAGGTTGCAGGGGCAACTTCTGAAGGTTTCAGAACAACAGCATTTCCAGCAGCAATAGCTCCAATTATAGGATCAAGAGATAACACTGACCAAAAAAACAGAGAATATTAGGCTGTAATTCAGGATTTTCACTCAAACTCAGTTAGAGTAAACTAAAATGACTGTATTTGGATAAGCTTCTGACATGTTCTTTGCCATTAAAATGAAAGAAATGAACCTAAATGGTGTAAAACTCAACAATTATATCATTATTACACCTGTAAAAATCAATTTTTCTTGTAATAAAATCTTATCCAAACAACTATTCATCAAAGATACTTTTTTTTTTTTTCATTATTAACAAAGCAAATTCTACTTTCTCAATAAAAAAGAAATGGCTGCAGAAAATACACATAAAGCAGATATTTTGAACATCCAAATAGGAAAAAAGAAATCTGGGATATATTCATAAACATACAGAAAGGATAGTTCCAAGCTGATATAACCAAAACAACACCAAGGGGTTCCGGAACAATTTCTGCAGATGATGGAAATGTTGTCATCGGTGTTTTGACCTGTTAAAAAAATATATATTACAGCATAAATTTTTTTTTTTTTTTTTTTTTTTTTGCAGGAACAGATAAGGCAAAGAAATTTCAAAATGAAAGAAGAAGAAAAAATAAAAAGTTACCTTTTCAGGTTGCATCCAATGGCTTAATTCATTCAAAGTTGATTTGCAAGATGTCTTCATCAAAGAAATCTTTAAAAAAAAAAAAAACCCAAGATTTAGCAGTAAAACCCACTTGCAATTCCATTCAAATGAGTGAAAAAAGCAGTAGAAAGCAAGAATATATGTATATATATATATATATATATATATATATATGCAATTGCAAACCTCATGAAGATAAGATTCAAGTTGAGGTTTAGAGAGATCAGAATCAAGAGCCTGAAGAATCTCATTTTCATGATACTCTGCTAATTTCATCAAAGCTTTCAACTGAGTTACTCTCCATTCATAACTCTTTGTTTTTCCACTACCAAAACTTTCTCTCAGTTCCTTCATCATCTCTCCCGCATCGAAAAACGCCATTTCTTTTCCCAACCCAAGTCCCCAGATATCCACAAGATGACTTCTTTTTCTTCTTTTTGCTATCTTTTTTTCCCTTTCTGATTCAGAGCATTGTGATTATCATCAACTAAGCAAATTTTCAAAAAAAAAAATGATAAAAATAATTTGGTTCACCCAAAATATATCATAAGCATTTCAAAAGTTGGCCGGCTACTTTTGGAAGATATTATAATATATATATATATATATATATGCACTATATTACACAGACGTTGGACCCAATTTATATACTGTTTGCTTGGGACATTTTTGTCTTGGATTTAGTAAATTACCATTTTACACTTCTTGATCTTGGTCTTATTTGGTGAACAATTTTTCGCCCATCACCACTCAAATTTGAATTTCAATACATATTTCACAATAATTAAGAGACATGATTCACTTACCAAAAAAAAAAAAAATCGGATAATTGAGGGAAGAGGAAAAAGAATATTCAAAGATATGTAACTTATAAAATATTACTATATGTAAATCTTTGACTTAATTATAGAATTTATTCTTTGATTTGAATAAAAAAAAAACATTAAATGTAATAAAGATTCTTGTTTGATGATGTAATAAAAATTATAATAATAGATGTAATAAAAACAAATTTGATCGGAAACGATCTCTCCACGTAGGCGTTGTGGGCCTGCTCATCGTGACAGGATCCTGCAAGAAGGCCAAGTGTTGGGGGTGTGTTCCTGGCATTGGCTCTCCGACGGTCAAGTTAGAAATCGGAGTATAAATGTAACAGTGTTGAGGTCGTGTCGGGAAAGATAGCTCTGACGACCCTCACAGAGCACCTGAGAATATAATTGAATATCTAGCTTTCACCATTTTTTGTGTGTGGTGTGAGTTACCGTTTTATGGAGAAACTTGGCCAACCGGGAAGTGACACCTGTTGTGGTTCCGCCTGACAGTTCCGGCATTGTGGCTCCAAATAGAGCTTGTCGGGTCAGGTGCATTTAATGTGAGGTTCGGTGAGAATCCTCTGTTAGAGGTCATGCTTTGAGCATTTTGTATTTTTTGTCTGCCGGCTAGGCCTCGACAGAATCCTATCCGGGACCACGTCGGTCCTTCGTGAAATCCACCTCGGAAGACCTCTTCATACGTGGACATTTCGGGACTTGGAGTACTCTCAAAATTCTTAGAAAAATATATTATATAGAGCAAGAAAAAATCAGACGGGAATTCTTTCTTTACTATAATATCATTGATTCCACATGTATATTTTTCTTTTCATGTTGCAAATATTTTTTAAAACACCAATCAAATTAATACATGTGTGAGTTTAATTAAGATTAAAAAATTAACGTTGTTATCTTCCTTAAACCATTTCAAGTATAATTAAATAAAAAAATATAAATATTGACTTAAATAGAAGATAAATAATTATCACGTGTCTTAATTTAATTGATGTCTTTAATAATATTTTAAAGGATGTCTCAAAATATTATTTAATTGTGTATAGACCTCGAAGGTATAAATTTTTTAAAATATTAATAAAACTAATCTCTAAAAACTATCATAGTTATCTTCCATTAAATTAATATTTATAACTTTTTTAAAAAAAATAAATAAAAATTATAATTGCGAAGGCCTACTCTTTAGTTAGTAGCCAATCGCCTTATTTTGACTTCATGAGTTCGAAATATATATATATATTTATATATATTTAGTCAATGACACAATAAATATATTTTTTTTTAAAAAAAAAAAACTTGATTTGATAAATTTAAGCTAAATAAATATATAATTTTAAAATTTCATGGAAAAAAAAGTTAGATGTATTTCATGTTTTTAAGTAATGTATAAAAAAAAGTATCTCAACCCAACAACTGGCTTTCAATGCTGAATTGAATTTGTGGAGTATTTCTCTGTCTCCCTTGAATTTCAAGTTTTTAAGTTATTATCTCCACATAATTTTTTATATATATTATACGAAGTGTGTTGTATATGACATTCATCGTTACAACTTATAAATCATTGATGAGATTACTTACAAGTTGTGTTGAACTGTAAGATTCTGATGTGTCATGTGTCAAGTAATCTTAAATTCATTCACAAAAAAAAAAAAAAGTAGTCTTAAATTCAATATATCTTAGGGGTGACCTTATTCTGCATTTCAGTGATGTGATATAGTATATACAATACTTTTTGTGAAAACAAACAATCGGTTGGTAGAAGTAGATTGGTTCACTTAACCAACATGTAGGGTTCGAATATTGTGAATATTCCGAAAAATAGTGCGACACGACTTGATTCTAAATTAATTAAAGCCCAAAGTAACTATCAAGTTAGAAGGTTAATACTAAAAAATAATATTCCATTAGTGAATAGAGTTTGATTCTCATTAAATAAATTTTTTTTTTTTATGGTGTGGTGTCCGAATTGACCCAAATAATCCACACCCGGATTCGGTAGCATAATTGCTAGTTTGGCAAAAGATAATAAGAGTCCAACTCCCAACCTGGGGTGGGGTGTGCGAACCCAACGCGAGTGGTGGACCACACTCCAGCGGTCCCGACCACTCTGACCAAGACTCACTTGACTCATTAAATAAGATTTGAATGGATAAATATGTATTGAAAAATATACACACAATACGAAAACTTTCCCCTTAAAAAGTATTTGAAACAGTTCAATTTTAGATTAATTTGTCATGCCTAACATGAATACCTTATAAAAATTGAACCATCTCACATGTGTTTAAGTAATTGATTAGTTGTATTCATAATTGGGGGTTAGGGGAAGTAAGGCACAATAGGTACACAACCATTAAAATGTAGATAAATATCCAAATCAATCATTATTCCTTCTAAATTAAACACTATTAATTTTGTGAAAAATGCTATAGTTTAGTTGGTTTGACTTTTTTTACTTAGTTGTCTCACTCAAAGCGAGTAACCTGAATTCGACACATGTCACGGACAACTTTATGTCGCAATTTCAATTATATGTTATAGTTTTGAGAGTCTCCTCCCATAAATCTCTCCCAAATTAATCGATCGGAATATCGGGTCACCAAAAACTCTATTAATCTTGCTACTAATCTTATGCATCAAATTTGACACAAAAATTGCTTTCTTATTATTTTTTTCTCTCTCGAAATAATCTTTAAATATTTGATTCATTTTTCAGTTGTAAATAATAAATTATTAAAAAGTTATTTTAAATACACATATTATGATACTATGACTTCCTTGTATTTTTTATACTGTTATAATTTCTTTAGCTTATACGTATTTTTTTGTCTAAAAAATAAAAAACTCATGTTCAAGAAGGAGAAAGATAAGACTCTTTATTCTCCTTGTATTTGTCTTTTATACTTCTTTTAGTATTTTGTTTTATTAGTTGTTTGCAATTTTTTATTATTATTATTATTTTAATTTTTTTTAATATTTTGCTCTAATAATTTATTTTATTCAATAACAAGTGTCGACTCACTATAATATTTAACTTGATTAAAAAATTAACCAAAATATATATTATAAAAATATCACTACAAAATAGTACAAAGCTCACAAAAGACAAAAAATTCACTTCTTTTTTAATTTCTTTTCTTTTGGTTACCCTTCATATTAGATAATCACTTTACACCATAGTTAATTCAAAATCAAGTTAGATCAAACTCCCTTGCAATCAAAAACTCTTTATAACATTTATTTCTTCATATACAAATTCCTTCCACTTTGACCTATGATGATAAATACTTCACTTTTTGTGTAGTATGTATAGTACTATACATATACATATATATATATATATATATATATATATATATACTTTTTTTTAGACCATGTGGTATTTGGATCCATCACGATTCCAACTAATCTAGATTCTGTTCGGGTTGTGCATGTAAAGTTCAACTCTTACTTGGGAGAAGGTCTCACCCTAGTTTTACATAGCGCTCATAGCGAGTGTAACATTCACAATGTGTTTTCCTATTGTACCAAGTCAAAGGCTTATACTATATATATATATATATATATATATATATATATATATATATATTTCTTTTTTTTGTTAGACCATGTGGTATTTGTAGTCATCATGACTCCAACTAATTCATATTCAGCTCAGGTTGGCGCATGCAAAGTTCAACTCTTACTTAAGGGAAGACCTCACCCTAATCTTACATGGCCCTTATAGCGAGTATAACATTCACAATGTGTTTTCTTATTGTACCAAGCCAAATGCTTATATATATATATATATATATATATATATATATATATATACATTTCTTTTGTACCATGTGGTATTTGTAGTCATCATGACTCCAACTAATATAGATTCGGCTCAGGTTGGCGCATGCAGAGTTCAACTCTTACTTGAGGGAAGATCTCACTCTAGTCTTACATGGCCCTCATAGTGAGTGTCAAACTCTCGACCTCGTGTAGCATCACAATATGTTTTCATATTGTACCAAGCCAAAGGCTTACATATATATACTTCTTTTTTTTTTTTTGTTAGGCCATGTGGTATCCGGAGCCATCATAACTCCAACTAATCCAAATTCGGTCTGAATTGTACCTGCAAAGTTCAATCCTTATTCGGGGGAAAGGTCTCACCTTGGCGCTTACATGACACTCACAACGAGTATCAAATTCTAGACCTCATGTAACATTTACAATGTGTTTCCTATTGTACCAAGCCAAATGATTATATATATATATATATATATATATATATATATATATATATTATATATTGATGGACCTACAAAAATATGACTAGAAAGTTTTAGAATATTAAAAACATAGAGAGAAGAAAAGAAAAGGCAATGAGTGGAATGCGTAATGCTTTTAAAAATTGATACAAAAACAAACGAACAATGAACTCAGCACAACCATTAAAATAATTAATGAAATATCCATCCAAATCAATAATTCTTCATTTCATTTTCAGGATGTGAATTTTGTTGCGTGTATTCACTTCAATAATTCTCAACTGTCCATTTCATTATTCCACAAATTGCTAAAACAAAGCCTTTATTTCTCGTTTCAAATTAGCTAACTACTTGTTAATATTTAGTTGAAAAGTCAATTAAGTACCCAATTTATTAAATATTATCTAAAATATTAATAAAATTAAAACACGTAATAATTTTAATTAATACAAAAAGATAAAGTTTTATCTTTCTTGATTTTTTTTTTAAAAAATTATAGTCTCATAAAATAAAGATATAATTTTTATTTATGAAAAAAAAATTTTGATAACTTTTTGAGATTAATTAAAAAATGACATATATTTTAAATTAGATAATATTTTAAAAGATGTTGTGAATAAGATTTTCGAATTAAGGAAGTATTTTGTTTGAATTTTAACCATAAAATTCATAAAAATTCTAAATAATTTACATATAATTTAAATTAAATTTTAGAATAATAACTAATTTTACCAATTACTCGTACTTTTCTTTTAGTAATTTATTTGTATCCGGTAACCATTTTGTGCCTTAATTAAATCGGATTTGAGCCGCGTAGGACCCCTATTGGGAGAAACTCTCTCTACACCTGTCTCTCCATAAACAAAGTTCAAACTTAAGACGTTGCAGATAAGAAACCAAACTTCTTACCCTTAGAACAATGGGTGTTGATCAATTCTCGTACTTGGAGACTTTTGATTTCACTTTTTTTTTTCATTTTTGTGATAATTAATAAAGCTTTTGAGTACTATGTATTGGGAAGGTGCTATATATCTTAGTAGCTAATCAAGGTGACAATTAATGAAAATGAATTGTTGAAGCTAAATGGTAAAAATTAGTTTAAGATAATCAATATAAAACAATAGAGACATAAAATTGGAGAAAATAATTGAAATCAATTTGTTGTTATATGAGATAAATGTCAAAATTAACGACTTTGTGAAAGCCGCCAGAAAAAAAAATTCTCTCTATAAACCCTAACCCTCCTTCTCTCTTATCTTCTTCTCTTCTTTGCCGCTCAGCTCTCCCTCTTCTCTCTCTCTTCTCTTCTGCATTTTTTTTTTTAAACCAAAAATTTTCCCTTGGCGGAATAATTTTTTTTTTTGCCTTTTTTTTTTTTTTTTTTTTTTTTTTTTTTTGTCTGCTGTAGTTTTTTTTTTTTTTTTTCTTTTGGTTTTTTTTTATTTTTTTCTTGTATTATTGTTATATTTTACATCTCATATGCATTGTTTCCTACCAATATTTAAATATTTTTTTTTCTCTCGTTAGAAGAAATTTTTTTTAAACCCGGACTAGATCTGAGCCCTTTGTTCGTATCATGTTTTCTTTTTAGATATTTTATAAAAATTTTGATGTGCGTATGATGGATTAGACTACTGTTGAAGAAAGAAGACAAAATCGAACTCTCTTCGCAAATGAGGTTTGAAATTGATGATATGAAGACCAAAGATTTTTATAAGATTTTAGTAGTTTTTCTATTTTATGTATTTTTGAATTTATTTACCGTTTTCTCTTACTCACCTAAATTTTTTAAGTTGAGTATGTTCGCACGCCATTTAGTTTAGGTTGATGCTTTTTGTATTACCGTGAATGACTTTAGCCATTCATTTGTGTAATATTTTTATTTTAATGAATATTCATTTATTAAAAAAAAAAAAAAAAAAGGATAAATGTCAAAAAACAACCCATCATTATTTCAAATTGGAAAGCTATTTGCTAACTACTAGAAAAAAATAAAAAAATCAGTGTCATTTTTCTCTTGCCTTTTTTCCACCAAAAAATCTACCAAAGCATTTCACTACTAACCATTACTTTCATCTAATCGAATTTTATTTTAGGAAAATTCGTAGTTTCACGTTCCATACTTTTATTATTTTGTTATCCAATCTCCATTTAAATTTTGATGGGACAAAAAGGTTTTTTTTTAATATTTTGCCAATTCTAGTTATCGGAATTTACGTGTCTAAAGTCTTTGATTTAATACAATAAAAAAAGTGCATTGTAAATGTTATATGAGGTCAAGAGTTCAGCACATGCCTAAATATCTTTGACTTACTCAATGAGAAAGCGCACTGTAAATAATATATTGTTGTGATTGACACATAAATTTGAATGGTTGGAAATGATTTGATGGTGCGAAATAAAAAAGACAGATACCCGTTTATTCAATCTATATATATATATATATATATATAAAATAAGTAAAACGATCAAGTTTTCTTGAACACTATAGTTGTTCAAGATGTCAAGTGTTTGTGGCCAAGTTGGTAGCAAGGCTGCCCCCAAACACTCTCTTTGCCCAAAGGGCGAGAGTTCGACATCCCATTTCAACCATAGTGATGTCGGATCCCAATATTAGATTAGTTGGATAAAAATCGGACACCATCACTATAAAAAAAAAAAAAATAGTTGTTCATGATAAGTTATATAAATATGACATCCATCAACCCTAATTATATGCCTACAATGTTGTCTCTCACTTCTTCTATGAAATTTTTATGTTCGACTTTTATTGTAATTACTCCTTATATTCCTAAACATAACTATACTCAATTGCTCCATCACCAATAATCATCAATAAGACTTTTTTTTTTCCCTAACATTTTAATTTAGTTTTAGTTCCTATTTAATTCTTTTTAATAATTTTTTTTTATTATTATTGTGGTCATTTTAATTATATTTTGGTATTTTTGAAAATTAAATTAGGACTATAAAATCAATTTATAATTATTCTAATTTAATTATACAAGTTAAAAAACTATCATAAAAAAAAAATGTAAGACTAAACCCTAAACCCTAAATCCTATACAAAGTGCTAACTTAATAAAAAATTAATCAAAAATATCAAAACGATAAAAAAAAATAGTATGAAAACATTAAGAAAAAAAGTTAAATTATAAAATACTAATAAAATATGAATTAAAAGATAAAAATGAATATATATTTTTAATCTTTTTATAATATCTTGATTATAAATAAAATGTTTATATTCATAAGTTGTCATTTGTAGTTGTATATGCATTTTCTTCAATCCATCTCTCTATGACAACTAAACTTTATTTCTTGGGAATTTTCATCTTCTTTGGATTTTTTAAATCATTTGGACAATTTCTTTCTTATCCCATGTCTTAGCATAAACCTCATAACCCAACTATCCATTTCTATTATTATTCAGGACCATTACAACCAATTTCAACCCATTTATAAAGTTCCAAATTTGGTTCTATGAAACAATAATTAGATATAACCAACACATATTGACCCAAACGGAAGGAACTTGATTTTTCATCCGTAAGGTTGCCTATGGAGAAATAGGTGTAGAGAGAACTTCCCCTCAATAGGGATCCGACGCAGCTTGAATTCGGTTTAGTTGAGGCATAAAGTAGCTACCAGACACGAATAACATGAAGATTTGCCTTTGTAATGTCCTAGCTTGTTTTTACTGCTCTTTCCTTTCTAGACTTAGTTTAGTTTTTGCTATCTTTTTCGGTCTGTATGGTCTCCACAAAACTCACTATGTGTTCACTATATCTTCGTTTCAAATAAATAAAAACACATATCAATTTGTCTTATATATAATTACTATTATGAACTAATTTTTTTTTAATAAGTGAGACTGCTACTAATTGAGCTACACATTATTGACAATAAAAAAGTGATTTAAAAAAAAAAAGGTTTTTTCTTATAGGAACAAATATTTTTAACCTAAAATTTGAGCTAAGAAAAGTTTGTTACTAAATAAATGGTACTTATGAGTCATATAATGAAAACAATCATATTTTTTTTTAAAAAAAATATGGCTGAAAGATTGAGGTTTAAAAATTATTAAAATATTAAATATTAAATATTAAATAAATAAAAATTAGTCATTTAAGACAAAAAAAATAAAATAATTTTTTTTTTTTCAAATATCTCAAAAAACCAAATTTTATTTTATTTCCTATAAAATCAAAATTACCGGACATACGAATTGGATACAACAATTATATAACAATTAAAAAAAGTACAAGGGTCCAAACTCTATGGATCCGTGGATTCGATGAACATTTTGGGCTTAATCTCGATCCAATTGATTTAATTTATTTCGAGAAGCATTTGGGCTTAATCTTAGGATGAACTCGACTTTTGATTTATTCTTAGGTCTCATAATGGACTTTGGGGAAGAGAAAGGTTCGGTAGTCTTAAAATATCTCTCAACTTCTTCATGTGTATTCAACCTTTTTTGAGGAAATTTGTCCTCTATTTATAAATGAATGAAGAGGGTGACAATTAAAACCTATTAATTTACTATAATACTTATGTAAGGGAGTGAATATTCCGAAAGAATAATGGGTGAGTTTGGTCTTAAACAAATTTACTTTTGGCAAGTTCAATCGCAAAATATTTTTTTTAACTTTTAAAGTCCCAAACTTTTTTATTAGAGAAAAATAACGTCATTGTTGACAGATTTCGTTAAAAAACTTAAAAACTTAATGATTTACATTGTTTAGTTAATTAAAAAAAAAGTAAAAACCTCTTAACTTTTTAACAGAATCCGTTAACAAGGATCTTATTTTCTCGATTCATCAAAAAAAAAAAAAAAAAAAAATTTTATTTTCTCTAATAAAAAAGTTTGTAACTTTAAAAGTTAAAAAAAATATTTTGGGACTGAACTTATCAAAAATAAATTTATTTGAGACCAAACTTACCAATTATTCTATTCCAAAATCTTTAATATATATAAAATTTTGATATCAACAAGGAGTAACAACAATTTAGAAAAATATTTAAATCAAGTATGCTTTTTCTTCGTGTCTTTCTGGTATTGGCTGTAGACTTTAGAAAATCTGACACATGCCACACTCCCCAATTCAAACAAATCCGCAAAATAAGGAATAAAAAAAAAACAGCTCTTCGTTTCGTTGAATAGCCCACCATACCGTGACCAGCAGCCTTACACTTTCTCACTGCTAACCAACCACCACTAAATACTTACCGTTCAATGGCTTCTCTGAGTATCGGCAGTGCCGCCGCAGCCGCCGCCACCTCTCGTCTTCTCTCCTCCGCTCCCACCGCCACCACTAAGCTTTCACTTGGCTTCCGACCGAACACTTGCAATTTCCTAAGATCGCGTCCTTCTGTTTCCAACCTCTTCCTCTCTCAGGTCAATTCCATGCCGATGAAATGAATGTGCATTTTATATTTGCTTAATTTTATTGTTAGTTGTTACTTTTTATTTTTTTAATTTTTCTATTGGTTCAGAAGAGACTAGGGAGAAGATTGACATGGAGTGCAGGGTCAGCTTATGGCACGGTAGTGTCACCGAAATGCTTCGCTTCGGATCCTCAGCAGTTGAAGAGTGCCAGGGAGGACATTAAGGAGCTGTTGAGAAGCAAGTTTTGCCATCCTATTTTGGTATTAAATTTTTATTTTTTTATACTGTAGCTCAATTTCTTCAGTTAGTTTTCAATATATTTACATGTTATGATATTGCCATTTTTTTTTCTAGTTAATTTTCTTGGCTGAGAAAAGAAAAATGAAACACATTTTAGAAGTATAGAAAAGAAAATAATAATTTGATTTTCTCAATATAAATGATACTTTCTATGTCCGATGCCCTAAAACTTGTCATTCTTTTTAACCTAACCTTTTAATTTGATTTTCTTGAATATATTTTTTAAAATTAGATGCAAGAAATACTAATAAATAATAAATGTTTTGAACATTTTATTTTGCACTAATTTCGGATAAGTAGCTACCCTTTTCATTATCTCTTGTTACTGGATTACTGCTGGAATACCTAGTATTGCTAGAATGTTTTCCCTTATAAGTTGTATGAAGATTTTCACAGATCGGGAAACTGGGAAGAGGTTCAAATATTATTATTATCATTTTTTAACTCTTGTTGTCTTTTGTGTAATCCTTTTGCACTTAACCATTTACTTTTTAGGAAATAAACACAGTAGAATGCATATGAATGATCTCTGTTTTAAGTTACAGAAAAGTTATTATGATTGTCTCCAGATATATGGTTCTGGTCCCCTTATGTATTATACTCGATGATGCTCCAAATAGTAACTGTTTAGTATTCTATTGGAACAGATTCGCTTGGGTTGGCATGATGCTGGTACTTATGACAAGAACATTGCGGAATGGCCAAAAAGAGGTGGTGCTAATGGAAGTCTGAGATTTGAAGTAGAATTGGGGCATGGTGCAAATGCTGGTATATATTTAACAGTTCCGGTGTTTTGCTGCTCCATTAATTTGTCATCTTACAAACTGTTGATACAGGACTTGTTAATGCACTTAAACTTCTCCAGCCTATCAAGGAAAAATACTCCGGCGTGAGTTATGCAGATTTGTTTCAGTTGGCCAGTGCCACGGCTGTGGAGGTCATTATTCTAGTTATTTCTTCAATCTTTCATAAAGAGATTAAACCATTCGTAAATTTCTTTCATCTGATACACTTTCTAAAATAATAGGAAGCTGGTGGTCCCAAGATCCCCATGAAATATGGAAGAGTGGATGTGTCAGCACCTGAAGACTGTCCTGAAGAAGGAAGGCTTCCTGGTAAGATAACTGTTGCTGTTGCATCTCCCTTTATGCTTTCCAACATGAAATAGGTATGTTAGACATAAAAATATCTTTTTAAGATATACAGAATGAAAAGAAATGGATTTTCTAATTGATTGATCATGGTCTAGTACAAAAGTTTGTGCCTTAAAGTAAATAGGATCAGCGTCATTTGCTCTTTCTCTCTCAACTCGAGTATCAGCAGTTGATTTTCCATGTACATTACAGATATCTGAATATCTTACAAGTAAATCCAACTCGTGGATGGAAATCTGGAAATATTAGCAATCTGAGTATTAGATGGAGGTTCTGCATGCTTATAGACTAATTTTTGGCCAAAGCAAGAAGATAAGTGAAACTCCAGAAGTCTGCACTCACTTGGAAAGTGTTCTAAAGCTTGGTCCATTGGATAGATGAATAAACACAAAATTGAGCCTGAAACTAGTTTAAAACATGAAGGATGACCTAAGGGATGGTAATGACCAATTGAGCTTTTATTTTTTTTATTTTTTATGTGTGTTTGTGTGCGTGTAAACATTGTGAGATTTACTTTTGATTTATTCTTGTGGTTAATCCTCACACACACTCTCTCTAAATATTGTGTATATATATGTACATTTATAGAAAGACTAGTCAATATTTTAATCAGGTTGGCAAAATGTTGATAATGAAAAGGTAAAATGAGCACAAAAATTTCTCATGCTCAATCTCATTTGTTAAATGGACTCATTATCTTTATGAATGAACAAAAACAAAAAGCATCAATGTGAACATGAGTTATTCAAGTGTTCATTCATTTACGACCCTAGGTGTTGTGCTTATTATCTTCCTTTCAATTTATTCCAGGAAGTATATAACTTGTAACATGTAGTGATTGATCTGCTCAAGTAGTATCCAATTATATACAGAATGCAAACAACATATACATGAGTGCATGTGAATAATCTCCTGTAACCTTAAATACCTTCCAACTCAATTTACCTTATATACAGATGCTGGCCCTCCATCACCTGCTAAGCATTTACGTGATGTCTTCTATAGAATGGGACTAAATGACAAGGTATTTACTGATGGTCACCTTTAAACCTGATGTTCAGATTTGATCCTTTATACTCATTGTTCAAACTTTGACATCCAGGAAATTGTTGCACTTTCTGGTGCACACACATTGGGACGGTCCAGACCAGAGCGCAGTGGCTGGGGTAAACCAGAGACAGTATACACGGTATTCTGACGAATTTTATATTAAGCATTATAAAAAACCTACTTTAATATGTTTTGAGTAGTTCATATTCTCCTTCCACAGATGGTATGTTTACAAAACTAGACATTGTCACTGAACAACGTAAATCACCTAAAATTAGCCCTTTTCCAGCTCTAATTAGTATTATATTATATTTATAATTTTCATAAAACATAGAAATTGAGAATTTTAGCAATTGCTCTTTTTCTCTGACTAGAAAGTATAGTTTATCCTAGTCCTACAATTGATATTGAATCCTGTGCCAATTTGTTCTAGAATGAGGGCTTGTTTCTAGGTTAATAGTTCAATAGCAGGGCAGTATGTTCGAAGCAATGAATTGTTATTGATATCATATATCACCTGGAGAACTCTTTACAACTTTAATTCATCATTATATATTTATGGTTTTTAGAACCCACAGATAAAAAGTGGGAGTTTGAATCCCCCTCCCCCCTCCTCCCTCCTTTCTTTTTCCTCCTCTATATAGCAAGAAACCATACATTAGGCCTACCACTTGTATTGAACCCTGATGCACTACAACCTCACATAAGCTTACATGCCAAACAGGGAGTGCCCGGGAAGCCACCTGTGCGTAAGTCCTAATGTACCCTGGAAGAACTGGAGGGAGTTAATTGTCTGTGCAATGAAAAATCACATCATCTTCTTGATTTAAATTTTAATTACATTACAAGATTAATATTAATCTATGCTATTGCAGAAATTTTGCAGAAAATTAGAAAGTTAAGCTCTTAGGCTCACACAAAGAGAGGAGAACTATAGGCATTATTCATTAGGGCTCGTTATGTAAATAATCTGTATGCATGCATAATCATGGGGGAAATCTATTTGTAGATTCTAAAAGACAAAATCTTAATAAAAATTAGGACTTGCCATTGTTCGAAAATAGAAGGAATGCATTCATTAACTAGGTTGTCCTCCATAGAGAGCAAAATTCACTTTTAGCACAAATAATGAAATTTTTTCAAGAGAGAACGTCATAGTTAATGTGCTGTCAAGAGAATGCATTAACTGATTTTCTCCTTAAACAGCGTATTCTATGAATGTCTTGGTGCTCAGATCTAGAGTTATTTATCAAAACTAGGCTAAACAAGTAAAAACCCTCTAGGAGCTATTTTTTAGAGTAGCATGGTGAACTGTTCTCTTGCATGCTTCAGTTAATCTTGCTCCCTTCTCCCCTTCTTTATCTCTCTCTCTGAACTACCTATTATACAAAATGCTCTGGAATATTTAGACTTTCACTTGCTGCATTGACAGAAAAATGGCCCTGGAGCCCCAGGAGGACAATCATGGACAGTGCAGTGGCTGAAATTTGATAACTCCTATTTCAAGGTGCAATTTTTGTGGTGCAATTTTGAATTTTACAAGAAAACCTCTAAGATCCTTTCTTATGTGAGAATGACTTATGTAGGACATTAAAGAAAGAAGGGATGAAAATCTTCTAGTTTTGCCAACTGATGCTGTTCTTTTTGAAGATCCTTCATTTAAGGTGAAGAGCTTTCATGTGTTTAAGAATTTGTTTTATTGGATTGGACTGTTATTCTTAATTTGAATTTGATTTTCCTGTAGGAATATGCTGAGAAGTATGCTGTGGATCAAGATGCATTTTTCAAAGATTATGCTGAAGCCCATGCTAAACTTAGCAACCTTGGTGCCAAATTTGACCCCCCTGAGGTTTGTTTGACATACTTTATTATATTTTATTCCAGGGAGTGCCTGGATTTTGCATCCAATCAGCTCCTTGATTCTTTTTCTTCCTCTTACACTCACTTGGAACCAAATCGAGTAATGAATTACTGCTGACATCATATTATTTCTTCACAAAATTTACATATTGCTCATTTTTGCAGAAAGATAATGAAACTGGTGATATATTTGAGATTTCAGTTAATTGACATAAATCCAAGTTTGCTTAAATGTTTATCATGTTTTATTTTCTTTCTTAAGTTCTTATTTCCGTATATAGAGTTCTGGCTCTCAGTTTGAGTTCTCTTGGGAATCCTATTAGTCTACAATCATAAAGGAAATTCTTTTCTCTAGACAAAGGAGAAGGAACATTTTTTCACCATCTGTTTGGTTAAAAAGAATGCTGTTTTATACATTCTCCAACCAACATTACCAGATGTGTCACATTTTTTTGTTAGTATATCTTATGACTTGAAAGAAAGGGGTTAATAATTGGGCTCAAAAAGCATAGATGCGGAAAAGTAGGGGGTAATGAGTGGGCACAAAAAACATAGATTCAGAAAACCATCTTGAAGGGTGCCTTTTGGTTTCCACTTCTGTCTTGGGCAATTGAGTGACAAAATTTCCTTGATGCCTAGTTCTATGGGACAGAATTTTAGACTTCAGCGAGGAAAGAGACAGAGTAAAGAAGAACCTTAGGAAATCTAATGGTAAGTACTGTTTCTGGAGGACCTGCTGCCATAAGAATTGATGTCTTACATATGAACTAGTTTTTTTTTTTTGTTTTTTTCATTTTTTCCTTTTTAATTCCTTGGACCTTTGAAGTTCCCGTGTAAAAGAACCATAATTACAGGTGTTCTTCTTCCCTTCATTTTTGCCTTATGAGGTTATAGAAACAAAGTTCATAGCAAAATTTATTTTGGAAAGAAGTGTGAAGAAGAGGCCATTTAACATAAGAGTTCATGGGTTTGGAACTTCTTGCTACCCTAGAGTACAGGATTTGAATTGTAACACCACAATTAGATTCTTCGATGAAGCCATTTGCAGTGGAGGTTCTTAATCGCATTTCTCTTGATAGATCTTTAAGAAAACTTCTGTCATTTCAGTTTCTTTAATTTTCTTTCCTATGTTTAGGGGCATGAAAAATTATTGCTTGTGACCATTTTTTTTTTTTTTTTTTGTTCCTCTTTAGATCATGTCATATTGAAGGCTCTTAAGTTTGTAGCTCTTTCATTAGACCATCTGTAGCACTCATCCAAAAGATGCAATTCAGCATGTGTAGCGTCTATAGGCATGTAGTGAATTTTTTAAGTCACAACATGCTACTTTCGAGTATTCAATTAGATGTTACTATAAACTCAGTCCAAAAAAAGGGGTAATTCTAGGGATTTTTTGTTTCTTGAAATCTATCTTTTGATTCAAATCATGCTTTAACCTGTATCCTCCCCTGCCCTGGAACTTCTTTGTACTGGCTTCCTTTCATGATTCAAATCATACTTTAACCTGTATCCTCCCCTGCCCTGGAACTTCTTTGTACTGGCTTCCTTTCATGCATTTCTGAGGAAACCTCAAAGTGGCTTGGTTAGCCAAGCATGAGCTAATTCATAGATCTTTAGACCTTGATTAACAAAGAATAGAAACATCTACAATCGATTAATGAACAAATGGATTGGATCGACTGCAGTGAACTATAGTGTAGGTTTGAATCCTTCCTTGCCCACAACCTGCCCAAAGGGGAAGATAGATTCAGATTTACGTAACTACTGAAACCAGATTATGGAGGTGGTGCTTGGATATGTATAACGGAAAGCATTCCTAAACTAAGTCAAAAAATTCTCAAGTATGTATGCGATTGTAGTTATTTTCCATACATAATCGGCTTATAACCTGCTCTAAGAGCACCTCTTATAGCTTTCTGGTTACTACTATACAGCAAAATGAAATGTAGAATTACTTTTTCTACAACAGTTTAGAAGAGTGCCAAAGAAGTTTACCAGAGTTTCAGTTTGGGTACTGAGAAGGAAAATGACAATAGAAGGTAGATGTGTGGGGGCTAAAGGGAAGGTGTTCTATTTGTAAGATGAGGTTTCTTTGGGCATTTCCATTTTTTGTTAGAGACATAGTTAAAAAATGAAATTTTAGAAAATTATCTTCTTGTTTTGTTTGGCTTCTAGTTTTCTTCCTGATCATGACAATTTATAAGATTGAAAATTTTATGGAAATTCTCAGTGAAATGAAGTTCTCAATTTTTTGTTAGGGGTTCTCCATTGATGAAGGTCCCTCGCAAGGACAGCCAGAGAAGTTTGTTGCTGCCAAATACTCATCTGGAAAGGTTGTTTAATCAATTCCCTTATTACTTATTACTACACCAAAGAAGTTATAGCCCATGGAAATTTCTAAAGGGTATTTTACATATTTAACCTGAAAAATGATTTATCATAATGTTTGCTGCAGGATTAATATTACAAGTATCTTCTTTTCTTGTGCTGTTTGATTTTAATAACCAAGATGTCAAACCTAAAACTTGGAAGAGTCTTGTTGAAGTGAAGAATAAATTCAATGAGTGTTGCCATTTTGAATTGCAGAGAGAGCTGTCTGATGCTATGAAACAAAAGATAAGGGCTGAATATGAAGCAGTCGGGGGAAGCCCAGATAAGCCTCTCTCATCAAACTATTTCCTCAATATCATGATAGTGATTAGTGTTTTGGCCATTTTGACATATTTGGTTGGAAACTGAGATGCTGGGATTTTTGAAGTAAATATTTTGTGCTTTTTGAACATCCCTATTATGTGTATTTTTTTTTCTCTCCTCTCTTTCTCTTTCCAAGTCTTTATAATGATGGTTGGGAGCGCCGAGTTTAACATGATAATAATTTATAAAGTAATTGGAGAATTTAGTTCCAAACAAATTTATGTTTGACAAACTTAATTCTAAAATATTTTTTTTGATTTTTAAAGTTTTAAACTTTTTGACGTAAGACAACTAACGTCTTTTTTTACAAATTTTATCATTAAATTTTATAAATTTTGATGAAATTTGTAAAAAAAAACCCTAGTTTTCTTAGGAAAAAAATTTTGGAATTTTAAAAGTTTAAAAAAAAAATAAAAATTTAGTACTAAATTTGTCAAATATAAATTTGTTTGAGATTAAATTTATCAAGTACTCAATTCATAAAATATTGAAAAAGAAAATGAAAGACTAATGCTAAACTAACATCATTACTGTTTGTTTAAGTTAATTTTAATAATTTCCTCAGTAGTGTTTAAAAACCTAAAATACTTTTATTTTTACTTATTGCTGAGACGAAATAATAATAATAAATTGTAGTATGAATGATCCTACCAAATATGGTTGATTGACTGTTTAATTGTCTCCCTAATAAATGGAGAAAGACAATACTAAAATTAGAAGACAATATTCTGTCTCTAGGAGAGACTATTTATTACATCTTATTTCCTAAAATTATAGATTTGGTTACTGTGATTGTTAGTCATAAACCTAGATTAAGGAAATAGCTTAATGAATTCAATTTTAGTTTTAAAATAGAGCCATTAAATTAGACAAACTATTTAAGAAAAATTAAAACCTGTAACTGTGAGATGAGGAAGAAGGCCTATTAACATCGTGAAGGTACCCAAAAATAAAATCGTAAGGGGTTTAGTCTCAAAGTAGACAATATCATACTACATTGTAGTGAGAGTTTAGGTGAGGTGGCTATTCAACAAGATGAATTAACGTGTTTTGCCTAGTTGTAAACTTTTTTTTTTTTAAAAATAATATACAGATCCAATTTCAAATCAAAAAGTTCCATGAATTGACTTTTATGATAGGTTTCACATACATGTATAAGATACTTTTTAGATGTATTTTTTTTTACTCGATTAATCCAACACTGGGATCCGATAGCATTATAATTGAAATATGGTATCGAACTCCCGCCCTTTAGGCAAAGAGAGTGTTTGGAGGCAGCTTGCTGCCAACTTAGATGTATTTCTTTTTTTTTTTTTTTTTTTTTTTTTTTTTGGTAAGCAACTCTTTAGATGTATTTCAATACATAAGGAAAGCTGATAATTAATTATCCATCTCTCTATTTTTTTTTTCTCCTCTAATGCACAATTTTTTTTTTTTATCTTTGATGAATTTGGGCAATTGTGATTCAAATACAATCTTGATTTTAAAGCACAAAAAAAAGTTTTTCATATACTCTTTACTTTTCATCAATTTGATAAAATTTATATATATATTATATATATTTTAGTGAATAAAATTTGCATTATTGGAATAAGTTTGAAAAATGTGGCATAGTACTGCAACATTATTTTCACGCTCTTCTTTTTCTTTGATACGGAGTGAAATTGTGGATAAAAACACAGTTGAGGAGAAACCTTTTGCACAAAACTATATATATATATTTTTTTATTTGTTTTATATATATATATATATATATATTTTATATATATACACACAGAAGTACAGATTATACATAATTCAGGCATAATGATCAAGTATTACCAATAACAACATTCCACGTGGAGAATCGACGTATTGTAGGCTAATTGGCTGTTACCAACGCACCCGTGACGTGGTGAATAAAAACATTAGGTGAAAGAACGCTATTGTGCTTCGTTTTGTGTAGTCAAATGTGTGTCACGTGAACCACCCACAACAATTGCTTCCGCCACACCACAACTATCACTTAGTTTCACGTCACGTGACTTACTTACCCTCGTACTTTTTTTTCCCCCTTTTATTTAGCATCGATAATTACTCTATAAAACTCTTCATTTAGTTACCAACAATTTCTTTTTAATTTTTAATTTTTAATTTTTCTTCTATCATTTACATTTTTATTGATATATTTAAAATTTATAAAATGAATATATATTTTTAAAAATATTTACACAATTCTTTTTATCTATGAGAACGAGTGATTCTCTAAGGCATCTCATCTTGTAAGATAATGTGTAAAATATCAATAAAAATAAGATCCGTATAAATTAAATTAACTTTTAAAAATTAATATATTTATATTATGTTAAGTATAATTATACTAAAAAATAATAAAAATTACAATTACATTAAAAATATTTTTTATTATTTAAAATAATTTTGTAAATATAATTATAATTTTTATTTTTTAAATAATGAAATGTAACAATGTTAAATTTTTTTAATTAATTTAATTAAAATGGCTTATTTTTATTAATATTGTAGAGGATTACTTCCATTGTGGTTCATAGGAGCAAAGGGTAGTGAAGTCTCGAAATCATATTTTGGAGTGCGGCTAGTAATTTTGAGTGTGGAAGTAGCTTTTTGGATCTTAAGTCACGTGCTTGCTACTTAATTTTTTAAAATACCTATTTTGCCCTATAAAACTCCATCCTCTTGTTCTTGAGATTTATAACTGCAAGTATCTCAATTCAATTCTCATTCTGAGAAATTTGAATTTAGGAAACAGACAATGGCTTCGCGTAGTGTTAGGATTTCCTTATGTTTTCTTGTGGTTTTCTTAATTGGATCGATTTCGTATGTTTCCTCATCTGAAGCTGAAGCTGAAGCTGAAGCTGAAACTGAACCGTCTGAACCCCAAGCCCCAGAGTTTGTGGTGACTTTAGATCATTCAAATTTCACTGATTTTGTGTCCAGACAGAAGTTCATCGTCGTTGAATTTTATGCTCCATGGTAACTTCTTCTTTGTGAAGAATTTGCTTGCTAAAGTTTCTGGGTTTCAATTGTTTCAGTTACATTTCTTGTACAGTAACTGATTTGAATTAATTCTTGTGTAAAACAGGTGTGGGCACTGCAAAAATCTAGCTCCAGAGGTGATATGAATGTATATATATTTTTTTGATAAAATGTTTTTTTGATGAAACTTTTTTTTGACATGGGATGGGATGTTGATGTGCAGTTTGAGAAAGCTGCTTCAATTTTGAGTAAAGAAGATCCTCCACTCTTTTTAGCTAAAGTTGATGCAGATGCCGAAAGCAATAAAGCTCTTGCAGCTGAATTTGATGTTCATAGTTACCCGACAATTAAGATCTTTAGATATGGAGGCAGCTTAACTCAAGATTATAAGGGTCCTCGTGTTGCCGATGGAATTGTTGAATATGTCAAGAAACAGAGTGGTCCTGCTTCATCTGTGGTTCAATCTTCTGAAAATGTTACTTCTCATGTTGATGCCAAAAAGATTGTCATTGTAAGTCAGTTTTTCGTTTGTGAAAGAAGAGGATTGAGTATATTAACATCTCTATTTAAGCTTAAACCTTACTTTGAGCATTCAACAGGTTGGCATATTTCCAGAGTTTTCTGGCGATAAGTTTGAGAATTTCACAACTTTAGCTGAGAGATTGCGGGATGATTATGAGTTTCGCCACACTTCCGATGCCAAACTTCTGCCTGGAGGGGATTTATCAGTTAAAGGTCCTGTTGTGAGGTTGTTCAAGCACTTTGATGAACTTGTTATGGACTTTGAGGAATTCGATACAGATGCTCTCCAGAAGCTCGTCGAAGAAGCAAGCATTCCAACTGTCACTGTGTTTGATAAGGATCCTAACAATCATCCCTATGTTATTAAATTTTTTAGCTCTCCAACTTCTAAAGTAAGTTATGGAATCTAACTTCAAGCCTAATGTTTTATATTTATTTATTTATTTATTTTTTTGAACATCTTGTTTTCTCAAAGCCGTAGCTACCTTCTAAATTCTGGATTCTGTTAAATCAACGTTAGATTGCAATCTTTTCATCAATTTAAACTGTATTTTTTTCAATTGAAATTGTTGCAAGATTTTGAGAACCTTTTTTGCTTAAAATGCCATTTTTTTTCTGCTTGGGGGTGCCCCTCCACAACTGCAGTTTTTTTTTTTTTTTTTTTTTTTTTGTGTGTAAATTTAGTTGGACTATTTCTCTATGCTATCTGGAATGTTACTCATTGGAGATGATCAAATGGGCAGGCTATGTTGTTTGTAAACTTCACCGGTGAGACATTTGATGCATTTAAATCCAAATACGAAGATGTTGCTAAACAATTCAAAGGAAAAGGCATAAGTTTCCTAATAGGGGATGTTGAAGTTGGTAGTGGTGCTTTCCAGGTTCGTATCTTTTCAGCTTTGGATTCTTGTTACTGACACAATTTACTTCATTGATGCCTAAACCTGTCCATTTGCTCCGATATGCAGTATTTTGGACTTAAAAATGAACAAACTCCACTCATCTTCATACTTGACGAACCAGCCAAATATCTTAAAACGAATTTGGAGCCTGATCAGATAATGGCTTGGATAAGTGAGTTCAAGGTTAGGTGCTCTCCTTCTTAATGTTTTAAGAGACACATTACTAGTTCTTTACACTGATCAAATATACAAGTAATTAGAAGCCATAAAAATTTCAATCTTTTCTATTTGTTATGTTTTTTCCTTTTTGATTTGGAAGAATTTGTTTTGTCTTTTTCTTATCTTTATATTTTTCTCTATAGGAAGTATTCGAGGGAGGGGAGTTTAATTAGGTTTCTAACTTTTGAAAAATGTTTTACAGGATGGTAAGCTGAAACAATACAAAAAGTCTGAACCTATACCTGAGGTTAATAACGAACCTGTTAAGGTGGTCGTGGCAGATAGTCTTGAGGACATGGTTTTCAAGTCTGGAAAAAATGGTATGTACAAGGGTTCTTGATGCTATTTTTTGTTTGATTTTCTAGTTCTTTTTCCTTTAATTGTGAACCCCTATGCAACTTAATACTGGTGTTGGTTTCCTTCAATAATTTTAAGAAGTTCTAATCATAAAAGGAAAAGAGGGGAAAATTGTCTGGGCTGATAGTAAATCTAGGCGATTGACCAAAATGAAATGGAGAAATACTTACATGGAGCTGCTTTCTATCTTGAACTAATTTAAGCAGCCTTCATTTTCACTTCTGTTAGAGTTGTCATCACAGTGAATATGCTATCTCCCTCTCTGCGTGTGTGTGTTTGGTGCATCTTTACTTGTGGAGGTGTTCAATTTCTGTTTTATTTTGTTGCATGAACAGGCAGGTTATGTAATGGTTTGATTAGGTCTTAGTCACAAATAACTTGTATTCATTGGTATGTGGAATAGTTTGTGAATAGAACTCAAGAATAAAGTATAGGTGACTAAAATGAGAAATCTTTGGTTCATGTGTTTGAGTATATGCTTAAAAGAATCTATAGTAATTAAGTTGCTGGCATCATGCTAATATTTTATCTTTCCAGTTCTGTTGGAATTTTATGCACCATGGTGTGGACACTGTAAAAAGTTGGCTCCAATATTAGATGAAGTTGCTGTTTCATTTGAAAAAGATGCAGAAGTGGTCATCGCTAAAATGGTAAGATTCATATATCTATCTTGCAAATTTTTATTGTTTTCCTCATTCTATTCATTGCAGGAGTCATTAATCTTAATAGATCTGCTAATACCACCTGCTGGTGTCCATCCCATGTAATTTTCTATAGTTTTATAAATGTATGATCCATTTTGTCTGCTTTTTGAGTAAGCTGACAGCCACAATAGCAAGGTAAATGTTCATTTTATGTTGTGTCTTATCATAGTCACAGATAAACCTGTATTATACTACGGATAGTAAAGATAAACCTGTATTACATTTCTGAACTGCTGTTATTCAATGATTGCCCACAGGAAAAAGCAGCACCTAATCATCATTACTTTTTCATTTTTCATCACTAAAATGAAGTTCAAATCTGCTTCCAGATTTCATCACCAATCATAATTGCCAAGCAGCTACTTGCATTTTTTTTTTTTTTTTACAATATCAGCCAGACCCCCTTAATTGAATCTTGCTTAAACAAAATAATATTATTGTGTTCTACATGTTTCAGTAACCTGTAATTTTCTTTTGATTTGATTTGTTTAAATTACTTAAAGAATCCCACATTGATTTAACTTTACTTCTAAACTTGATGTTCTTTTTGCTTGTTGCCCTTCAACTTATCCAGTCACTCTTTAATTTTTGAGTTTTTGATGGTTGCAGTAATTTCTTGATCTTCTGACCAAGCTTGTACTAACTCGCCTTCCATTTTCTAGGATGGTACTGCAAATGATGTGCCAGAAAAGTTCAATGTTCAAGGTTATCCTACATTGTATTTAAAGTCTGCAAGTGGAAAACTCGTGGAGTACGAGGGGGATAGGACAAAAGAGGATATTATTGAATTTATTCAGAAGAACAAGGATAGTGCTACTCAACAGGAATCAGACAAGGATAGTGCCAGTCAGCAGGAATCAAACCAGGAGAGTGCTTCTGAGCAGGAAGCAAGAAAAGACGAGCTGTAACTAAGGTGAATGAACGAGTTCCTTGCTTTTTTTGTCATCTATGTCAATGTGGTTTTGATGTTGGGATTTTGTTTCACACTTTCAGCTGAATGATGATTTTCATGTTTCTGATATTTAGTGCATGATTCAAACAACACCTTTTTCTTTTATAATTCATTTGGGAGACTTGAACAAGTAAATGTTTAGGTGAAAACCCATTATTGTTGATTGAATCAGGTTAAAAAGAACAAAAAAAAAAAGAAAAGAAAAATTGATTACATAATTAACAGCACCTTTTGAGGACCAAAACATATGCTCAATTAAAGACAACATGTATTGATATAGTGAATAGTATGCTTTTGCACCATGCCAGGAACAACCAACCAAAGTGAAAATATCATAGATAATTGGTGATGGATAATCCAAAAGTGATAAAATCTTAAGATTTGAGGCTCTAGGGAAGATTGATAAACTGAAGTGTGCTAGGAGGTCATTTGGTTAGTGATCAAAGAAAGTATTATGATAGATCTCAAGTACAATACGAACCAATGCATAAAATACAATCAAAGTTCTCTTGTATATAATGTGCATTAACTTGATCCTGATCTTCTAATTTATGCATTTTTGTGATTAGTTGGTAATGTAATACTCTAATTACACATGACATATGTATGATCATTTATGAAATATAATATTTATTATCAACTTGGGATATTTTTTTGGTGCAGTGACTATTGTATTGGTTATTTTCAATTACATTTCTCACATAATGCATTGAATTTTATATGCTAGACCTTGCTTTGGTGCAATAGTTTTTGTTAGGATCTTTGACTATCCTTTTCGGAAATTTCTTAGTACTTTCATTCCCTTGTAAAGTTTTTACTCATATTTTCTGAAAGATTTTCCTTTTAGGAGGGTTTTTTTTTTTTCTTTTTTTTTTTATTATTTTTTTTTCCAATTTTCTTAATGCTGTTTCATTTTTGTTTGGATGTATTTTTGGTTTCAACTTTTGTAGAGATAAAGTTCTTACAAATGTGTGGTGAGCTGATCATTTGAACAAGATGAGAGCTTTCTGCAGCCATTTTTTCATCTACTGGAGAGGTCTTATGATAGAAGCATCCCTACTACAACTACAGCAATCCCTTCTCCTCCTGCACCCCCCCACCACCACCACCTTTTTTTTTCTCCCCTTCTTTCTTCTTCCACTAAGGACCAACCTTATTTTCTTTCTAATAAAGTGGTTGGTTTAATATTTCTTGTACAGGAGATGAGGGGCTTAGTATTTTTGTTTGTTTCGTTGTTCTTCTTTTTAAGGTAAAAATAAGATTTACGAAATATATTTAAATATGTACCGTTTATTTAATTTTATAGACTCACTTTAAAATTACTAATACATCTAAAATCTTTTAGTTTGTTGGCGAACAAAGAGACAAGTTAACACCTAAAACATGTTAACTTGAGGCTTATAATTTTGCATTTCCCTAGGTTTGATATTAGACCGTTTTACTTACCCCAAAAATAACAATAATAATAATAATATTGGAACATAATTGAGTACTGTAAAAAAGAAAGATGACTTCTCCCACGATGAACCTCTCACCGGAAGAAGCGGATGAGCTCTGCCGGAGTGGAAAAGCATATGCGTGATGACAAAGAGTCGGATGTGTCGGATACTACGACAAGTATGGAGGAAGACACCGAGAACAGGAAAAATCCCCGGCAAAAGACAACCTTCGCCAAGGTGATCAAGGGAAAGCTACTATACAAACCTTCTACACAGGGGAAGATGAAGATGATAGTATGGATGATCTAGGGATTATAGATATATTGTAGGACCAAGATGTGGTTGAAGAAGGAGAACTATGCTTTGTAGTGGACATACCATGAGATGTATATAAGAAATCATGGATGAAATAGTGTCGAGCAATCGTGGTCGGGACATTGGGTGAGTCCTTTACCGCTAAAGTGTTGGAACCAAGAATTAAGAAAGCATGGTAGTTAGAGCAAGGGTGCGAGTTGGTGGATATTGACAAGGTACCTTGTGGCACGGTTCTACTCCCAAGTTGACTACCCGAAGGTTCAAATGGTAGCCCATGGCTGATCTTGGGACACTACCTCATGATTTCCAAATGGAGGCCTAACTTCCGTCCATAGGAAAATAATATGCAATCTATCTTAGTGTGGATCCGATTCCCCACATTGCCCTTGGAAATGTTTGATGACCTATCATTGTTGAGTGTTGCTAGTGCTCTTGGGAGGGCAATCAAAGTTGACAGGAACTCTGTGGATACCGAACGAGGGAAGTATGCTAGAGTGCGTATAGAATTGAACTTGAATGGGCCATTGCCACCGAACGTGTTGGTGTGGGGAAAAAATAGCTTGTTGAGTATGAAGGCTTAAAACACATATGTTTCAAGTGCGGACGCTATGGCCACAAGATGGAGGGATGTGGAAATACAAAAGACTCTATTGCGGAAGGGACATCTAGTCAAGTTGGAAGTAAGACCAGAGGTGCATGCAGAATTGCGACACAACCCTTTGGGCCATGGATGTTGCTGGCTCATGTACGCCGGAAACAAGCAGCGGATGCGAGGAGAGAATGAGCTAGATAAGTATGCCTTTGGAGGCAAACCGACGGTTGAATGAACAGATTGAACAACAACTGCGGGTGAATCGGGCCAAAGGTCCACCAACAGACGGGTCACAACAATTTGTGTTCGGATCGAACTCCAATCACCTAGGCAAACAGGTGGTGTTAGCAAAGCAAGGGGCAACAACAAGAAAAGACTTTGCTTTGGAAGGGACGACGTCATGTCACGGTTTGATGTACTTTCTAAGTTATAGGACGACGTTTTGCCGGATTTGGAAGTTTTAAAAAAATATAAAAAATATACCACATGGGCAAGGCCAAATCAAGTTAGAAAGGGGTGATAACCCCAAGAATGGGACAAAGAATGTGAACCAAAAGCTAACTCCAAGAGCTAACCCGAAGGCAGCAAATCCAAAACCCGGTGGGCCTAACGCGAAAAAAGAATGACAACAATGGGAGTGGGCGTCCCGGACCCTTACAGGAGTTGGACAACAACAGATTGAGTCCTAAGAATTCAGGTCCAAGTGGAAAAGCATCAAAATCTGCTAAGCCGGCATCGGATCTTGCGATGGTCCTCCAATAGCAAGCATGCAGTTGCCACTTCATGCAATCTACAAAGAACCCACCCAGCTAATGCGAGGGTGAATATGGAGATTGATGTGAGCCGGTTGGAGCCTCCTTATGACCGAAATCGAACTAGCGGTAGACAATCCTACAAAGGTAGGTAAGGGTTATGAGATTTCTTCTTCCCATTCTCAATTATTAGTATGTTAGTGTGGAACTGCAGGGGGATTGGGTCGAGGAGAACACAGTTACATCCGAAGGAGATGATTGACACACACGGACTAGCTATACTGTCCTTATTAGAAACAAAGGTCCATAGTAGTCGTGTGATGAACTTCTTAGGAAACACTGGATATACGGATATGCTAGTGGTTGAGGCGCTCGATATTGTGGGGGGGCGTCTGGATGTTATGAGATGAAAAAAGAGTCACTGTGGAAGGTGTTTCTTAGAGTGACCAAATGATCAATGTGCTTTGGTTAAGGAAGGATTCAACTGTGCATGATTACTTACGGATGTCTATGCCTCGCGAAGGGCACAAGTGAGAGATGAATTGTGGTAGTATGTCATGCAGCTAGGGGCGGTGGTTATTGTGCTTGTGGGTGTTGATTGGCGTCGTGAACTAGCCATTGGATAGCTGCGATAAGTTTTAGGGAAAGCCCATCAATCAAAATTTGGCAAACAAATTGAGGAACACCATTGATGTGTGTGGCTTGATGGATCCGGGTTTTTGTGGCCCCGGATTTACGTGGTCGAATGGATAAAAAGGCAAAGCTCTCATTAGGGAACAGATAGATCGGGGATAGTGTAACCAGCAATGGAGTCACATGTTTGAAGGGGCAGCAGTTAGACATTTGCCGAGAGTTGCGTCCGACCATCACCGATTGCTTCCGGTTATTCCACAATTACATAGAGAGAAGAAGTTCATTGGGTTTCGATTTCTAGATGCATGGTTTCACCATCTAGATTTCTCTTAGAAAGTTGAGGAATTCTGGAAGACAGAACCATCCGATATTCTGGAAGTCATGGCAGATTTGAAAACAAAGATTTAGCACTGGAACAATGAGACTTTTGGCAATATTTTTGGTTGAAAAAAAAAAGCGGTGCAAGGCTAGAATTCTTGGAGTTTAAGCGACTATGTTGGGCAACAATCGACGATCTTTGTGTAAACTGGAGGAAAAATTACTAAAAGAGCTTGACGACATTCTTCCCGCAAGAGGGGATGCATTGGCATCAACAGGCTCGACTCCATTGGCTTAAGAGTGGGGAGAGGTATACAAATTTTTTTCATGCTTGGGTGAAGCACCACCGACAAAAGAGTCGCATACTATATCTTAAAGATTGCGACGGGAATCAGAGCATTGATGATGACCAATTGAAGCCGTGGGCGAGACAATATTCTGTGAACCTGTATACGAAGGATGACTTGATTAGAAGTCACCCTGTCGGTTGGAGTTTCCCGAAGTTGAACCGCAACTCTATGTAGTGGTTAAATAGGGAGGTAACAAATTATGAGATTAAGGTAGCGATATTCGATCCGGGAGCACACAAAGCCCCAGGACCGGATGGGTTACCAGCCTGCTTCTTCTAGAAGTTTTGGAGCACTGTGGGGAAATCAGTCTGTCGATTTGTACATGAAGTATTTAGAACTGGAGTGGTGTCGGAGGATACTAACCAATCGGTGATATGTCTAATACCAAAACAAGCAGCTCTGCAGGATATTTCTCGGTTCAGGCCCATTTCACGTGGTTATCAAGATTGTGAGCAAGGTACTTGCAAACCGAGTAAAATGAGTCATTGGTGATCTCACCGGGGAATGCCAATCCAACTTCATCTTGGGAAGGCAGTCAATGGATAATATAGTACTTGCGCAGGGGATAATCCATACAATTCGAAAGAGGAAAAGTAAAAAAGGTGGAATGGTGGTCAAGATCGATCTAGAAAAAGCCTACGATCGGATTGATTAGGACTTTCTAGAGGAGGTTCTTCGGACAATGGGACTTGGGGAGAGCTTTATGAAAGTGGTACGCAACTTCCTTGAATCCACAAACCTATCGATACTTTGGAATGGAACGAGACTAGAACCCTTTAAACCAAGTGGGGATTACAACAGGGTGGCCCACTATCGCCTTACCTATTTGTACTATGCATGAAAGTATTGGGACAGAAGATCCTACGAGCAAGAGGTGAGAAAAAATGTAAGGGATGTTGGGTAGGAAGAAGTGGACCATTATTATCCCATTTGTTCTTTGTCGATGATTTACTTCTTTTCGGAGAATCTTTGGTTAAGCTTGCAACTATTATGCAGGATATTTTAGAGGCTTTCCGCAAGGAGTCGGGGCAAAAGATCAATATCTTGAAGTCGAGAATCTAGTATTCTCCTAGTACACCCTTGAGTCTAATTCGAACAATCACAAATAACTTTGGCATTCCCTCAACACATGATTTGGGGTATCTTGGAGTTCCCTTGATACATGGCAGAGTTGGGAGCAGACATTTTGATTATATGATAGACAAAATACATGGTCGACTTGAAGGATGGAAAGGGCACCTCCTTTCACAAGCAGCGAGACTGTTGCTCATTCAGTCGGTGACAACAACCATACTTGCATACGCCATGCAATCATGCCGGCTATAGGGGGCGGACACTAGAGGCAATCAAACGAGCGAATAGAAAGTTCCTGTGGGGCGATTCAAACTAGCACATTTCGGTTCACTCGGTGGCTTGGCATACTGTTTGCCAACCAAAGAAGGAGGGGGGATTGGGGATTCGTCCAACAAGAAATATGAACATGGTTTTGTTGGCAAAACTTGCATGGAGATATTTAAAGAAAGCAGATGCCTATGGTCTAGAACGGTTAAAGACTTGGAAACTTGGAGTGCAGGTGGTAAGACTGGGTCTAAATTGATCATCTCGAGGAGCATGTTGTTGGGTTTCTCGGTGTTGAACAAGGGACTCCATCCAAATAGTGATCAAAACCTATAGAGCTTGAAGTGTGGTGGGTACCCTCAATTTTGGGATTGTTCACGGTGAAATCAGCTTATGAGTTTGTGGCAGCTAACAACTAGGTGGATAGAATTTTTAACTAGGAAGCAATATGGCGTCGAAGGGCCCGATGAGAGGATCTCTACTCCTCCGGCAAGTGTGCTATAGTCGACTGAAAACGTGCTCACTTCTATGGGAGAGACAGATTAGGGAGAATCCTAGATGTCCACAGTGCGATGGGGAATTCAAATCCACTCTACAAGCGATTGGTGACTGCTCCCTAGCTAGAGAAGTATGGAAACGGATACTGCCGCCACAGTTCCAACCATATTTTTGGATGATCGACGACGAGAAGGACTAGGTGGCTCTTAACATTCGAGTACGAGGTCTAAGTAGAAGGGATTAGAACTACTGGCGTTACACATTTCGAGAGGGAGTGTTAGACCTATGGTATTAGAGGAATATGCAAGTGTTTTAGGTAGCTAACCACCCGACGCTACTAGGTTGTCTTTAGACATTGTTAGATGTCATTTTAAAATATTATAAAATATTATAATAATAATTTTCAAAATACAAAAATATTTAAAAACAATATCATTCATATATTTAAAATATCTAAATGATAATCTATTTAGTAAAAATATGAAGTATCAATAATAATGATATATTAATAAAATATTTATTTACAAATATAAAAGTAGGAAACTATTTTCTTTCTTTTTTTTTCCCCTTAAAATTATAGTAGTAATCACAAAATAAATATTATATATATAATTACAGTAAACTAAATTCTTTAAACTTGTTTATCCAATTAATTTATAAAAATAAAATATTCAAAATACTAAAATAATAAAAGAAACGCATTAAGAACGTTTTAAATAGTAAAATATAAACCTTTTGAAATAATATATTAATATAGTACTAAAACATAATATACTAATATATATGTATATATATAAAGAATTTTTTTTGAGAAAATATATATAAAAAGAAATTAATAATATCAATTAAGCAATATCAATATTTTTTTTTCGGAAAAAAAAGAACGTGAAATCTATATATATATATGATACATATATAAGTATACATACAAAAATACATATAAATTTAATATACATACATATATATGATATAAGTATATATATCTATATATCTATATATAATTTGAAATTCTTTTTTTTTCCTCTAAACTATGAATAGTTGTTCAAAATTAAGAAAACCTTTTTTTTAAAATCAGGGATAATGTTTTAAAAATTCAGAAAATTCACATATATATAATTAATAACAATTCTTAAATTTTAAGACAATTCTAAGAATCATGAAAACCGTTATCAAATTCATGAACCAATTTCAACCTCGAAATCTTCATCGCCGCTCATTATCGCTCTGGATAACTTTCGGTTTATTTTCTTAATGGCTAGAGAGAAGAAAATGATAGGTAACTACCTAGGGTTTCTTTAGAATAAAATGCTTAAATTACTTTATAGGTTACTCTAATTTTGAAATATTCTTTCAAGCTATTTACCAAAAAAAAAAAAAGAAATATTCTTTCAAGCCCTCAATCTTCATGACTTATCAAAAGTTTCCAAATTTCATATATGTAATTTCCATATTTACACCTAATTTAGGGTTGAGTCTCACAATTATTCTCAAAAAATTATTGATTTCGTAGCTATACAAATCTCAATATGTTAAAAAAGTAATTACAAAATCGAATCTGTAAAATATTTTTTAAAGAAGTCTTCTTCCTTACAATTATTATGAATTACGTGATAAACTGTCATCAGTATACTCGGAAACTTAATCAAAAAATAGTCTTCAAACCCTTCTGGTACCGGGCCTAAAACTTGTTGAATTTCTTGTGGAAGCTCTATATAGTGGGATATTGTATTCCGGATCATCCGCACCAAGTCAAATATAGAATCATAGTCGTAACTTCGGTAGGTACTAGCCATTGAGAGTAATTTAGGACTAATTTTTTTATTCCAATGGCTAATGCTGACTCGTCCGATGTGTTCTAGCTCTTGCAAAATTGCGGCACTTCACTTGGATGGCCTCCGGTCTACAAAACACTCCAAGAAATAATGTTTTCGTAAATAGATGATTCTACTAACAACTATTATGAAGCCATATCATCCAAATTAAGGAGTGTCATATGCAATTAAATAATAATAATAATAATAATAATAAAAATGAAACGCAAACAAATCTTTATATATTATTTTATTTTTATGTAGAAACGCAAATCTTGTGATACAAAATTGTAGAACAGAAAATTAACATGTTTGGATTGCTACATGTTTAGGTTGAATGTTGAGAATGAAGGTTCCCACCTCTATTTATACTACTACACCTCCTCAATGAATGGTGGAGAGTAATTTGATCCAAGGGTGGAGATTAATTTCTCTATAATTCTCCACACTTCTCATCACATTCTAAAAAACCCTTCTCCCTTCCATATCATTCCATTCCCTTCCATGAGGTTCCATACATCTCTAAAGTACTCTAGAAGATTTTACAATATTATAGAGAATTCTATATTTTTCTAGAAAATTCTAGATTTTTCATTCGATTTCCACGGCTGAATGTCATCTTTGTCGCCACTAGAGTTTAAATATCCATTTTTTGGACTTTCCTTCTTCTATGATAAAATCATATGCATCAACATTGGTCCAGTGCTACATATATAAAATACTGATCTAACTCTACTGTATGTAAACACACTATATTTTTGTTTTTGTCACATTCAGTAAGAAAATCTGTTTCTTTGTAAGCACGTCATGGTTTGACTTCAGAAGCCGTTTAATAGCAACGGAACGATCAAAATGCTTTCCTTCATAAACAATGGTTTCCGCTATTTCCTTTGCCAATTTCTTTGGACTAAATTGTCAAAGTACCAATTTTGAACTCATTGTCGCTTTAGCATTGCACATGCAATTAAGGACTCTACTTGTTCATTTATCATAAGCAAATAAATTATATTTTTGTGATATGAATTTTATATAAAATGTGTCAGAATGTTAGTAAGGTCAACAGAAAAACTACTGAATCTGAATGGTAACAAAATAGGAATATGAAAAAACCTCGCTTTCTCCAACGTCTCAAATTTTCACTTATAGAGATTATTTCAATAATTGATAGATAGAATGTTGTTGCGAATGTAAAGAAACAAAAAATTAGTACTAACTATCAAACTATGAAATTTACACTTGTTTGAAACATAAATTTGTAATTAAATTGGATAAAGTTTGAAAAAGACCCATTTATCAAATCGAAAATAAAATAAATTTAATAATTAAAAAATATACGTAAATTTATCTAAAGAAAAATAATATGATATCTAAATAACCAAGTTTTCAAAAGAAAGAATAGAATAATAAAAGGCAGAGAAGGAAGAGAACGTGAAGGACAAATCATCAGTAGAAGGATTTCTGTGGTTAGGAATAATTTTTAAAACTACTATTTGTACTTATGTCATTCAATTGTTAATGCTTATTTTGACCTCCAATGTTATTGTTTTGCTTTTTCTGTATCATTTATGTTTATCTTAATTTTCTTTATCCGGGAAGAATTTGTGAGATAAAATTCCCAAGATTAATATATATATATATATATATATAGTTGAAATTGTAACATATAGTTAAAATCAAATTTCTCAGTTAACAAATCATATTAGACACTTAAATAAAAAAAATATCAAACAAACTAGATTATCGCATTTTCACTGTGAAACTTTTACTACAATGTTTCACACTTAAGCCTAACCACTTCGCTTGTGAAATGAAAATTTTTGAATTTGATTTATATTAAAATGAATTTTGTGTTACAATTTATATATTATAAACTTGAAGATCTTCCCATAATTCCCTTTTGAATTAGTATCATATTGAAAAAAAAAAAAAAAAAAATGAAAAATGAAGAAGAAGAAAGAAAGAGTGAAGTATTCAAATTTGTGTAGGTATCTTGATTTGAATGAGTTATTTATGATGAATATGATAAGCATTTCTTGAAATATGGAAAAAAAAAAAAAAAAAAAACATAAGAGAAATTCAATGGCTCTAAATTCCAACACGTTAGTCATATGTACAACAAGGTAGCAATATATCTAACATCTTAGGGTTAAAATTATCTTTTATAGCTCATAGATCAGGAGAAATGAAGCTGAAAATCATATCTGTACCACCATTGTAAAGCTGCAAGCAATAATCGAAGTAACCAATAAAAAGCACCTGGGCTGATTTAAAAGTTCGGTTGCCATGATAATTAATCAGGAAAACATCTTCAATTGCTTGCTAACTCCGATTCTTGCCGATAATCTCTCAGTTACTCTCCTGGCATCTTTCACTGCTGATAGAAAGAGGCTTTTGATTTAATTTAAAGCAGTCAGTGGCCATGTTACACTCTACTCTTTTAGAATCATCCTAAACCAGATTTAGATCCGGATGTCGGTCTCAATTCTGGATGATTAAGAGCAGACTGGGAATTTGTTGTGGGATGGAACACCATATTTGGAGCAGACACTGGTGGTTGTATAGCTGACAGAGGCAACCGCGGTCCAAGTCCATACATCGATTGTTGGGACAAGAGTGAGGACATGTGGGGATGGATTTGCTGATTGCTTCCAAAGCCAGAAATAAAGGGTTGAGGAGAATTTGGCATTGCTGGTTGCCTACTGCCAACATTATTGTTAATAACAGAAGAACCAGCATTTCCAGGGCCCATAGGTCTAGAAAATCCACTAGAACCAAGATGTGACAACATGAGACTACGTTCTGCAGCAAACCTCTGCCTTGTCCTATCTATTTGCTCACATTCACGCATTAACAACGTCTCAACTTCTGCAAACTGCTTGAGCTTCAGCTCCAGTCTTTTCAACTAAATACAAAGGAATAAAACTCAGGATCCAGATGAAGGTTTCAATCTCAAAACCAGTAATATCAGACCCATTAGTGAGGATAATACAGAATACCAGTTAAAATGAAACACAAAAGCAAGTATTAATGAAATTACATGCATTTTCAAAACTAATACTTAAATATCTTCAAGGGTTCCACAGACATAATAGTACTAAACCATAGATCCAAAGGTGTGTCATATCCAGTTTGATTTTAAGAGATACATGCGCTAAGCTATACAAGCAAAAAGATATCTAGCATTGTTATTACTTCAGGGTATCAAAAACTGTTCTTAAGCAGCATCCATGATGAACTATCATTCCACAAATATTTTAAATAGACAGATTAAACACCATCAACATAGTACATCCTCAATGAGAAGAGAA
The DNA here is from genome assembly GCA_025388415.1 of Cynanchum wilfordii. Taxonomy (NCBI): domain Eukaryota; kingdom Viridiplantae; phylum Streptophyta; class Magnoliopsida; order Gentianales; family Apocynaceae; genus Cynanchum; species Cynanchum wilfordii. The sequence continues at coordinate 971,473 of JAHSUH010002652.1, forward strand.
GTAGGTGCAGAAAAAGAAACATTTTATTTTTGTCAAACCTTGCATTTTATTTTTCTTTATAAGTTTTTTTTTTTTTTCCATTGCTAACTTTAATGTAAACTTGTTATAGAAAAAGTAACTTTTGCCCTCAAACCTTTTCTTCATCTACTTCAGCCCATTAAATATTTTCGAGTTCCAAGAAAAAATGGTCATATATGCCATATTATTGCTTGTTTGAATGACAGCAGTCACAGCATCATCTTAACAGTCATTTCTTCAAAAACTAACCATGGAAGAAATGAATAAAATCAAACATGAAGATGAATTTTCCATAAATTATACCAGAAAAATAGGCTAAACCATTTTGGGACTACAAAAAGATTCATGAGAGAAAATTTATTTAAAAAGTATTGAGGATACAAATAGTATTATATATAATGAGGACAGAAAGTGCTAATTGTGCCAAACTATGTAATCTCCACTACTGCTATGGTTTGTTTATTTTTCTTATCCATTGAGAAGTATTCAATTTTCTCTCCTTCACATCATTTCATTTCTTATTCCTAAAATCTCAGCAACAGAGAACAAATATATGTTTTCATATAGTCTCTTCTTGCACCTGAAACTAAAATCTAAACTTCACTCTTATTTCTAGCAGAAAATAAATGCTACAAAAATACTAAAAGAGACATCACCATTACTCTAATGTTAACAAAAACAGTAAATTACATTGTCATCAACTCTTCAAATTTCATTCATTACATATGCCTAATCCTCATATTAGCAAAAAAATGATTCTTTGTATAAATTACCTCTTGTATTTTAGATTCAATCATTCTCACAGTCTCTTCCATTAAGGATGGGCTCACACATTGAATTGGTTATGTTTTGTTAAACAAATCTGAACACTAAAGGATTTTAAGGTACCATATCTCTTTTAGGAGAAATGCATGTGATTTTTAAGAAACGAAAGAGCATGATCCTACAATTTTGATAAGCTAAGACTAATGTAGTCCATTGCAGCCTTCAATAGAAAGCAAGAAAAAAGGCTCTTTTGCAAAATGTCAAGAAATCAGCTAAGGCAGGCTCAAAAGATGCATCAATGTTTTCCTTCCTTTCATATAACCTTATTTGTACCCAGAATCCTGTCTGATTTCTTAATCTAGATATATCATTTCATCATATTCTTCTAGTTTCCCTATATATCTTGAAAGCAGCAGCTTTGAAAAATTACATATCATTAGCTAGCTTTCAATCCCAAGTTTGAGCAGAAAAATATAGCAGATCATGGGAACATTTTTCTTGTCATTTTAAGGATAACTGGTCAATTTGGTTCCTTAATTTGCATACCTTGGCCAACTAGATCCCTAATTTTTTTAGCCAACAAGTCTCTCTTTCTTGGAATCACATAGGAGCATCCGTTGCCCATTGCTATTAAGGACCTTGTTGGCTTTAAAAATAAAATATAAAATATTGGGCCAGAATAAGAAGAAGAGGAAGAAGAAGATAAGGAACTTAATTGGCCATCATATGTAAGTTACGGGACCAAATTAGCCAATCCATCTAATTTTAATCTCAAATTTCAGATGACAATTACGCAATCATATCAACACCCAAATACAGAATTTCTATTTGGATGCAAACTTATGCTGTTGATTTACGGTACAAGTTATAAAATTAAGAGCATAAGATATGCAAAAATCATGAGCATTCAACATTGCAGTTCATGTAGCAGAATTTGGCAACTCTGAATTGGTTATCCGTATGACATCTCAGTTATCTCAGATAATATAAGTTATGAAGAAGATAAGTCTTACGCAATAATAGTATCCACAACTGTAGTACCTGATGGTTAACAATATTTGCTGATAACCTCTGAATTTCACGCTCTTCATGATCAGCAAAGAGCTTTGCCTTGGTGGCTGCAGCAGCAAGACCAGCCATTGCAGCAGCCTTCACATTTTCAGCAGATAAAAGTGTAGCCTCTGCATCATGCCGACCCAAGGGATCTTGTCCACTCAGCTTGTCATCTAAGAATTTATATTCCATCATATAAAGAAATAAAAAGAAGCAATATTTCAGTATACCTTTTGGTTGACTTGTGTTCGCAGGGTCTCCTCGGATACCACCTTCCTTGCCAATCATCCCTTCCATATGCATCCTTTTAGCAACCGAAAGCAAAGAGGGGAGAAAGAATCACTAAATCAGAAAGGAAGAAAAAAAGATAAAAAGAACCTATAAATGAGAACTATAGAAGTGTTCAACTTTAAAGCAAAGGCCGATAGAAAATGATTTCCTTTAAATCATAACAAGGATGCATTTCCCCAGGGAGAAAAGGACTAAACCAAAAACCATTGATGTGAAGAGGACACCAAACATGGACAAAACTAAATCCTTATAATGTATTTATATACAAATTACAGGATAAATAAGCAAGAAAATAATAACCAAGTTTCAATTATCATACCCTGATCCATCAATCTGCATAACACTTCTAGATGTGGTTGAACCATCATTATTGGATAATTCAGCTAAGGATGCATGAGCACAGACCGCTGCAACTCTTGGTCCCACTGCAGAAGCCAGAAAGGCAACCTAGGAATTATGACAGATAAGTCTATATGGTTATAAAAATCAAACAAAAACTAAAAAAAGATACTTTTTTTTCCTTTTTCTTTTCATATTTTTATTTTGTTTTCTATTTTGGGCATACGCAGCAGCCAACATCAAGTGGTACAATGTTATAGATACAAAGAAATTTAAAAGTGAAAGGATAAGAGTACATATTCTGTCTACTACAGGTCATATATTCTTTTTCAAGATAAATGGAGAAGACTAATTTTACGTATAAATAAAAATATGTATATATAAACAAGTACAATAAGTGCAAAGGCAGTAATTAGAGATACTTACATTTTAGATTAAAAAAGTTGCATTACTTAAAATAAACTATTTGGCATTCCTTACAGTAGTTTAGATCACCAATTTGATCTGAGAGGATTACTTTCTTATAAATCTTCACTTGTAAAGCATCCATTAATATCTAACATGTATCAATATTGAACACACTCTCCAATTACTAAGTAATGTATTTGCTATTTGAGAACATTCTGGTTCAGGTAAAACTTCATTAAATAGAAATTCTTTGGCTCTTTATAATACACATCAAAACTACTTCAGCATATATTACTTTTAAATTTCAGATTCAATCAAAGATAAGCATTGGTGTACATGTTCCCTATTTCGTTAAAATGTTATACCCCTTCAGTAAATTTTCAACTTTGGCACTAACTTATCATCCTTCGTCAAACATTACAGCATACATTGCGACAGGAGTACAAAATTTCATGTTCAGTTTGTGGAAACACCCGGAAAGAGGGAAACAGAGCTTTGTTTATAACAAAAAGAGATAGTCTAAGCGATTTAGCAAAAGCCTTTCAATGAACAGAGAGTACACTGCTAGGTTTTAATATCTTCTGCAAAGAGATGTACAGGGAAGAATTAACATATTTCTTTTTCAAATTTTGAGAATATGCAGTATCAGCATTAAATTGTCCATAACTGAAAACAAAGGTCAAATATATCTATTTAAAAGTTAAAAAACCATCATATACCTACCAGAGCCATAACAGGATTTCCACAATTAGCAAACGGAAATTTATTTTCAAAATCAGAATCTTGCAAATTTGTCCCTGCATCAATAATAATGCAAATTTTAAACATTAGAGGAACTTCATTTGGGGGATGGGGGGAAACAAAAACTAAAAGGAGACTTGTAATATGAAGGGGTATGAGACAGAGAGAGTGTCTATGTCACCTGCAAGATTCCCGTTAGAATTTGAAAGTGCTTTCTTGCAGTTATCACCGTTTCTGATATTCGAAGAACTGGAATTCGGAAATTCAATGTTTTCCAATGGCGTTCCATCAACAGGCAAGCGGACAAAATGAAGAATGCATTGTGCTTTAGACTTGGTGCCTACATGCTCTGCAATTTCATTCCAGTTTTCATTATATTGTTGCATACCCTCAAGAAGTAGTAATGTTTCCTGATCAGTCCAACTTTCTCCATCTGGACAAGAAGAACCTTTCATGGAATTCACCTTAACAAAATCCAGGCTAGAGTGCCCAACAACATATCTTCCATCATGGAAGCAATCCAAACAGAGTAGCACATCAAACTGTCAAAGAATATAAGTTCATTAGTCATAAATACAAAAATCTAAAAAAGGATCCAAAATAAAACTAATTATAATGTCATTTGTTTGTTTTCTTAGATCATTAGTTCCATAATAAGCATACAAAGATAAACCCATAGCACATCAAGGAGGCATGCAACTACACTTGGCATTTTAAGGTAATATGAACAAACACAGAGAATGGGAAGAGATAGGGGCAAGGCTCCCCTAAACCAACCCAAATGTATAGTTAATCTATTCTTGAACCAGTGGAGGTAGCTGCATTGGAGGAGATGAAATTACACGAAATCATTACTAAAGTATTCTTTTCTTTTTCTTTTTTCAGCAACAATCATTAAAACTAAGACAAAATCAGGAGTTCTCAACCAGGACAAAATCAACTATTTTAAACGAAGAACCCCAAAAAGATTGAAGAAGTGTCCATATTTAGAAAATTAATCCACCCAGTCATAAATTGTTCTTTAAAATCACATTATTTTACTCTCAAAGTGTCCCTTAAAAAATTCAAAATTAGAACGGGAAAATGAAAAGGTAATACTGACCAGATTTGGTAAGACACTATGGAATTGGTATAAGTACTAAATGCCTGACCACTGCGTCAAGGTTAACAAAAGCCATGCCACATTACTACTATTTATGCTTGACCTGTTTTCAGCAGTTAAGAATTAAGAAACAAGCACTGTATTACTGGATTCTGCAGAATTTTTTCTGGCTTATTTCCAAATCTGTGCCAAATAAATCTGAAAAGAGATCAGTTTGCTGTGTTGGATACACTAGTGTTCCAATTTTAGGACACCGACTACCTGGAGAGAAGTTAGTGACTAGCTTTCAGTTGCTAGAATCAAGTGAGAGTACTAAGTTCATATATATGCATATATATACATATATATACATATATATATGCTCTCTTTCCTCATGGGCACTTCTAGAATCACTGTCTTAGGTGGAACCAGAGAAGAAAAAGGTTGATATTGAATAGGTTAAGGTTTCATCAAATTCAAATGGTGATAGCACATGGAAATATTAAGTACACGGGTGGTTTTTTAATTTCATTTGTAAATTCCAACGACAAGAAAATTAATGTCTTTACGACTTCTAATGGAAAAGAAACATATTAGCCAATTTCAGATGAATTTCAATTTTTTTAAAGTACAGAAAACTCCTCTAAAATGAGGACCTAAAAAGTCATTCCAAAAATTAAAAAATCAATAGCCAATTAAAATGAAACCATCATTCTTCTCCGAGTTTGTAGACAATAGAGTTCAACTTCAAAACTTTCCACATATATAACAGCAGAAAGTCAACATTACATAAAGTGTTTTATATAAAAATTGCTTCCTAAACAATCAATTGTATCCGCCTAAATATAACATTCCATAGAAAACAAGAAATGAAGCTAAAATCAAGCATTCATATTTTAAAAACCAAGTAGATGTACCAAGAGATGCCAGACAAATAGAGCTCTGAGAAAAGGCTTAACATCCAAAATAAGCACCAAATTTGGCATAAAGAAAATGATTTATTAATAGGTAAAAAATACACATATCTTCATTCTTAATACTACAAAGCAATGTAACAAAATTTTAGGGGTGTTTGGATGTGTGGGTACTAGGCAACACAGCTCATCAAAGAATATGACGAGGGAGCTTACTGCTAAGCTTTCGTTGCAGAACAGCTTAAACCCCACTTGAAATCATATTTTCACCACCCATGTTTATATACATCTACATTTTTTAAACTGGCAGTGCCAATAAAATTGATATGATAGGTGTCAACTTTTTGTTGATTGATAGAGTCACATATCCTCTGGAAATAACAAAAATATGTTTTTCCTTTATTTCTGATTTTCTTTTCTTTTCTTTTCTTTTGGAGGGGAGGTTTTGACAAATAACCTAACTGAGGAGAAGATAGTAACTGAAAGTAATTGATTTTGGAAATATATGATTACCTCCTTCTGTGACTGATAATACACATCGGGAGTAGGACGAGAACAGTAATTGCATCTGGCCTCTGATAAATGGTCCCTGATGATGCTATCAAAGTCAGAGTCATCATCACGCTGACATGCAAGTTCTGGATAAACTTCAGCTGCCTTTAGCTTACATTTTGGCTTTTCAAATTTGATCAAGCTATCAATAGATTTCAAAGCAGTTGCAGGCACACTTAGATCACCAGTTGAATCTTCACATAAATATGTCCCATCCTTTGAAGGCTCACTAGAAGGAGCCGCAGCACAATAGTTGATGATGCCCCAGTGGTCAAGAAACCGCAATATGCGAGTTATATCATCAATACTAATACCAGATACTACTCCCTGACAATCAGCTACTGACAAGTGCTTCTCTGGATTCTCCATATACAATGCAACAATACAATTTCGACATTCCATATATTTTTCAGGTGTATGATCTCCTGATTTTCCAGAGAAAAAGTGTGGCACAACTTGCCTCTCTAATCTATGCACAACACCAGGTGAAAACCAATCTGCTAAAAAAAAAAAAAAAAAAAATTAAACTAAGCTCATTGGCAAAATGCATAGACGTAAACTCCTAAATAACAAAGATGAATTCATGGTTTACCCACACAAAATTATAAAAAAAAGAAGGTATAAAACAAAAAGACATGCATCCATTTTGAGTTTTAACTCGATACAGATTACATAGCAAAGGACTATAACAAGAACGAGTATTTTGGCTATAAATTATCGTAGTTTTATATCACATTTTCGCTCATTTACCTTCTTAGCCATTCTAACTTTCCAACTATACCTTGCAGACTTTCTAAAATTATCCAAACTAGCATAAACACCAACCCTATAAGAACTCCACAATATAATTCAGACAAATCTAAGGCAACAGAAACGAATGTAGATGCCCACAAAAATTAGCATCCAAATGCATCAAAGGAAGAAAGTTTCAGGTGGACCTGCGTGCATTGGTACAACATGGAGCCTTGCAGCCCTCCCAAATCTTTTAACCACACCACGACCCTTCTCAATAGAGGGAGGTGTAATCACATAAGACCCACTGCCACTGCCACTCTCCTCAATACCTAAAGAAGGACAATCTGAGGGTACAGCAGACGATGCCTGCAACTGTCCATGAGAAATATTCTCCAAAACTACAACATTTTGCCCTTGCCCTCGGCTTTCCCCTAGTTGGCCAGCTTTTTCCATAGCCAGAACGGACAGCACCGACGAGTGGGGCCTGTTCACAGCTCGTTTAATTACAACCGGAAAGCTGCTAATTCGCTCCCCGTCCTCAGAAACTGACTCCAACTCCTTAATCTGGACCGCCCGATCTGCAGAAGAAGAAGGATTAGGGTTTTGATTGCTGTTGTTTTCATCGTCATTAAATTCTTCTTCCTCTTCGTCTTCGTCTTCATAAACATCTTCATCCTGCGCTGGTTGTGATGCCTTGAGTTTTCTCGAAACCTGTGGTTCTCTTCTCCGCTTCCTCCACCTTGTCCTCGTCTCTATTTTCACACACAACACACAATCATTTCCATCAATTAAAAAAAAAAATGAACAAAAATTACTATTATTATCATTATAAAAGCAAAGCAAAATCTTCAATTGAATATAAAATAACAAAATGTCAACAGAATTATAGGGTTTTCTTTAGGGATAAACCTGAGGAGGAAGCAGGCATTGCTGAACGAACGACCGAATAAGGTTAAAGAAAAGCTTTCCTTCTGTTGCTGTCTGTACAGTAGACGGAGAGAATTGATTCTTGGTAGAATTGAGGGGTTGGATTTGGGCAAGAAATGCTGATTGAGAATTTGGGGAGAGCGAGTGAGCTGAAGTTACGAAAGAAAGAGAGAAGAAAAGAAAAAGAAAAAGTTCAAAATGAAGGAACTTTTTAATTGAATTGGGATTGTTTTTTTTTTTTTTTTTTTTTTTTTATAGTCTAGAACTCATAACTTCTAGAAATTAGACTCTAATACTAACTGAATGTATGAATTGGGGAAATTTTGGAATTTTGGTTTTTTTTTGAAATGACATTTTTACCTTTTAAAAAATTATTTTATTAAATATACTTAATTAATCCTTGACATAATAAAATTAATAGAAGGATAAAATTGATCAAAATTATAAATATAAAGTATGAAATTATCCAAAAAAATTAAAAAGGGATGAAATTGGCCAATTTGTCATTTCTCTTTTTTCACCAACAAATTAAAAGATTTTGGATGTATCAGTCATTTTAAAGCGAGTCTCTTAAAAAATAATAATAATAATAAAGGGTATATATTTAAATTGAATATTAAAAATATATTCTTGTTTGAAAAAAAAAAGAGTTAAATTTAGTGATATCAAAGAAAATAATAATTGGTGAATTTAGTCTCAAACAAATTTATTTTTGTCAAATTAGTTCCAAAATATATATTTTTTTAATTTTTAAAGTCCAGAAATTTTTTACTAGAGTAAGGTTTTTTTGACGGATTCTGTCAAAAAACTTAAATATTTAACTATTTACATTACTTAGTTAATTAAATAAAAGGATAAAAACATCAAAGAATTAATTAAACAAAAGGAAGCTTTGATTTGACAAACGAGTTAATTTGAATTTGAGTTCAAATTCTGGTTCATCTTCTTCTCACACATGGATAGTCAATCTTCTTCTCACACATGGATAGTCAGTCACTCAACCTTTGATGATCTCTTCATCAATGGAAGAGGTTCACTCTTTTTTGCCGATTGTGCTTTATACTCGAAAGCTCTGGCAAGAAATTTGGCGTTTAGATTTCGCGTCAACTCCATTTACGTGAAAAGAAATTTGGAACTTGCAATGGGAGATGATGTTGCAGCAAATGACTTTCATGCTCTTGCTAAATCATGGGTTAGATCTAAATGCCTTGATAATTTTGCAACTATGGCTAAAACCCAATTTGATTGACCTTGTGAAGAAACAAATGCTATGTTAAAGTTTGCAAAAAAAATTTTTGGAGTTTTTTTGAGCATTGGGTTAATACTGCTGCTATAGTTATTTTGTATTGGGTTGATGAGAAGGAGATTTCTATGGTTTCTTCTTCACTACCGAAGTTCAATCTCAGCATTGGGCTTCCATTTCCTTATTATCCTCTTCATCATTTGATCTACACGCCATTTTTCTTTCTTTATCTTTATTTTTTTTTTAATAATTTTTTTTGCTTTCTTCTAATCGGATTTGACATTTTTATCCTTTTTAATTAACTAAACCATGTAAATAGTTAAATTTTGAAGTTTTTTAACAGAATCCGTAAAAAAACTTTATTTTCTTCTAGTAAAAAAGTTTGAGATTTTAAAAGTTAAAAAAATATTTTAGGACTAAACTTGACAATATTAAATTTGTTTGTGACAAAATCCACAAATTATTCTATATATATTCATGTAAATTGTAAATCCTAATTTGTGAGCAAATTAGGGCGTGAGCATAATCCTAATTAGGGCATAAGGGAGAATTAAGAAATACAATTCTAGTGTAGTTGCGGATATAGGTCTTTTGACCAAATCATGGAAATCTCCGAGTCTTCTTTGATTCTTATTGTTTGCTTTCATAAAAGATAAATATTTTTTTGAATTAGAGATAAATACTATCATAAAAGATAAAAATATTTTTTTGTTAAGAATCGAATTGAGTAAATTTAACTCGGAGATAAATACGATACTTTTTTTTTGTTTTTTCTTTGCAGTTCATATTCATTTACTCGGAGCCTTCATATTCATTTACGGACAGTTTAAACTCGTGTAAAAGGGTATTTGTATATATATGTAGACAAGGAGCTAAAATATCAAATATCGTCAGTGTTGATATTACCCCCCTTCATATTGAAAATTTTTTGTAGCATCATTGAAGTAAGAACGAAATACTTGAATGTTGGATCGATGGTCAATCTCTTTTTCGGATCAAAATATACCATACTTTTGCTCCATTGAAGATATTTGGAGATATTCCCACTTGGCGTGCCAAAGTTGTAAAACAAGATTTTCAAAAAGTCTAAAAAAATATAATTGAAAATAATAACAAATTGAAGAAAAATATATGACAACAAAGAATGATATATATCTATTTTAAATATTTGATGTCGGGTTCCATTCTTTGTATATCTTCGCTAATTCTTTTTATCATAGATTCAAGGGCCTTTTTGGCTTGATCTCGACCTGTCAAATGATTTGATTTCTCCAAAGGTTGTAAGCTTGATCTTAGAATGAATTTGACTTCGAGGGTCGCTTGCTTGATCTTGATCCATAAATATTTGATTCGATTTCTCTGAGGGTTTTTTTATTTGATCTCGAAATTAATATGACTTTGAGGGCCTTGGGACATGATCTCGAAGGGAGGATGTGCTGGAGCTTTTGCTTCTAAAATTATTGACAACCCTCAAAGAGAATAGTCAGAGATTTTATTTTTCTCGATATAATCCCCCTTCCGAATGCTCCTCTTGGTCTTTTATTTATAGATGAAGAGGTGACGTGTCATCTTCTAATTCATAGGAACACTTTCTTGTATTTTATTGGTTGATGTTGTCACATTGTCACATGTCTTTATATTATTTAACTTCATAATTAATTAAATAGAAATTTGTTATCCATTTAATTAATTTAAATAATATTAAAATTTTCAAAATTCTGTTGTCTACAATAGTTAATCTAAAATTTGTTCACAAATTCATCACAAATTCATTTGCAAAATCCGCCACAAATTCATGGTTCTTTTAGTCATAAAAATTAGTATATAAAATTGGTCAAGAAAATTTAAAAGGATAAAGTATCATAGTGACACTTTTTAGAGTTCAAAATCCAAGTTTAGCACCTCAGGAATTTTTCGTTCACAATGTGGCATTTAGGTTTTAAAAAGTCTCACCATATGCCATTCCGTCTATTTTTGCCGTCAGGGCAGATATTTGACCGTTAGTCAACTACTTTTACTGTTTTGAACAGGGGCTTTTTTGTCCATTATTAAAAAAAAACCCTAATTTTTATAAAAAGTAATTCTATAATTTTTAATACAATAAAATCTAAAAACCCTAAATTTTCTCTCTTTCTTTTTCTTCTTTTCGAGCGGCTGCACTCTTCTTCTTTCTTCTTCTTCTCCAGAGGCGGCTCTTCTTCTTCTCTCTCTTCTTCTTTCATCTTCTTCAGTTGCGACGACTCTTCTTCTTGCTCTTCTACTACTTCTCTTCTTCTTCTCCCTCTTCTTCTCCAGCGACGACGACTCTTCTTCTCTCTCTTCTTCTTGCCCTTCTACTGCTTCTCTTCTTCTTTTCCCTCTTCTTCTCCAGCGACGATGACGACGACAGCTCAATGACGCCCTTCTCTTCTCTTCTCTTCTTCCTCTTCTTCTCACTTTTACAGAAATTGGTGGTAGATGGTTGAATCTTATTGGTTTTAATCAAGAAATCCAGTGGTGTTGTGTTTTAATTGTTGCCGTTGTTTTGTTGCTACCATGGGTAGAAGAAAGAAGAATGGGGTGAATTAATGTTTTTCCTTTTTTTGTTTAATTTTTTTTCTTTCTATACACTCGACCCTAAATTTTTCTATCGTCTTCCTCCTCTGCACACAAAGAAAAAGACGCTCATTTTCACACACTAAATTTCCGGCCACTGGACTGATTCATGGGAGCGTGAAGAGAACGTTTTACGCTTTGTATAATTTAATTATTATTATTTTTTAATTAATAAAAATTAATAAAACTATTATGTCTACAGATTTTTTTTTAAAAACATATACCTTTTGTGCAAGCAGCATCACAACAACAATTGATTTTGATGCTCCCATCAGCATAAATACGAAGGTTCCCACTAGAATCTCCAAGCCGATTAACTGTGCATCCACAATATATCTCAACATATTCCGATCCAACCCTCCTGAACCCCATGAAATTTTGTAACTCTTCATCGGTAAACATCACTAAAAATTATAAATTATAAGCAATTTTTTGCTTGTATATAATTGCAATTTGAAAAAGAAATAGAAAGAAATTACGAATACAAAGAACAAGTTTATTGAAGAAGAAAACAAAGAATATATATACTAGAAATTTCAAGGCCCATTGAAAATTTTTGTTTTGTTATACATAAAAACTAACCAATAAATGCTAAACACAACGCGGTTTGACAATAAATGAAAAGATTTCAAATTTCGGTAATTCAAAACGAAAATTACTTGTTTAAATTATTTCCATATATGCATAAAATTTGTTTGATGAAAAAATTAAAGAAAAAGCAACAATTATGTAATTAGTAGTAATATTCCAAAATATCATATTTATTACGACTTTCGGTGTCCCGTATTAAATTTATAATATATCCATAATAGTTAACGGAAAAGAACACTTTAGGATGTTCATATACAATAATAAAAAATAAAAAATAAAAAATGGGGGATTTAGTCTCTATTATTTATATTTTTTTGTGCAATTTGTCCCTTTTTTTTCTTCTAATTTATTAAATTGATAGTCAATATTTCATGGACATGTGTATTTCTTCTTTCTCTCTCTCTTCACAAAACTTATAGTTTTGGTTGGTTTAAATCTATTATTTGACCTATCTATATAATGATTTTTTTAAAGAGAGAGAGACGAAATGGACATATTTGTTATATATTGGAGATTTATTAAATAACAAAAGAAAGAAAAGGGATCAACTGCACTGATGATAAAAAAATTTGGGACCAAATTCACTAATTTTTCACAATATAATGTATACAGAAAACCATCAAAGATTAATATTTGAATTTAAAATTAAATTTAATCTTTCAAAAGTATCTAATATTGAATTTAATTATAATAAGTGAAAGGAAATTATGTCACGTGGACAAAAGTCAACATCAAATAAGTCAATATAGTCAAGAACTAACCGATTAAAACTAGATCGAAGTATAACGATTCAAACCAAAGTACGAGATCGAGCTAACCAGTAAAAACAAAAAAGAAGCCAACGAAGTAAAATGCCAGCGAAGCAAATAGCTGGCGAGATGCAAGTCTTGGATATTCCGCATACTTATTTCTTTTTTAAATATAATAAGAGATAAGTGGTGGGACCTACAAAAAAGACAATAATTATGAACTAAAGGCTGAATCTCATGACATCTTTCCACTAAATAATAAGGAGGTTTGCCTAAAAGGCAAACCACCTTATCATATAGGGGGCTCTTTTTTCCGAATACCTTTGTTTATAAACTTTGTTCTTTTCCGACTTTTAAATCTTCTTGACTAATTTGATCGTCGGAGGGTTTAAACGGAGGAATACCTTCGTTTGGACTTGTTTGTAGGTAGCACGGGTGCTGGGTTTAATTGTCGGAATCATATACACCAGGTCAAACTTCAGTCTTCATTCAAAATTTGACATTTTCTTTAACTCTAAGTCTTCAATCTTTGTTTGACTAATTTCTTGCAACATCAATAAGTAACCGTAAGTTGCTACTAGATGAGAATATGCCGTAAAATTTATGTCGAAAATTTTGTAGGGGAATAATTAATACGCAAATTTTTCAACTCGGACACTATAAAACCGTCGTTATTTATTAACAATTACAGTTATTTATAAATTTTCTCGACCAATTTTATATACTAATTTTTATGGCTAAAAGAACGATGAATTTGTGGCAGATTTTACAAATTAATTTGATAGACTTGTGACAAATTTTTGATTAAATATTGTAGACACCAAACTTTCATAAATTCTAATATTATTTAAATTACTTAAATGAATAATAATTTTCTGTTTAATTAATTATGAAGTTAAATAATATAAAGAAATATGGGAAATGTGACTAAAATTTTTTATTTTATTCTTATAAATATTTTATTTTCTAAATTGTAATCATCTAAATATTTATGTTTTCAACATGATTCTTCTAACCAAATTTGTAAAATTTTCTAACATTTTTAGTTATATGTGTTTCTCATGCAACTAAAACGGTAAGTAAAATTCTATAAATTTAGCCAAAAAGACCAAGTTAAATAAATAAAAATTAATTAAAAGATCAAGTTCTAAACTTTTAAGATTTAGTATCAAGTCTAAAAAAATAAAATATTTATGGGATTAAAAAAAAAATCCCATTAATTTTCTAAAATAAGTTAGGACATAAATCACAATCCCAAAAACTTAAACAAAAAAAGCAATATAAATAATATACAAATAAAGAATTAAAAACCACCTTACATGGTATGGTGAGTATTAAAAATTTAATTATTTTTCCTTTTTTTATTCTTGTTGAAATGCTAAACATTCTAATTCTTTATGGAGGAAATATACCAAAAGTTTTATAAAGTTCAATAAACATAAAACAACATTAATCCAATAGAATTCAAACAACACCAAAGACAACAAAGACCATATAAATATAGTTTGAACAAAATCAAAACATAACTCTAAAAGAAGTTCAAGATATGTCTTGCATCATAATAACAAATTAATCAACATTTGCACGCCACTCATTTTGAACATGATCAACACAAATTTGGCATTGGCATTCTTCAAATCGGCACATTTGGCAACCAACGCACACACACTGCTCACAACCCTTGCATTTTGGACGTCTAGGACAACCTCTAATTGGTTTACGACATGGACGTTCTTTAGCATCATCACAATTCATGCTACATTGGATATTAATTAATAGAAAATTTTACAATAAAAAAGAATTTTTAGTAGATGAAATATAAAAATAAATAATTAAGGATGGATACATACCCTAACTTTGGGGTATCAGAGCATTACCAATTCCCTTGAAGTGAAGCTTTGTGATAAATTTTACATTCATCTTTTGTGGTGCAACGAAATCGTCGCTCCTTGTTGCAATTTTTGCAACGCATGAATTCATCACGATGCACATAATGAAGTCGTCGATCAAATGTTTGAACATGGTAACGAAGAAGACAAGTTTTTGCCAACCTTATCTTTTTACCATCATTGTCCATAACCCACAAATCTTTTTTCATTTATCTCTAGTCGTGCTCTTCCAAAGGTGGTTGGCAAATTGTATTGGGGACAAATTCACTAAAATCATTGAAAATAGCAAATTAGAGGTTTTGAAGTACGTATATATATATAAATCCATTGTGAAATTACAAATTAAAGTTTACATAAAGATCAACAAAAATCACTTCAGCAGTTAATTACTAACAAAATACATATACCTTTTGTGCAAGTAGCATCACAACAACAATTGATTTTGATGCTCCCATCAACATAAATACGAAGGTTCCCACTAGAATCTCCAAGTCGATTAACTGTGCATCCACAGTATATCTCAACATATTCTAATCCAACCCTCCTGAACCCCATGAAATTTTGTAACTCTTCATCGGTAAACATCACTAAAAATTATAAATTATGAGGAATTTTTATGAATACAAAGAATACAAAGAACAAGTTTATTGAAGAAGAAAACAAAGAATATATATACTAGCAATTTCAAGGCCCATTGAAAATTTTTGTTTTGTTATAGATACAAAATAACCAGGTTTTTATTTTTAACCATAGGTATTTTGTCAGTAGCAGTGTGGGCTAACGAAGCTTATAAATGCTACAACACAACGCGGTTTGACAATAAATGAAAAGATTTGAAATTTTGGTAATACAAAACGAAATTACTTGTTTAAATAATTTCCATATAAGTATAAAATTTGTTTCATAAAAAAAAAAATACAACAACTATGTAATTATTAGTCATATTCCAAAATATCATGTCTATTACGACTTTCGGTGTCCCGTATTAAATTTCATAATATATCCATAATGGTTTACGGAAAAGAACAATTTAGTATGTTCATGTAGAATAACAAAAATTAGGGGATTTAGTCTCCGATATTTATATTTTTTGTGCGATTTGTCCCTTCTTTTGTGATATTTATTTATGATAAGGAACCATAAGTTGCTACAAGATGAGAATATGCCGTAAAATGTATGTGGAAAATTTTGTGGTGGAATATTTAATGCGCAAATATTTCAATTCAAAAACCGTTGTTATTTATTACAATTACAATTACAATTATTTACAAATTTTCTTGACAAATTTTATATACTAATTTTCATGGCTAAAAGAACAATGAATTTGTGGCGGATTTTACAAATTAAATTGATAGAGTTGTGACAAATTTTTTATTAACTATTGTAGACACCAAAATTTCGTAAATTTTAATATTATTTAAATTACATAAGTAGATAATAATATTATGTTTAATTAATTATGAAGCTGAATAGTATAAAGAAATATGGAAAGTGTGACATTATCAACTAATGAAATACAAGAGAGTGTTCCTACAACTTAGACGATGACACATCAACCCCTTTTGGTGACCTCTTCATCTATAAATAAAAGACCAAGAGGAGCATTCAAAGAGGGGGACTATATCAAGAAAAAATGAAGCTCCGACGATTCCCTTTGAGGGTTGGCAATAATTTTAGAAGCGGAAGGTCTAGCGCAACCTCCGTCGAGATCAAGAACTAAGGCCCTCAAGGTCATATTCATTTCGAGATCAAGTCAAAAGACCATCGGAGAAATCGAATAATAATATTAATGGATCGAGATCTAGTCAAACTGTCCTCGAAGTCAAATTCATTCTAAGACCAAGCACATGCCCTTCATAGAAATCAAATCATTTGATAGGTCAACCTAAAAGGCCCTTAAATTCTTGACAAAAATTAATCAGCAAAGATATATAAAGATTGGAACCTAACATCAAATATTTAATAGAGATATATATATTATTCCTTGTTGTCATTTATTTTCATTAGTTTGTAATTATTTTAAATTATATTTTTCCAAACGTTTCGAAAATCTTGTTCACAACTTTGGCATGCCAAGTAGGACAATCTTTACTGTTCATCCCTTTTTGTTGGAATATCCCTAAATATTATCAATGGAGCAAAAGGATAGTGTTTGTTGATCAGCGATCAAAATTCAAGTATATTGTTCTTGCTTCAATGCTGCTCGAAAATTTTTTCAAACTTAAGGGGGGCAATATCAGCATTTACAATATCCGATATTTTTGTTCCTTGTCTACATATTGATAGGTTCCCCAGGAGAAAAGGACTAAACCAAAAACCATTGATGTGAAGAGGACACCAAACATGGACAAACTAAATCCTTATAATGTATTTATATACAAATTACAGGATAAATAAGCAAGAAAATAATAACCAAGTTTCAATTGTATACCCTGATCCATCAATCTGCATAACACTTCTAGATGTGGGGTTTAGACCATCATTATTGGATAATTCAGCTAAGGATGCGCAGGCACAGACCGTAAACTCTTAGTTATTATTTTCTTGCTCTATATCCTGTAATTGTATATAAATACATTATAGAGACTGGATTTTGTCCATGTTTGTGTCCTCTTCACATCGTGGTTTTTGGACTGAGGGTCGCCCTGCTCCTGAAAGCTCATCCTTGTTATGATTAAAAATCGGCCTATCGGCCTTTGCGCAAGTTGAACACTTCTATATTCTCATTTGCTGGGTTCTTTTATCTTTTTCTTCCTTTCTGTTTAGTGATTGCTCTCCTCTTCGGTTGCGAGGATGATTGGCAGGAAAGACCTAGAACACAAGTCAGCAAGGCCTTGCTGAAATATTGCTTCTTTTTATTTCTTTTATATGATGGAATATAAATTGGCAGATGACAAGCTATTGAGTCGGCATATTCTGAGGCACTTTATCTGCTGAAAAATGGCGAGAGGCTGCTGCAATGGCACCTGATCTTCTGCATCCGCAAGGCAAAGCTCTTTGCTGTCGAAGAGCAATGTCAGAGGTTATCGGCAAATGTTATTAACCATCAGGTACTACGGTTGTGGATACTGCGTAAGGCTATCTTCTTCATAACCGCTATTATCTGAGATAACTGAATGCCAGACAGCTTTCCAGGGTACCAAATATACATCAAACTTACAATATTGAATGCTCATATTTGCATATCTTATGCTCTTAATTTTATAACTATACCGTAAGCCCAACAGCATAAGATTTGCATCCAAGCAAAAATTCTATATTTAGATATTGTCACTATTATAAATAATCATCTGAAAACAGATAGAAAGCCAGATGGATTGGCTAATTGGTCGTAACATATCTAGATGGCAATTAAGTTCGCTTATCTTCTTCTTCCTCTTCTTCTGTCCTGGCCCAATATTTTATATTTTTATTTTAAAGCCAACAAAGATCCTTAATGGCTTATTGGGCAACGAAGCTCTTCCTAGCCGAAAAGAAGGAAGACTGTTGGCTAAAAAATGAGGACTCTGGTGGCAAGGTATGCAAATTAGGCAAATTGACCAGTTATCCTTTGGAATGACAAAGGAAAATGTTTTCATGACTCTAGCATGTTTTCTTCAAAGCAGGATTGAAAGCTAGCTATATTTTTCAAAGCTACCTGCTTTCATTTAAATGAAATGATATATCTAGATTAAGAAATCCGAACGCGAAGATGCAGTACAAATAGGTTATATGAGGAAGAGCATTGATGCATCTTTGAGCTTGCTGCCTGTTTCTTGACATTTAAAGAGCCTTTCTTGCTGCGATGAGCGCGTGAACCATTATGTAACTATCTAATTGTGAGGATCATGCTCATTTCTTAAAAATCACATGCATTTCTCCAAAAGAAGATATGTGCCTTAAAATCGCTGAGTGTTCCGAATTTATTTAACAAAACATAACAATTCAATGTATGAAACATCGCAATGGAAGAGACTGTGAGTGATTAGATCCCAAAAATACAAGAAGATAATTACTACAAAAGAATCATTTTTGCTTCAATATGATTAGGCATATGCTGTGAATGGTGAGTTGATGTTTTGATGCCAATTTACTGTTTTTGTTTTAACATTGGGAAATGATGGTGATCAACCTCTTTTGTATTTTTGTAGCATTATTTCTGCTGAAAATAAGAGTGAAGTTTAGACTGAATTTCAGGTAAAGAAAGACTATATGAAAAACATATATTTATGTTGCTGAGATACAAGATAGAAAAATGAAATGATGTGAAAGGAAAATTGAATATACTCAATGGATAAGAAAAATAAACCAAACCGCCCGTAGTGGAAGTTACATGGTTTAACAGTGCTTGCTGTATCCTCATTATATAATACTATTTTAGCATCCTCAATGCTTTTAAATAAATTTTCTCTCATGAATCTTTGTAGTCCCAAATGGTTGTATCTTCTGTTATAATTTATGGAAAATTCATCATGTTCAGATTTTATTCATTTCACTTCCGTAGTTAGTTGAAGAAATGACTGTTAGGCTGTTATGTGACTGCTGTCATTCAAACAGTAATGTATGGCATATGACCATTTTTTCTTGGAGCTCGAAATGGCAATGAGCTGAAGTTTATGAAGAGAAAGATTTGAGAGCAAGATACTTTTCTATAACAGATTATTAAAGACAGCAATGGAAAAAAGAAACTTATAAGAAAAATAAAATGCAAAAGGTTGACAAAAATAAAATGATTTCTTTTCTGCACCTGCACCTCTAGCTGAGGGTAATATATATTATATTTAAATATTTTGTGGAGGGAATGTAGTTCATCATGATCTTAGAAGTTTTACATCAATGCCTGGAAAAGAATCTTTTTATAGCACTAGCGCATGTATCTGTAAAATCAAGCTGAATATATTTACACCTTTGGATATGGTTTAGTATTATGTCTGTGGAAACCCTGAAAATGTTATCAATGGATTTGAATCATCATATTCATTAATACTGGCACGTGTTTCATTTTAACTGGTATTCTGTATTATCACTAATGGAGTCTGATATTACTGGTTTTGGTGAAACCTTCATCCGCAGATCTGAGTTTTATTCCTTTGTATTTAGTTGAAAAGACTGGGCTGAAAGCTCAAGCATTGCAGAGATTGGTTGTTATTAATGCGTGAATGTAGAGCTGAAAGAATATCATCTTGGTTCTGGCTCGGATGCCTGTTCTGACAAATGCTGGTTCTTCTGTTGTTAACAACAATGTTACGGCGGTAGGCAACCAGCGCTCAACCAGCTTTGGAAAGCAATCAGCAAATCCGCATGTCTCACTCTGTCCCGATGTAGACCCAGACCGCGGTGTGTCAACTGCTAACCACCGATGTCTCTCAAATATGGTGTTCCATCCACAACTCGTAGTCTACTCTTAAGCAATACGGAAGGCTCGATCACTGATCCAAATTGAGTACCTCTACTGGATAGACCTCAACAGAAAACTGAAGAGTAACGGCAGCAAGTGAGTGAGTTCAGTAGTTCCTCATATAAAATTATTGACTCTAGAGATATGGCTAATGAGAACTACTGAACTCCTCACTTGCTATAGATTATAACTAAGTTTCTGTTAAGGAATCTATCCTATGGGAAGCCTCCAGCTAGATCAGTAATCAGCAATGGTCAGTGTGCTTCCGTTCAGTCAATCAATTTGTCAGGAAAAGCGGTTGGTGTAAGTATATTACTATAGTTCGAGAAAATAATATCTACTCGAACACTACAGTGAAAATGTCTGTTGAATCAGAACAGAGAGTAAACGTCTTTATTATGGGCGTTTTATTCTGTCTCCACTTCTGAAAGGTCAAGCCGACACAATAGGCATTGCGATGCAAGAGGCTTTGCTCGGAGGAATAGAAGGGACATGTATTGCACATGTCAAATTTGATAAGATACCACATGAATACTCTACCACAAAGAAGTATTCAAGAATCGGTACATGAAATCTTAATGAATTTGAAACAAATTGTATTGAGAAGTAATCTATATAAACTTGCCCACGCCTATATTTGTGTCAGGGGACCCGGATAGCCAACTGCCCAAGATCGTCTTACCACATATGTAGAAATAGTTGATAATACACAGCATATAGCTAAGCAGCGGAACCGATCAATTTGTGTATTGTATTACAAATCGAGAGAAATCGCCCCGGATATCTTATACAAACGCCACAGAACGTTCAAGATGGAAGTTGTCTATCGATACCTTATTCATGCCTGTTTCGAAGTACAAATCGCCAAGTATTCGCGCTGTAAGCAATACGGTTGCAAAAGAAGAATTTGTACTCTCTATTTTATTATTAATAAAGACCATTTTTTTTTACATCAATAAAATTAAATTCCTTTTGGATATCTCTATTATTCGCATTTTTTTTCTCTTTCTCCCAACAGTGGAAATAGCATTGACAATAAGTTGCAAGTCATGGTCATCACCATCGTCCATCGTCATCATCGTCATCAATAGTGGAGGAAAAACCCAATTTTGACAAACGAGATTTGAATATTTGACTTTAATGATGCAAGGACTTAAGCTAACTTTGGCTAACGATCCACAAATGCGTAATCTGCCTTGTAAACTTCTCACTTCATGCAAATTGCGTGGATTAAATATTCAAAAATTGCATCAACTTTAGCTTGATCAATCTTAATTCCTCGTTGACGTCTGATAAAACCAGGAGGAACTTTCGAGTGACACCAAGTGCGCATTTCAAAGGATTCATTTTCAGCGATACTTGTGAATTGCAAAAAACATTCTTCAAATCTTCAAGTTGGTGGGTTTGTCGTCTTTTCGATTTTACAACTAAATCATCTACACAACATTCAACATGTTTATGTAACATATCATCGAAGATCTTTTGTATTGATCTTTGGTAAAGTTGCCCCAACATTTTCAATCGAAGCGACATTACTTTTGCTTGTGCATTCTCTGGTTTCGAAGGAAGTCTGGAAAGAAAAAGGAAGAAAAATTAAAAATGAAGGAAAAAGCAACTGATAGTTTCTTCACTCTCCATAAGTTGATTACTGCTTTCATGATTTTTGAATTAAGATTCAGACTTTCTATGGAAGATTGGTCTCTCTTTGCTTATTTAATTTCTTTTCAAATCCTTTCCTCATTGTGATGGACTTTGGTGTGCAGAATTTGTGGATTTTATCCGTGCATCCTTTGTCTCATTACCTTCACTGTCTTCAAATCATCATGTGCTACAAACAAGGATCATTTCCGATGCAAGTAAAGGCTGTTTAACCACCTTCCCCCTTTTTTTGGCTAAAAATCAAATTTTGTGCGACATAACTCTGGGGCCTTGATGGTTTCACTTAGCATCTTGTCCTCTTTGGAACTGCAGACTTTGGAAGGCTAATGCAAGATATTTCCTCAACTCTATTTCCGTCTACCCTATTAAGTCATGTATGGGGTTCAATGTCAACAGTTGGCCTCTTACAAGTACAGGTAGTCTAGTATCCAGAATATCTCTTTTTTCTTTCATATTTTACCTTTTTTTCTTCTTTTTCTTTTTATTTTCTACAGATAGCAGAAACCATAGAATCCATTGACCTCAGTAACTTGGTTTCTTCTTTGGGAATGATAGTAAAGGGAAAAATTGTTGACTCAATCTTTTCTTTTGAAATTTCAATAGGCATACATTTCATATATATATATATATATATATATTTATACTAAGCATACTTTAATGTTGCAATGGCATTGAGAAACTGGTATCTTTCTGCTACATTGGAAACCATATTATCAAGTTCTTTTATTTGTGTTGGTTGAGTAATAGATTTAAAAGTAAATTATTCTTAGATTTCCACTACTGAAATATATTTTACTACCCATTATATTATTCAGGACTGCTCCATGATCGAGAGTGGCTTCTCAGGGGAACCAGTGGTGAAATCCTTACACAGAAAAAGGTTAGAACTCTGGCGATACCAATATATTGTGTACTCCTTCCTGCAACCCTGCCTCCCCCTCCCAAAAGTTAATGTTCTGTAACTTCAACTATCTTCATTGTTAAGTTGTTATAAACTTGATCATTGCTTACTTTTAAATTTTGCCTTGCAGTGTGATACTTTTCTGTTTCCATTATAGATATATTTATATAAATAAAATAAAATAAAATAAATTGCCACTATTCACAGCAAAAAGGACGGATGCAGCTAAACTGCCTACCATCTGAACTTATACAATTAACTCGTGCACTGATGAGATTAAATCTTTAAATTAGTTTTGCGTATGCTAATCAACTTTTAGCACTGTGGTGGTTTCTTCCTTGGAGACATCCAATACATCTGCAGGCATATCCTCTTAATTCTCAAAGATAAAATTTTAGCTGGTTTTATATATTTGGTTGCACATGATGCACTGCAGGGGGCTAAATTCTACATATTTGGATTTTAGGTGTCAGATATGTGCTATATTACAACATTCATTGATCTTGATTTGGGAATATTGTTTGTCAAGTCCCCAAGTTGTAAAGAAACTCTGCATATTGAACTTACTGAAGATTTCTTGGCTGGAAAAGATGACATGGACATACATGCTCAGAGGTTAGAGCTATAATACCTTCTTTTTCCCCTCCCCCACCCCCTCTTCCATAGATTTGATTTCCTTGATTCATGCATGTCAGAAATAATCCTCTTCCTTCTATTTAGTGGTTTTGGATGTCAAACTAATTCACTAGAAATGGAATAGT
Source organism: Cynanchum wilfordii (assembly GCA_025388415.1). Lineage (NCBI taxonomy): Eukaryota > Viridiplantae > Streptophyta > Magnoliopsida > Gentianales > Apocynaceae > Cynanchum > Cynanchum wilfordii. Next base: position 995,062 of record JAHSUH010002652.1, read on the forward strand.
AGTTGGAGAACCAGTAACCAGAAACATTATTATGAGTGAACATGTTTGGACTCTGATAACATTCTCAGTGTCCAAATGAAGTCTTGTGTTTGACCTTACTGTAATTTTACTTGACCTTTCATTACTCTTTATGGCCTTGTACTCACATTTGGAATTCCATTCTCTATTATTTTGATTAATCCCTTAATTTGTAAGAAATTCTAGATACTAGATTCTGAATTATTTTCATACATCATTGGGCATCATATTACAGGATTTTCTTGTTGTTCTGGTTTCTGAATTATAAGATTGTGAATTTGAATTTGTATTAATTTGGTTTAAAATAGGTATAGAGTCTGTGGCTATCGTAATGAAGTGGATGTCTGGTTTAGCAATGCTATTGGTCGACCTTGTACTTTGCTCAGGAGCTCTGGCCAGCAAGATTATGCTTGCGAAAGTCCAGGAATCTGCAGAGATGTAAAGACTAAATTAAATTTCGTAAATGAAGCACAGTTTTTGTTGATATCTGAGGATAGCATAGGGGACCTGAATCATAGGTTAAAAGCGAGTATGTTTTTTTTACAAATTTCCAGTTGTTTCTTCTGTCTCTTATTTTTAAAGGGCATACATTATTCCGAACTCAATTGTGTGAGAATTGTTGCTACGCAGATATACAGAAAGGCAAACATGGACAGCCAATCCAAGTCAGTTGGTCAAGTTTTCGCCCAAACCTCGTGATATCTGGTGGAGAAGCTTATGCAGAAGATGGCTGGAAAAATCTTAGAATTGGGGACAAACATTTTACAGTGAGTTTTGTCTTCCCATGAATCTTTTGGAGTCTAGAGCATTATGATCATCTGATACCTCCTTGCATATTTTTGTGTTTTATGTTTCCCATTTGTGACGTTTATTAACATAGAGAAGTAAGGTCTCATTTTGACTGGTTATTTTCTGTTGTCCATTGTCCTTGGAAGTCCTTGGGTGGCTGCAACCGTTGTCAGATGATCAATCTATCTGTACAAGCGGGGAAGGTGAAGAGATCAAGCGAACCACTGGCAACTCTAGCTAGTTATAGAAGAACAAAGGTATTCAGAACAAACTTAAAACAGCAGCATTCTTTTTCTATGTATAGAAACTTTACTTTTGATTATTTTTGTGTGTGGGGTTTTCTACCATTACAGGGAAAGATTACTTTTGGAATACTTCTAAGATACGAAGACAAGGACTCAGAGACATGGCTTCATGTGGGAGAAAATTTTCCCAGAGAAGTACAGATTAGAAAGTTGGATCACTTGCCAAACACCATACACCTAACATGCTGGTATGTCAACTTTCCAAGATCGAATGGGATGATGATCCTTTGATACTGATCAAGATTCAAGATTGCCAGCCCTTTATAAGTTTATAATAATGTACACTTTTGTATCTTTTTCTTAAAGAATGTGATATAATCAGTCTCCAAAATAATAGTCAAGTCTACTAGAATTGTTCCTATTCGGATGGGGAAAATAATACACACTGTATTTTCCAACAAAAATAATCTGGAATAAATTTTTTTTTTTTGCCTTTTGAATAACAGAGGAGAGAGAGGAGGAAAATGAGATGGAGAAGTAGGTCAGAAATTTCAAAGTTATGAAGCAATACAAAGTCTGCTTAAAATGTGAATCTTGACCTGGTGACTATTGACCTAGTCTGTTCCTCCCTCAGAATTGCCTTTCAGGACATTATTTCTTGGATAGTTTGACTTTGTTTCCTGGCTCCTCCTCGTTCACTCAATTCAGAAATTTTTTTTTTTTTTTTTTTTTGGTAAATCAATTCAGAAAAAAACATAATGTTCAAATAGTAACACTTTAATTTCACAAGCAGCCGCCCAACGGTTAATCAGAAGTGCAGAGCGGCGTTGGCGCATTTCGGTTGGAAGGTTCAGAAGGGCTAGCAGGCGGTTGGACCACTCCGCGAACAATAACGTTTTGTTTTTGGTGCAGGAAGACGTGTGAAATGCTTCATGATGCCTTGTTGTTCAATGAAATTGAAGGCATTAGTCATGTGCTCCACCTCATCCCTCAAAACGACTGGTAAAACTCCTGCTAGCAAGAATCCTCAGACACAAAGTCAGGTGGTGGAGTCACATACATGCAAAAGTTGTAGCAGGTATAGCAATGGTTTAGATTTTAGGTGGATAGAGTAAATAATCAATTTTGTTATCATTTTCCACCCCTTGATATTCCCAACTTGCAGGGCTTTTGGTTCTCGAAAATGCTTTGGAATCTCACACAAGGCCAAGCATAGTGGTGGGAAGTAAAAGCAGGGTTGTCGATGGCAGTGCTAGCATTATCTTGATGGAAGAGAACATTAAAAGCTATTTTGTAGGCTGATTCAGCTAATGTAAAGTCAGGGAGTTTTAATATTAGACGTTGCTCTATATTTTAATTGTTCACTGAGGCTAGGTGGCCCTATTTTGGAGTGTTACATCCTAATAGGAGTTGTCTCCAGTTGCTCGCAAATGGAGCATTCTTTGTCTGTCTTTTGGATTGTTTTGTGGAAGTTAATTTGCTGATGAGCTTTGATGCCTGTTCTCTATCATTCTGATGGAAAGATTATTTTCTTGGTATTAGCTGTTTGAGCTTTTTATTTCTCATATTTTGTAGGTAGGTCATAATGGAGAGAAAGGATCGAGTAAATACCTTTAGGTAATGGATAAGTACCATAGTTCATAATACCCCAGATAGTAGTCGATTGAAAACAAAACGGCTCTGTGGCTATTTGATATATACACTGGGTTCTGTTCAAAGAATGCCTTTTTATTCATTGATCTCCTTGTTAATTATCCAAATTTATCTATTTCATTCTGTTTAAGGTATTCTCTCAGATCAATGTGCGACCATGTGGAGAATTGATATTCCATTTAATTCAAGTAAAAGGAACTCATAATACGCTTAACGAGGATGAGAATTCCAGGAGTGCATAGACGAGATTGGCATTCTCATCCCTCTCTTTAAAAATAACGTAAAGAAGAACACTGGAGACCCGTGGGCCGTGGCTCTTCCCCATCTATGAGTTACAGTGAAAGGATCTTCAAGAGGAGATTGAAAACTCCGAATAAGTCCCATCAGAGTGCTCATTCACAGTACAAAAGGATTGCAGGTCAACCACATAAATGGAATGCAAGTTAAGCTACTTGGCTAAACAGCAGTTATTATAACCAAAAATGGTACTCACTGAACGAAGGCTTGGTCTTCCATTGAAAACAAAGCAACAAAATATGCATTTTTTTGTACTCAAAATGGTTACCTTTCATCAAGATACTGCCATACCTTAAAAAATTGTGAATAAATGAAATAAAAAAAAAAAAAAAAAAAAAACCCATCACATCCACTGCATTACTGCTACTGTACGCACACTTGACAGAAAGAAAATTTTGATGAATAAAGCCCAACCAATGGAATGAGCCTCCAGAAACATCACTAGTCTATGCAACTTAATATCATCCAGCACCACATTGCAAGTGCCAACAACTAGGTGGCAGATTAAAAAATACATGGGCAATATCTTGTCCTTAGAAATAGAACCGTAGGAAACATCATTCAGAACACAAACCCAATTAAAGACATAGAGGAAATCTATGTTAAAACACTGAAACGATTTCCTTTGCTTCTTGGTGAACCCCAATATTGCAATTGGGTCCCTCCAGAATAACTGACTTCATGATGTGATCTCAATTTTTTCTTCTCCTCCACCCACCAAAACGCCTGATTTAGTCTTGCAACCTTGATTCCTGATACATATACCAATGTTAGCTGGCTTTGCAGCACATCCAGAAACAAGATGGAACTGTAAAACTTGTGAAAGAGCATTCGAGTCTATTCTCACATTAAAATATGCTAATTTAGATTCATGGCCAAAAGATGAAGAGAAACAAGGAATGGCAGAATGCAACAAACATCTTGCAACCACTAAGACACCTTCCCTCAGATTGAATAGTTGGAAAAAAGAAACAATTATTAGTGTTTCCCAGCAAGATGGACCATGAAAATAAAAAAAACTTCAGAGCTGAATATTCTTTTCCATTTCTGGAGAGAGGCTTACCAAAGAGGAAGTTATGAGGAAACTTTTTGGAAAATGTTTGAAGAGCCATAAACCTGGAAATGGAACCGATAAAAGGCAATTCAGAGGAATGTTTCAGTTATTGGTCCTAAAATTATTCCATCCTCTTAGGGTTTATCATATTAAGCATAACTTGAATCACATCTAACTTTCTTATCTTACGACTGAAAAAAAGGTGGAAATAGGGGAGGGTCATTGTATAAAAGGAATGCCTTGTCTAACATTTATTTGAGCCCCAAAGTACTAGGGGAATTTGTTAAGCAATAGAATATATAATGTAAAGGAAACACCATAAGACTCATAATTTAGCAGAGAAGCCATGGGACACCAGAACTGGAAGGGATATACTTGGGAGAAAACAGAAAAAGGTATTTGCTTTTATCAATATCATTGCACAGCGAACCATTAACCTGCCTGCAAAGTGAAAATGGAGCAGTAAGCTACTTTCTTGAAGGCCCTTCGCACAAAAGACAATTTGAATCCATAGGGTAAGTAAATTTAGCTACCTGGGTAATAAATGCTAGTGTCAATAATTTCAGTGATGTGGTCCAAAATTAAGACTCCATCTATTGAAAGAAGCAATCTAATTATCTTGCTAGATGATAACCTCCCTTATCCAATCACATGTCATGGAAAACATAATAATCAAAATCTTCGTATTTAAGATACAAATAAATTGGAAAACATGTATCATGCCATGACCACACAGAAAAAAGAAGTCAAGAGCATAAATGGAACTCAAACAAAATAAATGAACAACTAACACGTCACTTACATCCATGTCGGTAAATTTCATGCTCCTTTCTAATGATGGCCATCATGAGATGACTCCTCAATATTCGTAAGACCATTTTCGTTCTCATTATCACTAACAACGTCATGACTTCTTGTAGATTCTTCCAGTTCCCTTTCCCTGTTCCATTGCTCAATCTTTGCCCTTCTTTCAGCACTACTTTCTCTAATGGGGCTCCTGTTCCTCCTACCTCTTGGACTGGTATTACCTCTTCCAGACTCTCCTTGGCCCCTTTCCTTGTTCCACAGTTCAATCTTTGCCCTTCTCTCAGCACTCCCTTCCCTATTTGGACTCCTATTTCTCCTTCCCCCAGGGCTTCTGCTTCGTCCACCTCTTCGTCCAGGACTTCTGCTTCTAGGTCTCCGGCTCCTATCATGGAAGTGGTGGTCACCTCCTCTTCTAGGAAAACCCACGGCCACCACGTGGACGGTCCCCATAACTGGAATGACGGTGAGGACTACGACTTCTACTACGACTACGGCTATGCCTTCGCTTGCTCCTCCCAAACAACTGTCGTTTCAAATCACTAAAACCCAAAATGTGGAAAAAGGAAAAATGATAGAGATAAGTAAAATTTCTAAATAATGAGATTTACAACTAACATAGAACAATTAGCGAGTGAGAAACTAACTTCGTTGATCTTCTTCAGATGCATGAAATTGCAGTAGCCACCCGGCCACAGACATTTTCCTCATATTGCCTACAAGTAGCTTCGCGGAAGTCTGTCACTGGGGAGAAGTCCACAATAATTGGACGCCCTAAACATTTTAATTCTGCAATCTGTCAGTAGGTAGAAAGAGTACAACAAAAGTCCATGACTTTTCCATTACCCAAAACCTTGTTCTTATATTTCAATAGTTAATAACATTCCTAGCCAACCAGAATAACCAACATCAATGAGCATTTTTAATCACAAATTTTAAAAACACTACTTAGCTATCTAATGAAATATTCCAAATTCCCAACAAATCATGGATCTAAAAAATTGGATATCTATCGGACAAAATCAATAGAAAACCTAATATATAAGTAATCACAAAGCCAAGAAACCCTGCCTCCATGATCAAACTAGAGTCCGCAAACCATGCTCTTACCCATCTTGAAAATTAAGGACTTGCATAAGCCACAAGAAGATGAAAGCTACTCAAAAAGAACGAGCTTGAGTACAGTTTTCAGCAGCTAGGGTAGTATGCCATTACAAGTTTGAGAATCAGAAATATTGACTAATTGCAAACTGTGTTAACAAGGAACAGTAAACCTACATACATTTTATATTTCAAAAATGTTATTCAGAAATATTTTCTGATTTAAGTATAGCCCACAAGTGGTCGAGACCCATGGGAAAGCACCACACAAGCAAAACTATTTGTTTTTAGAAGCAAAACATTGTTCTAAATTATTTTGCCTTTTATGACTTCCCTGAAAACAAGACTTCAACTGGCGCCCAGAAGTAAAAGGAAACAAACGCTCTAAGAAAACTAAGAGTATTTATAGCTTTTGCATACAAATTATGAATACAGAATTAAGTATACATATCAATTAAAATAGAAAGAAAAAAAGCAATAAATAAAAGAAAGAGAAACTAGAACATATCAGTTTTAATTTTCAACAAATCTCCACACAACTACCTAAACACACAGAGACAAAGAAAATAACTCAGAAGAAGAACCAAGACTAGCCTGCATAGAGGCCTTCTACTTTAAGATTCTGGTGCGGCAGCAGCATGATCCTCCTCCTAAACTGCACATACACATTCCCTACCTGCTCCAATACAAGAAGTGAAAACACAAACCAAATTAACAAATCTTAAAAACCCTAAAGACGATGGAAAAATAATTTTTTTTTTTTTTTTTTTTTAAAAAAAAACAAAATAACAATAACTGTAAAGGTAGAAATGAGAAGAATTATTACCATGTGGTCAGCTAAATTATCGCATATGTTGAGATTCTGAATCTCCCCATACTTGCTAAGTTCTTCAAACAAATCCTCGTAGAAATCTTCAAAGTGGTGTTGGATTTTTTAGGGTCAAGGGGTTGGCCTTGAGGGTCGACGCCAGGGGTAATCATATCGGGCCTCTGGTACATGTTCCGAAAGTAACAAAGTAGGGCTAATGCTAGGTTTGGTGTGGAGCCTTGAACTGTCTGTCGCCATGCCTACAAGCACCGATCTTGAAGTAAAGGGGGCAATTCCCTCAGTCCTTCTACTCCAATTCAAAATGTTGATGCTAAGTGCTCCGCCATTGCTTAGAATTAAATTGGTTTTTTCTATTTCTAACTTCAAGCGTTTTGATTCTTCCTTCACCAGCTCTCTTCCTTTCTTTCACTTGGAGTAAGCTTTTTCGTGATTTTGATTTCAATGAGGCAGGCATCTAACTAGGTTTTCAAACTTTAACATTTAAAAAAATAATATTAATAATATTTTATTATGCAATCATACATTCTTGCTGGTTTGCCCTAGAGGTTAAGGGGGAAGACTTGAGGTCTTACTGCACTCAAGTGCGCATGGAAGTTAAAACCCCACCGCTTAGCAATTAATATTATAACTATCTTTTTATGACCAATTTTATTTTTTCCTTTTAATTAACCTGTGAACAGGAAAAAAGCTGAAATCTAATAAAATAATACATATATAAAAAAACACTTCAATTCACTTAAATCTGATCAAAAGATTTTACTAAAAATAACTTTATCATTGCAATTTTCTCCTCTGCCCAACATCCTCTTCTTCTCTATTGTTTCATGTAGCCCGGACTCAGATGTTAGTGATCCATGGTCTCAAAATATTATAAAAATAAATATAATAATTTTATTGTTATTGTGTGCTTAATTCACATAAATTTTTAAAGTTCTTTTTCATTAATATGTAATATATATTTTATTAATGAATACATATAAAAAAATTAATTTTTTAAAAAAATTAACCCTTTTATCACTATTCAATTTCAAAAATTAAATCTTAACTTTTTTTTTCTCCACGGGAACACTTATCCACAGGTTTTCCTTGCTCCTTTTAACTCTTTAAAGAATGAGTATTTGACCCAAAATCCCCAGATCAACTTGAGTTCCGAGTCAGTAATTTCAGAACTACCAAAGAATATTTGAGTATAAGCATGCATTTCATTCAATCCAGTTCAATGTTAGGAAAAGTATTAATTTTATTGTTTGACAGTAAAAAAGGAATTAATAGAAAAAGGAAATGTATTAACGGCACGGAATATTAGCCATATCAGCTTAACTTTCTCAAAAGTTCAACTAAAATAAAATAAAAAGCAAACAACTTCAACTAAAAACTCAATAGGAGTAACACTAGACAGCCTTAGATACGACCATCATGTTAAATCATTAAATTTGATTCATTTTTATGTTATTTAACTACTTTTATGCCTTAAACGTTGAAAATGAATTCAAATAATTTTTTATTTCAAAGATAAAGTATGGGTGATGAACAATGTTTAAGGTCAACTTCAATGCAAGTTCTACTAAACTTAGACCACTTTTGAAACAACACAATGATTAAATGTATAATTTTTTATTTCAAAGATAAAGTATGGGTATGAACAATGTTTAAGGTCAACTTCAATGCAAGTTCTACTAAACTTAGACCACTTTTGAAACAACACAATCATTAAATTTGATTCATTTTTATGTTATTTAACTACTTTTATGCCTTAAACGTTGAAAATGAATTCAAATAATTTTTTATTTCAAAGATAAAGTATGGGTGATGAACAATGTTTAAGGTCAACTTCAATGCAAGTTCTACTAAACTTAGACCACTTTTGAAACAACACAATCATTAAATTTGATTCATTTTTATGTTATTTAACTACTTTTATGCCTTAAACGTTGAAAATGAATTCAAATAATTTTTTATTTCAAAGATAAAGTATGGGTGATGAACAATGTTTAAGGTCAACTTCAATGCAAGTTCTACTAAACTTAGACCACTTTTGAAACAACACAATCATTAAATTTGATTCATTTTTATGTTATTTAACTACTTTTATGCCTTAAACGTTGAAAATGAATTCAAATAATTTTTTATTTCAAAGATAAAGTATGGGTGATGAACAATGTTTAAGGTCAACTTCAATGCAAGTTCTACTAAACTTAGACCACTTTTGAAACAACACAATCATTAAATTTGATTCATTTTTATGTTATTTAACTACTTTTATGCCTTAAACGTTGAAAATGAATTCAAATAATTTTTTATTTCAAAGATAAAGTATGGGTGATGAACAATGTTTAAGGTCAACTTCAATGCAAGTTCTACTAAACTTAGACCACTTTTGAAACAACACAATCATTAAATTTGATTCATTTTTATGTTATTTAACTACTTTTATGCCTTAAACGTTGAAAATGAATTCAAATAATTTTTTATTTCAAAGATAAAGTATGGGTGATGAACAATGTTTAAGGTCAACTTCAATGCAAGTTCTACTAAACTTAGACCACTTTTGAAACAACACAATCATTAAATTTGATTCATTTTTATGTTATTTAACTACTTTTATGCCTTAAACGTTGAAAATGAATTCAAATAATTTTTTATTTCAAAGATAAAGTATGGGTGATGAACAATGTTTAAGGTCAACTTCAATGCAAGTTCTACTAAACTTAGAACACTTTTGAAACAACACAATCATTAAATTTGATTCATTTTTATGTTATTTAACTACTTTTATGCCTTAAACGTTGAAAATGAATTCAAATAATTTTTTATTTCAAAGATAAAGTATGGGTGATGAACAATGTTTAAGGTCAACTGCAATGCAAGTTCTACTAAACTTAGAACACTTTTGAAACAACACAATCATTAAATTTGATTCATTTTTATGTTATTTAACTACTTTTATGCCTTAAACGTGAAAATGAATTCAAATAATTTTTTATTTCAAAGATAAAGTGTGGGTGGTGAACAATGTTTAAGGTCAACTTCAATGCAAGTTCTACTAAACTTAGAACACTTTTGAAACAACACAATCATTAAATTTGATTCATTTTGATGTTATTTAACTACTTTTATGCCTTAAACGTTGAAAATGAATTCAAATAATTTTTATTTCAAAGATAAAGTATGGATAATGTTGTTATCAACTTAAAGCAAGTTCTACTAAACTTTGACCCTTTTGAAACAACACAATCATTAAATTTGATTCATTTATGTTATTTAACTACTTTTATGCCTTAAACGCGAAAATGAATTCAAATAATTTTTTATTTCAAAGATAAAGTAAAGGAAAAATGTTAAGGTCAACAGTTCTACCTAAACTGGCAACTTTTAACCACAATCATTAAATTTGATTCATTTATATGTTATTTAACTTGCTCTCCCTAAACGCGGAAAATGTCAAATAATTTTAATTTAATATTTAAGAAAAAGTGGTGGTCAACTCTCAAACATGCAAATCACTAAACTTTGACCACTTTTAATAAAATCATTATATTTGATTTTTTATGTTATTTAACTACTTTTATGCCTTAACGGTTGAAAATGAATTCAAATAATTTTTTATTTCAAAAGATAAAGTATGATGAAAATGTGCGTGGCCACTTCAATCCTAATGCTAAATTTTGTCTCCCTTTAAAATAACACAATCATTATATTTGATTCTTTTTTATGTTATTTACTACTTTTATGCCTTTTCAATTTTATGTATTTAATTTATGTCTTTTGCCTTCAAAAATTAAATCATAAGATTATGAAGTTGAGTGTCGGCTCAACTCTAATATTTAATACTTTCGACCACTAAATAAATAAATCATTATATTTGATTATTTTTATGTTATTTAACTACTTTTATTCCTTAAACGTTGAAAAGAATTCAAATAATTTTTTATTTTAAAGATAAAGTATGGGAGATGAAAAAGGTTCTGCTCAACTTCAATTCAAATACTTTGGATCACTTTTGCAAACAATTTAATCATTATATCTTGATTCATTTTTATGTTATTTAACTATTTATATGAAAAACCTTATCTTAATAAAGATAGACATGTTAGAAGATTTGATAAAAAAAGAAATTATAATAATAGATTAAATTGTTTTACTTGTGGTAGCCCAGATCATTTAGCTAGAGAATGTGATAGGAGATATAATAATAGAAATAAAGAAGCAGTTCTCATAGAATGTGTAAATGAAGATTTATTGCATATAGATGACACTTTATCCGATACAGAAAGTATATTTAGTATTATGAGCATAGAAGATACTATTTATCAAGAACATGAAACTGAAGACTTAGGATTAGCACAAGACCTTATAGGACCACATAATTTATATCAAAACAAGGTTGATCAGTTAGAATACCTTACTGAAGAATTAATGCATCTTGATGAAACAACTGAATCATAATGCCTGGAATTAGAAATCAACCACAGGAAACTCACGTACCACCACAGGAAACACCTGTAGAAACTCCCAATATTGAAGAAAATGAACAATTTAGACAAGAACAAACTTATCAATTCTTAGACGGATTAGTAGCATGGACATATAGAACTTGTTTAACCTGTTTTGAACATAAAGTAGCTATAGCACAATTTAAAGCACGAATTACAACGCTTAGGAATAACTTACAACATATGCAGACCTTTAATACCCATCAAGGTAGTATAGTAAATATGCAAACTCAAATAGAAGGTAGTGAATTAGTGTTAAAAGATTTTTACAAGGATTTACATGAGCACCTGTTAATATGTCACATAGAATAATTAGAGGCAAAGGTTCCTTAGAATATAGATTAGATGGAAAATGTCTTAGTCTAATATTAGAAGATATTTCTGATTGCATAAAGAAATCATTTGATTTTAGTAATAATAGAACTTATGTTTTAAAGCAATTAACACAAATAAAATACAATCTCCAAAGGCGACACGAACGTATGGTAAAAAATCTTATAGGTAACGGTTTCCAAAACCAACTAGAAAAAGCACACCTTAATTCAGAAAAATTTTATGAAATCATAGGAAAGGATAGAAGTATTATACCTAGTACTAGTCTTGGTTTAGAGTTAGCACATAATCAGCATTTAGAAGAAACACCTCCTAGCACTCAAGTAAATAATCTAGATTCTTGGATAGATGATTTATTGTATTGTCCTGAACGGATAGATGATATAGATAATATTTCTCAAAAAGATGAATTAGAAATAGAAATAGATGAATGGATAGAAGAATTTATTGATTTACCAATAGATAAACCATAACTATAATGACAACTTTTTGTTCTCATAATTGGATAGGAAATAGAGGTAGTAATGATAAACCATGTATGTATTGTTTTAAATATCCTGTTTTACATCTTCGTTATAAATGTGATCACTGTCACAAAGAAGCATGCACTTTTTGCCTTAAAGATCATAATATTCCTGTACCTTCAATTCAAAAACAACCTATTCTTACTCCAAAGTATGAAACAGTAGAACTTAGAATCTTACACTTAGAAAATCTTCTTAATGAAATTCAAAAGAAACTTGAGTTGTTAGAATTACAATTAAAACGGTATGGATAGATTAGATATTTATGGTATACAATTAGCTTATTATTTAGGTATAGAAGATTATGAAAATGCTTATATGATTCAAAGGTATATTAAGTTAGAAACTATTAAGTATAATCTAGCAGCAACTAAAATCCAAAGACACTTTAGGAAAACTCGGTCAAATTTAGAAAAATTAGAAATTATAACATCTCCTAATGAAAATACAGAATATTTATCTACAAAACATTCTAGGATATATGCAGTAAAAATTAAATGTAGAATAACTATTGACAATTGGAATTTAGAAGTAATAGGTACATTAGACTCAAGGTTGTAGTAACACTTGTTCTTGATAGTAAACTTATTCCTTTAAAATATCAAAATCCTATTCCTCTAGATCAACAATTTTCTGCAGAACAAATGGATGGTCAACTCTTTAAATATGATAGACAGTTGAGCAAATATAAAATAGCATTTTACACCGAGAAAGGATACACAAACCCTTATGTTAATCCTAGTAGGATATGTCTTAGAGATTTTTCCCTTAGTAAAGTTAAATTTATTATAGGATTAAATTTAGTTTTAAATCATTATTATGGTATTATCTTACATAAAAACAATCTTAGTTTATTAGAAACACCACCTATCCCTTATACAACAGAAACCATAAAACATCACCTAATAAATGAAGAAACAGAATGTCACCGCACCACCCTGGTAATTGTAAAAATGATAAAGAAAAATTAGATATAGAAGATATAGAAGATTTAGAATATATAGAAATAACACCTTATTTAAATTATTCTTCTCTTTATAATTTACTTAGTACAGGACATTATGAAATAGATAACATTATCAGTAGATTAGAAAAAGATAATATATTTGGGAGAAAACCCTCAATATCACCTGGTCAAGAAACTCTCTTTATTGTAAATTAGAATTAAAAGATCCTCAATTTAGAATAGTCTCTAAGAAAATAGAAGCAACTAATGAAAACCTTAAGGAATTTGAAATGCATATAAATGATTTACAAAAATTACAAGTTATTAGAAGAAGTACTAGTCCACATAGATCTCCTGCTTTTATTGTTAACAAGCATAGTGAAATAGTTAGAGGTAAAAGTAGAATGGTTATAGATTATAGAAGATTAAATGATAATACAATTGATGATGCTTATGATATTCCTGATAAAGTAGAATTGATAAATAGAATACAAAATAATTTTATATTCAGTAAATTCGATTGTAAATCCGGTTTTTGGCAAATTAAAATGCATCCCGATAGTATAGAATGGACAGCCTTTACTTGTCCCTTAGGACATTTTGAATGGTTAGTTATGCCGTTTGGTTTAAAAAATGCTCCTAGTATATTTCAAAGAAAAATGGATGATATTTTTAGTAAGTATAGAGATTTTGTAGCAGTTTATATAGACGATGTTCTTGTTTTGAAAAAAAAAAAAAAAAAAAAAAAAAAAAAAAAAAAAAAAAAAAAAAAAAAAAAAAAAAAAAAAAAAAAAAAAAAAAAAAAAAAAAAAAAAAAAAAAAAAAAAAAAAAAAAAAAAAAAAAAAAAAAAAAAAAAAAAAAAAAAAAAAAAAAAAAAAAAAAAAAAAAAAAAAAAAAAAAAAAAAAAAAAAAAAAAAAAAAAAAAAAAAAAAAAAAAAAAAAAAAAAAAAAAAAAAAAAAAAAAAAAAAAAAAAAAAAAAAAAAAAAAAAAAAAAAAAAAAAAAAAAAAAAAAAAAAAAAAAAAAAAAAAAAAAAAAAAAAAAAAAAAAAAAAAAAAAAAAAAAAAAAAAAAAAAAAAAAAAAAAAAAAAAAAAAAAAAAAAAAAAAAAAAAAAAAAAAAAAAAAAAAAAAAAAAAAAAAAAAAAAAAAAAAAAAAAAAAAAAAAAAAAAAAAAAAAAAAAAAAAAAAAAAAAAAAAAAAAAAAAAAAAAAAAAAAAAAAAAAAAAAAAAAAAAAAAAAAAAAAAAAAAAAAAAAAAAAAAAAAAAAAAAAAAAAAATTAAAATAAGAATAGCAAAAGAATTAGTCAAAGAAGATGGCTTGTTTTTTAAGGATAGTATTATTAATTCAAATTATCATATCAAGTTTGAACATATTAAAGGTATTGATAATTATTTAGCCGATAGATTATCTCGTTTTTTACTTATTGATCAACAAGTACCTGAAGAACCACCTTAGTTATTTATTTTACCGGTTAAACAGCATTCAAAGCTGTTATGGATACCGTTTTATTACTGGAGTCCATAGTTGGTAATCTTATCATAGGATATTATTACTTATTATTACAATTTGGTTGCTATTATATCTAGTTCTCCCGGATATTGTTTAAGATTCGCTCTTAATCCAGGTACCGTTTCATTACAGGAGCCCGAGACATTTGGGATTAGGAATAATCATTGCCTAGCTTAGAATTATTATCATTACAGTATTATTATTGTTCTTAATATTGTTTTCAATATTGCAGATGGCATCCAATATCCCTAGTCAATTCAAATTTGGTCCTTATAATCTTGTAACTTTTTCCCAGAAAAATGCCTTTCGATCTCAATTTCCCCTGTTTCCCGAACAACAGTGCTTGGTTGATAATCTTTTCAATCAACCAAAATCAAACCAGTTTCTTACTATTCTTCATGCTTTGGTTGGCCACCTAGCCAATCTCAATGGTCAAATCCCTCCTTTACAACCCAAACCCTTCCCACCAAGATAACGCAACTGAACTCATACTTTCACCCGCATGGCGTGAAAAAGAAAGGTTACTGATTGTGGAAAATGGTAACAAGGCAAGGCGCATTGCTGACCTTGAAAAGAACCTTTCGAAATGGAAAAGAAGCTCTCTGAAACCGAAGCCGAACTGAACTTGCTTAAAAAAGAATGGGAGAAAGAACTGAACAACAAGCAAGAGTATTTAGAAGTTTTTCCTGAAAAACTTAATGAAGTCCGTGAATTGATCCGGAAGTTTACACTCCAAGGTACTAAAAAACATCTTCTGGCAACACAGGTACGCTTACGTTCTATGGCCGCAAGAAAAGAGTGTCCTTTAAAGGGAATGGCACTAAGTGTCCTTGTTTACAAGGAAGAGAAACATCCCCAACAGTACTGTAAGTGTGATAAAGGTTTCCACTTTGTCCAAGCTTCCATTGATCTTAAAACATGGGAAGATGTGGATGATCTCTTGTCTTTCAAGAACCTTTTCACAGCCGGGATGGTTAAACGAATCATTATTTCACACCCCCGACAAGTAATGGATTTTATTGAACCTGTTTCATGGAGGCTAGCCTACCTACTGCAACAAATATTTAAGACTGATTGTATCCGCAATGGATATATCAATCTCGACCTCGAAACAGTTCCCCAGTCTCCGACATTACCCGATGCAGCCCGGTATACCATACTGCTCACAACACACGATTACAGACTGGCAATACAGAAACCGCTTGACGTTACCTACTCTCTTCTTCATGGAGATGTGGAAGAACAGTATACTATGGCTAGAGTATACATGCAAGCGGCACAACCATTGATTCTACACATTCCGAGGTATGATTATCAACTCCTCTCCGAAGATAGGAATATGAAGATATTTGGCAGCCCTTATCTGCACCTTCGAACCTACGATATTCCTTTCCCAAATCATGTTACCGAGGATGTGGCCCAAATGTTCCATATCCAGTCAACAAGTGGACACCAACTCATCAAACATTATGGCGATTACCTTGATACACACGCCACAGAAACTCCACCAGGATTCATGACAAGCAGGCCCCGGTACACCTGGCATGAATGATGATTATGACATGGACTTAAATGAAAACATTTTAGAAGTCTAAGTGCGCCGCACTATTCATCGACAAGACCTGGCGGCTTCACTATTCATCCACTTGTCCCGATAATGGAATTTCCCGTTTGGCGACTTTTCGTCAATGGCTATCTTTACTTTATGCTTTTTCTTTTGCGTGGTTTGTTTGTATTGACAATGTAATATGCCTTTTTGCTGTCTTAGCTTGTAAGTTTGCGCGTCTTACTTTGATAGTCTGTTAGTTTGTATGCCTATATAATGGCCTCTCTTGTAACACACCAGAGGACACGAGCACATACACCTACAACAACCCATCGATCATCATATCCCCCTCTAAGAAAACTATAGTGTGAGAAAGTGTGAAGTTTACTTTGAAGCTTGTATACGTTTGATTTGCAGTTGTATTTCCGATCAACATCTATAATACTGTAAGTTTGTATTATCTTTGTATTTTTGACTTTAAGATGTTAGCTTAAAACCCCTCTGGGAAGGAGGGGATTGATAATTAAATATCTTCAGGAATCATATGCTTGTAATGGATATTTCTTCTTATATCCTTTTCGCTTTCATTGTTAGCTTGGTTTTCATGTTGTGCTTTCTTTCCCGTTTATTACTTTTACATGTATTGTCCTTAGTTCAAGAGAGACTGGTTAGGCTTAAGAAATATCTGTGAATATTTTGGATGCCTATTAGCCGAAAGGTTAAGGTGAGATCTAAGGATGTCCGTTTCGTCCTTTTTTACTATTCTTATGATTAATAGACTCCGGTTAGACTTAAAGAACTTGTATGGCCTGTTAGGAAGAGTGTCCGTTGTTGGCCTTGGAATGGTTCCGGATGTCTATTAGCCGCAAGGTTAAGGTGAAGTCATAAGATGTTGCTTTAAAAAAAAAAAAAAAAAAAAAAAAAAAAATAAAAAGTATATCGTCTGGAGGAAGGAAAAGAATAAGAGATTTATTCTCTATATCTTGACCAAAGAAATTCGTTGATAAGCCGCCGAGAATTTCGCCTCACCAAGACACGTCTGGTTTGTTTATGAAACACCGGTTATCCTTTGGGCGCCGGGGTATACATGGCACGGGGCGGCATGTAGTGTTTACTCGATAAAAAAACCCCCTGTAAAATATCTTGGTGAGGCGAAATTCACCTACACCTACAACAACCCATCGATCACACCTACAACAACCCCCAACAACCCAACAAAGAAAAAAAAAGAATAAAGTATATCGTCTGGAGGAAGGAAAAGAATAAGAGATTTATTCTCTATATCTTGACCAAAGAAATTCTTATTAAATCCTAACAGAAAACCTTATCTTATCTTAAAAGAGGTATTATTTACGGAAGAGTAATGCTAGAAAACCTTATCTTAATAAAGATAGACATGTTAGAAGATTTGATAAAAAAAGAAATTATAATAATAGATTAAATTGTTTTACTTGTGGTAGCCCGGATCATTTAGCTAGAGAATGTGATAGGAGATATAATAATAGAAATAAAGAAGCAGTTCTCATAGAATGTGTAAATGAAGATTTATTGCATATAGATGACACTTTATCCGATACAGAAAGTATATTTAGTATTATGAGCATAGAAGATACTATTTATCAAGAACATGAACTCGAAGACTTAGGATTAGCACAAGACCTTATAGGACCACATAATTTATATCAAAACAAGGTTGATCAGTTAGAATACCTTCTTGAAGAATTAATGCATCTTGATGAAACAACTGAATCATAATGCCCGGAATTAGAAATCAACCACAGGAAACTCACGTACCACCACAGAAACACCTGTAGAAACTCCCAATATTGAAGAAAATGAACAATTTAGACAAGAACAAACTTATCAATTCTTAGACGGATTAGTAGCATGGACATATAGAACTTGTTTAACCTGTTTTGAACATAAAGTAGCTATAGCACAATTTAAAGCACGAATTACAACGCTTAGGAATAACTTACAACATATGCAGACCTTTAATACCCATCAAGGTAGTATAGTAAATATGCAAACTCAAATAGAAGGTAGTGAATTAGTGTTAAAAGATTTTTACAAGGATTTACATGAGCACCTGTTAATATGTCACATAGAATAATTAGAGGCAAAGGTTCCTTAGAATATAGATTAGATGGAAAATGTCTTAGTCTAATATTAGAAGATATTTCTGATTGCATAAAGAAATCATTTGATTTTAGTAATAATAGAACTTATGTTTTAAAGCAATTAACACAAATAAAATACAATCTCCAAAGGCGACACGAACGTATGGTAAAAAATCTTATAGGTAACGGTTTCCAAAACCAACTAGAAAAAGCACACCTTAATTCAGAAAAATTTTATGAAATCATAGGAAAGGATAGAAGTATTATACCTAGTACTAGTCTTGGTTTAGAGTTAGCACATAATCAGCATTTAGAAGAAACACCTCCTAGCACTCAAGTAAATAATCTAGATTCTTGGATAGATGATTTATTGTATTGTCCTGAACGGATAGATGATATAGATAATATTTCTCAAAAAGATGAATTAGAAATAGAAATAGATGAATGGATAGAAGAATTTATTGATTTACCAATAGATAAACCATAACTATAATGACAACTTTTTGTTCTCATAATTGGATAGGAAATAGAGGTAGTAATGATAAACCATGTATGTATTGTTTTAAATATCCTGTTTTACATCTTCGTTATAAATGTGATCACTGTCACAAAGAAGCATGCACTTTTTGCCTTAAAGATCATAATATTCCTGTACCTTCAATTCAAAAACAACCTATTCTTACTCCAAAGTATGAAACCAGTAGAACTTAGAATCTTACACTTAGAAAATCTTCTTAATGAAATTCAAAAGAAACTTGAGTTGTTAGAATTACAATTAAAACGGTATGGATAGATTAGATATTTATGGTATACAATTAGCTTATTATTTAGGTATAGAAGATTATGAAAATGCTTATATGATTCAAAGGTATATTAAGTTAGAAACTATTAAGTATAATCTAGCAGCAACTAAAATCCAAAGACACTTTAGGAAAACTCGGTCAAATTTAGAAAAATTAGAAATTATAACATCTCCTAATGAAAATACAGAATATTTATCTACAAAACATTCTAGGATATATGCAGTAAAAATTAAATGTAGAATAACTATTGACAATTGGAATTTAGAAGTAATAGGTACATTAGACTCAAGGTTGTAGTAACACTGTTCTTGATAGTAAACTTATTCCTTTAAAATATCAAAATCCTATTCCTCTAGATCAACAATTTTCTGCAGAACAAATGGATGGTCAACTCTTTAAATATGATAGACAGTTGAGCAAATATAAAATAGCATTTTACACCGAGAAAGGATACACAAACCCTTATGTTAATCCTAGTAGGATATGTCTTAGAGATTTTTCCCTTAGTAAAGTTAAATTTATTATAGGATTAAATTTAGTTTTAAATCATTATTATGGTATTATCTTACATAAAAACAATCTTAGTTTATTAGAAACACCACCTATCCCTTATACAACAGAAACCATAAAACATCACCTAATAAATGAAGAAACAGAATGTCACCGCACCACCCCTGGTAATTGTAAAAATGATAAAGAAAAATTAGATATAGAAGATATAGAAGATTTAGAATATATAGAAATAACACCTTATTTAAATTATTCTTCTCTTTATAATTTACTTAGTACAGGACATTATGAAATAGATAACATTATCAGCAGATTAGAAAAAGATAATATATTTGGAGAAAACCCTCAATATCACTGGTCAAGAAACTCTCTTTATTGTAAATTAGAATTAAAAGATCCTCAATTTAGAATAGTCTCTAAGAAAATAGAAGCAACTAATGAAAACCTTAAGGAATTTGAAATGCATATAAATGATTTACAAAAATTACAAGTTATTAGAAGAAGTACTAGTCCACATAGATCTCCTGCTTTTATTGTTAACAAGCATAGTGAAATAGTTAGAGGTAAAAGTAGAATGGTTATAGATTATAGAAGATTAAATGATAATACAATTGATGATGCTTATGATATTCCTGATAAAGTAGAATTGATAAATAGAATACAAAATAATTTTATATTCAGTAAATTCGATTGTAAATCCGGTTTTTGGCAAATTAAAATGCATCCCGATAGTATAGAATGGACAGCCTTTACTTGTCCCTTAGGACATTTTGAATGGTTAGTTATGCCGTTTGGTTTAAAAAATGCTCCTAGTATATTTCAAAGAAAAATGGATGATATTTTTAGTAAGTATAGAGATTTTGTAGCAGTTTATATAGACGATGTTCTTGTTTTCAGTAAAAATAAGATAGAACATGTAGAACATTTAAAGAAAGTATTAACTGAATTTGATAAAAATGGGATAGTCATTAGTAGTAAAAAAGCACAGTTCTTTAAAACTAATATAGAATTCTTAGGTATAGAATTAGGCAACGGTAGAATTAAATTACAGCCTCATATTGCTAAGAAAGTCTTAGATTTTCCTCCTATTAAAACCATCAAAGAATTACAAGCCTTTTTAGGATTAGTTAATTACGCTAGACCTTTTATACATAATTTAGGAAAAATGGTTGGACCTTTATATAGTAAAATAGGAACTACAGGAATGAAGCAATTTAATGTAGAAGATCACAGACAAATTGATTTAGTCAAAAGAGCTGTTGAAAAATTACCCGACCTTAAATTACCCTTAGATAGTGATTATATGATAGTAGAAACTGATGGATGTGAACAAGGTTGGGGTGGTATTCTTAAAAGAAAACCTAATAAATATAGTCCTAAATCCAGTGAAGAGCTATGTAGATATGCCAGTGGGCAGTATAAAGAAAAAAATCTTAGTAGTATAGATCAAGAAATATTAGCAGTAAAATATGCTCTTGATAGTTTTAGATTATTTCTTATTAATAAAAATGAAATTCTAGTTAGAACTGATTGTGAAGCAATAGTAAAATTCTTTGAAAATAAGAATAGCAAAAGAATTAGTCAAAGAAGATGGCTTGTTTTTAAGGATAGTATTATTAATTCAAATTATCATATCAAGTTTGAACATATTAAAGGTACTGATAATTATTTAGCCGATAGATTATCTCGTTTTTTACTTATTGATCAACAAGTACCTGAAGAACCACCTTAGTTATTTATTTTACCAGTTAAACAGCATTCAAAGCTGTTATGGATACCGTTTTATTACTGGAGTCCATAGTTGGTAATCTTATCATAGGATATTATTACTTATTATTACAATTTGGTTGCTATTATATCTAGTTCTCCCAGGATATTGTTTAAGATTCGCTCTTAATCCAGGTACCGTTTCATTACAGGAGCCCGAGACATTTGGGATTAGGAATAATCATTGCCTAGCTTAGAATTATTATCATTATCAGTATTATTATTGTTCTTAATATTGTTTTCAATATTGCAGATGGCATCCAATATCCCTAGTCAATTCAAATTTGGTCCTTATAATCTTGTAACTTTTTCCCAGAAAAATGCCTTTCGATCTCAATTTCCCCTGTTTCCCGAGCAACAATGCTTGGTTGATAATCTTTTCAATCAACCAAAATCAAACCAGTTTCTTACTATTCTTCATGCTTTGGTTGGCCACCTAGCCAATCTCAATGGTCAAATCCTTCATTTACAACCTAAACCCTCTCCTGACCAAGATAACGCAACTGAACTCATACTTTCACCCGCATGGCGTGAAAAAGAAAGGTTACCGATTGTGGAAAATGGTAACAAGGCAAGGCGCATTGCCGACCTTGAAAGAAACCTTTCAGAAATGGAAAAGAAGCTCTCTGAAACCGAAGCTGAACTGAACTTGCTTAAAAAAGAATGGGAGAAAGAACTGAACAACAAGCAAGAGTATTTAGAAGTTTTTCCTGAAAAACTTAATGAAGTCCGTGAATTGATCCGAAGTTTACACTCCAAGGTACTAAAAAACATCTTCTGGCAACACAGGTACGCTTACGTTCTATGGCCGCAAGAAAAGAGTGTCCTTTAAAAGGAATGGCACTAAGTGTCCTTGTTTACAAGGAAGAGAAACATCCCCAACAGTACTGTAAGTGTGATAAAGGTTTCCACTTTGTCCAAGCTTCCATTGATCTTAAAACATGGGAAGATGTGGATGATCTCTTGTCTTTCAAGAACCTTTTTCACAGCTGGGATGGTTAAACGAATCATTATTTCACACCCCCGACAAGTAATGGATTTTATTGAACCTGTTTCATGGAGGCTAGCCTACCTACTGCAACAAATATTTAAGACTGATTGTATCCGCAATGGATATATCAATCTCGACCTCGAAACAGCTTCCCCCCGACACGACCCCCGATGCAGCCCGGTATACCATACTGCTCACAACACACGATTACAGACTGGCAATACAGAAACCGCTTGACGTTACCTACTCTCTTCTTCATGGAGATGTGGAAGAACAGTATACTATGGCTAGAGTATACATGCAAGCGGCACAACCATTGATTCTACACATTCCGAGGTATGATTATCAACTCCTCTCCGAAGATAGGAATATGAAGATATTTGGCGCCTTTTATCTGCACCTTCGAACCTACGATATTCCTTTCCCAAATCATGTTACCGAGGATGTGGCCCAAATGTTCCATATCCAGTCAACAAGTGGACACCAACTCATCAAACATTATGGCGATTACCTTGATACACACGCCCAGGAAACTCCACCAGGATTCATGACAGCAGGCCCTGGTACACCTGGCATGAATGATGATTATGACATGGACTTAAATGAAAACATTTTAGAAGTCTAAGTGCGCCGCACTATTCATCGACAAGACCTGGCGGCTTCACTATTCATCCACTTGTCCCGATAATGGAATTACTGTTTGGCGACTTTTCGTCAATGGCTATCTTTACTTTATGCTTTTTGCTTTTGCGTGGTTTGTTTGTATTGACAACTGTAATATGCTTTTCGTTGTCTTAGCTTGTAAGTTTGCGCGTCTTACTTTGATAGTCTGTTAGTTTGTATGCCTATATAATGGCCTCTCTTGTAACACACCAGAGGACACGCACACATACACCTACAACAACCCATCGATCATCATATCCTCTCTAAGAAAACTATAGTGTGAGAAAGTGTGAAGTTTACTTTGAAGCTTGTATACGTTTGATTTGCAGTTGTATTTCCGATCAA